>NW_019168159.1:3145102-3495624 GCF_002303985.1 Durio zibethinus
CATAAAAAAAGAAAACTACTATCCTTTTTATTTTTGCAAGAACCAAAGTGAAGCATAACTCCATAACCCCTTTCCCTGTTTCCTCTGCCAGGATTTTCCTCTGTTTCCCCCTGTTTCTTCACCTTACTCATTTCTCTGTTTTCCAAAAAAAAAAAAAAACTCGTGACTTACCAAAATGCCTCAACCAAATTGCCCACCCAAAAGAGGCCAGATTAAGATCAAAATACTCAAACACCTCTTTAATCAGCTGCAAAAGTTTTGTCGATGGATTCTTGGGATAAAAAGACAGGAGAGGAAAAGGGTGGCCTTAGCTCAAGCTCTCAACAACCCCTGGAATTGCTACCCCCAATGAATACAACTCAGATGGATCAATCGATTCTTCTTGATTTTTCCTATGATTCTTTTGTGTACGGTGTGATTTGTTCGATGCTGGTCATTACAGCTATTATTTTATTTTATTTCCTCGTTTTCTTTCTCTTTTTCTCTGCATATGGATAGAAAGAGAATGATAAGAAAAGTTTTGTTCTTACACTTAAGAGCATTTTTAACGCAGATCCTTTTTTTTTCTTCTTTTTTCTATTAAGCTGTAATGCTAGCCTGTGTATTATAAATAAAATTGAAAGAGTTCATCAAAAAAAATTGCAAGTGACCATTGACCTTTGGCTCTTTTTGTTTACTCTGTTCTTCTCTTGCTCTGTATTTTTTCTTTTAAATTTTGCAGGCTTTGGTTTTCTATGCTATTTCTTTCTTGGTGCTTTCAACCTTTTAGCCCTATATTGTTTGTGCTTTTGCTTATGCTATTAAAGAAATGAATTTTCAACGACTAAATTCTTATGCGAAAAAGCTAGCAAAACGAACTTGGACTTGGTTTTCTTTTTCAGTCAATCAAGCAATCAGATACGGTAAACATGAGAATAAAGCAGTGTTTTTTTTCCCCTGCTTTTCTTTGTACGCCATATCCTCTCATTTTAGCCTTTTTTCCAATCATAAACAAAGGAGTTCCTGGCAACTATGAATGCTTCACTCTTCTTCTTATTCTTTAAGAATTTTTGCTGTTTTTGACAAGCAAATTTAAAACGCAATCTAATTACAGTTGCGAATTTCATAGCTAAAGTTGTCCTATTATCATGATTCAATATCGTTTTTGTTTTTTTTTAGAATAAAAAATGTTGCAGTTAAAAAAAAATTATTGGTGTTAACGTCATCCTAACATCACCTAGAATTTGTTCCCTTGTATCGTGTTTCCTTTTCTTTTTTGAAATCATGTGTTTGTTTCATTATTTTTTTAATGCTTTACATGTTGCTATAATTAATTTTTATTTAATTTTAACAATTTTGCGATATTATGATTTATTAAATAATTATGATAAATAATTTTATAATTTATTGATAACTAATTAAAATTTAAATTTTGATAATTTTAATTATAAGAAATTAAACAATTATTGTGAGTGTCATAATAATTAATTAATCAACATCATTCCTAATCATATAAAATTTACGTGCATAAAAAATAAACATATTTTTAATAATAAACCTTTGGTGCTGTTAAAAAAATTATTGTCTTTGTCTAAGTCACATTCCATTAACGTTGTTACTTACTCGAAAACAAAGATAAAATCTAAGACAAACTTTGCAAGATTACACGTAATAACACGCGATCAACATTATCGACAACGTTCCTTGTAAAGAGATGATAATTCGAAGAGAGACAAAATTTTCTTAATCAAGGCACTGACCTAAATCTTTTTTGGTCTTTTTTTTCTTCACTTTTGCGCGTAGTTCTTTGCGTACAAACTTGTTTAAGTCATCTCATTGGACATGCCAATGTAATCTAATTCAACTACCAATTACTTCATTTTAATTAGTAATAACTAATCACTACTTACTAATGATTATTTAATTATGTAATTTATCTCTGATTAACTGTTTATACCAAATCAAAGAAATCAAATCTGTCGATTGTCAAAATATTTTGTTATGTGGGACTTAAAATGAATAAAATGTTGTCTTAAATCCCAATGCATTCTCAATAGAGGTGTTTGTGACTTTGGGTCGGATTTATATTTGGTAGTAATAATTTATATGTTTATTTAAATTTTATTTGATTTAAAATTTTGTGTATCAAAACTTTTTTAAATTTGACACAAATTAAAAAAATAAATCTTAAATCTATCCATTAAACTTAATTTATATAATAAATAATTTTAAAAAATATGATTAAATTAAGTTTAATAGGATTATATTTAATTTACATATATAAATTAAAAATAATTTTTTATTAAAATAAAATTTTATTTTTTATATATATATGAACTATATATGTATGACTTAATTTATATATAATTCACATATATAAAATATATATATATATATGAATTCGGGTCGGGCTCAAATTATTAATTTTTTGTTTAAAATTTAATCTGAAACTTAAATGACATAAAAATTGTATTTAAACTTGTTTAATAAATTTTAATTTTTTTGTTTAATTTTTTTTTTAATTTGGACAAATCTTCGTATTTGAACATGTAACCCAACTCTTAAACAGATCTATTTCTCAAGTATGAAAAATATTTCTTGATTTGTTGTTTTTTTTTTTTTTTTTTTTTTTGTTTTGGGGCGATGATGCTATTGCTACAATTTGAACAATGAGAATTTATACATGATGAGTAATTCTATTGATTGTATGAGATGAATTGGAATAGCTTTCAATAATAAATGATAAGATCAACAAATCAATTTCATTGAGCTATGATTTAATCCCTACCAACCTTTTCACTTTTCTAATGATCTCTTAAACATATTCTAAAAATGGGAATGCGTACATTTCCAAAAGGAATTAGTAGCATTTTCATTTGTCTGCACTTTCAATTGCTTCTTAGACTTAGTTCCAAAAGCTACTAACGAGGAAACTACCATAAAAGCACGTGGATGGCCTTTCACTTTGGCCACTGCCCATCTTAATTTCTTCTACAAGTAACATTCTTTGTAGTCACTTTCCCTTGCCTAAATTTTGTTTGTACTCAATTCAACATATAGAGGAGGGAGAGGGACATTATAATTTGCATTGAGAATTTTGTCAGAACCATAAGAAAAAAAAAACTAGTAAAATCTCTTTTGCTTCTCTTTATTTTTAAAAATATAAATTAAGAAATTTTTTATATTTAATAAGTTTTAAAAGTAATTATTATAAATTACAAATATTTGCAAAGATAATATCTATCTAAGTTTTTTCCTTTATATTTTGAAAAATATAATGGGATTCTTTCATTTTCAAAACCTTTGTATCGACAAATGCTTAAACTAATATTAATATTTTGAAAGCTTTACGTGCATAAAACTAATTACTATCACTTTCTAATCTTTGACAATATTATAAATTGTCAATTTTTTTTTCCGAAGGCAAAACCGCGTTCTTGTGTTAGAATTCATCGTCCCCACACGTCTCGAGCATGGATATACTATTTGTAGTGTTTCTGAGGATTGGAAAATGAAAATTTTTTTTTTTTTTTTGCTTGAAAATGAGCTTTTATTGATCTAATTAACAATAATGTAGACAATAAACAAACAAATATTTGAGAATGTAGACATCTTTTATCAAATGCATAAAGTTGGCTGGGCAACTCAGATATAAAAAATGAGGAATTAGGCAAAGGAGGTTGCCAATGAAGGGAGCAAGTGAGGTCCTGTTGTTCATTGGTCATGTAGGACCAAAAAGAATGGGGTGACGTCAATTTATATTGACAAAAATCATTGTACAAATGAGCTTGTTTTGGAACAACTTTGTTTTAAAGTATCAATCATCATTTATTGTTCGTAGTGATCCTTTTCTTACTGCAATTTCGAATCTATTCCTTTTGCTTAATAAATTACTTACCTTGTTTCCAGATTGAATGGCACTGGTACTCCTTGTTCTTTTTTTTTTTTTTTTTCACTCTTTGTTTTCAACATTTTCAAGGCCTGCTTAGCTTGTTCAAAAGGCAGAGTTTTACTTCCAACTGCAATCCACTTCACACACTTGACTCTTGGAGTATCTGTTAAGACTCAAAATTTCTTTCACATTTGCATTTTGAAATTTTTACTATTGGAAATTTCATGAAGCAATTCATGCGGTAACATTATTAGGTGTATACTTAAGTCCTGCAATGTGAATGGAATTCCATCTTCTTGAAGAAAAGTTCACATTTTTTATTCACATATTTTGATTAATATGATGAATTCTAATTTTGTGTTGTACAAATTTGCTTTGTATGGACCCTTCCATAATCTGAATTATTATTATAATGACCCCATTTTAATTAAGCTCAGAACCATCAATGAAATACCAAAATGTCATAAAGAGCATGGTGTAGTGGGGCCAAAGTGTTCTAACAATTTTAACAGATACTTGCTGGTAAGTTACCACAGAAATTTGTTTCTCTATTTCGTTCAAGGTGAGCAGGTAACAGGGTCAAACTTTCTCCAGGGGAAAAAAAATTATGGGGAGTTAAACAGGATTCAGGAGACAAATTTGCATGGTCAATTTTCTGATATTCCTTGATGTAGGGCTCCGATTGTTTAGTAATTTTTGACTTGGGATTGTATTATTTTTCACAGAATCTCATGTTTGAAATGGAACTGCAGGTCCCTCCTGATTATGTGGTCTTAGGAGCACCTGATTCAGACTCTTCTAGAATCTAGCCATTTAATATCCAACTCAGCAGAAACCCCAAACTTGGTCACCAAGAAAGAAACTAAATTTAATCCTGACAAGTGGCTTTGTTCTTTCATAAAGAACCCCCCAGCTTCACTTCAAAATTCCTGCTTCATTCAATCCTCTCTCAGTTCTCAGCTCTCCAAATCTCAAACTCTCTCTTGTTTCTCTTTTCCTGGTCAAAACAAACCAAAAAGAAAAGAAAACCCATCTTTTTTTTGGTCTTGTCTTGCAACAAGCGGAGAGATTCAACAGCTTCATACTCTGTTTTCTCTCTGTTTTGCTGTTGCCAAATTCCTCTGTTTTCTCTCCGTTTGCAAACCCAATCCATCCTTTTTTGCCCAAGTTGAAAAAAATGGAATTCACTGTTTCCAGCCCCACCAAGAAGCAAAATCAAACCCTCCCTCCCAGGAGAGGCCAAATTAAGATCAGAATCTTCAAGAGTTTTCTCAAATCAGTCACTTCAATCGCGTCCATAGCTATGGAAATGCCCAAGAAGAGGAAAGAAAGTGGTCCAAACCTTAGCTCAAGCTCCACTACAGCTGCTGCAACCCCAACTGGTTACAATTCAGAATGATCATTAAACCGAAATGATCATAAATTTTCCATATTTTTGGTACAGGGCCTAACTCAAATTATAGGTGGCCTGGCCTTATAATTTTTGTCTTTCTTTTTGCTTTTGGTTCTATTTTTGTCCATATGCAAGGGATTGTAGTTTTCATTTACAGATCCTGTATTATTTTTTCTGTATGTAACATACTATAATCAATTTTTCCAATAACATTTGTGCAAATATTTTTACAGTAACTTTTTCTTCTTTATTTTTCTTTTTCACCCTTGGGAATCAAGAATAAACGATTGGTGATTCAACTGATTCTGCTCTTTCATGTGATCCTACCAGTTCTTTCAATTTCCTTGCACAACACTCGAAACGTTTTTGAAAAGGGCAAGGAATATATTTGTCATTGAATCTCAATTTTCTAACCAAATTTTCTTGCTGTTGGACCATACAATCGATGTGTCGTTTACTCTTTGCTTTTGCCCTTTCTATGTCTGAATATGGACTGGGATTAGCTTGAATTTCTAACCCCCACCACTTGGCCTCATTTAACTGGTTGGGGTAAGTTCGAACCTAAAAGCCCTTGAAGTCGACGTGCTTTCCATATAAAGAAAACAAAAATTTGAACATCGCGGAATTCTTCATAAGAGACTAAATTTTCAATGCAGCTTTCCTGCTTAGCACACGTGAAAAAGAATAGAGTAGAATTTGAGATAATAATGGTTCAACAAGACAGTAATGAAATATGAATTGACAGATCAAAACTTTGGGGTGAAAAGTCTTACAAGTAGAAGTATGACTCTTTCTTATACATTTTCTGTATAATGTATCTAAAGATAGTAAGCTAACTATGATGCCGTTGAAATATTGTCAGAAATGTATATTTTTATCTGTTGATCGTTAAAATTAAAAATTGAATATTTTATCAACAAATTAAGTCATATGATAAAAATATATTTATTAACATTTTAATGTCAACGGAATATGATTTATGTGTATACAGAGCATCTTGGATTGCCAATTCTATGGGTTAACTTTTTTTTTTTTCCCTAAACATAATTATGAGGCAAGACCAATGCTCACCTTTTTGATTTGATTGTGCCAAGCTACCAACTATTACACAGATACATGATTAAATTTTGTTTGGTACTAAGCCTAGATTGCTAACTTTCCTGTCTAAGGAAGGAAATGCATATTCTGATTTCAGTTTGACACATGGAAAGAAAATTTCATTGGATCAATCTGCTACTTGTGTTGGATGATCTAATGGCTACCCATGACACTGTTTGTTTCACTCGAAAGATATGCCTCAAAAACAAACAAGCCTTGAAGGCGTTTGAATTAAAAAAAAAAACTTTTGACCAACATCTAACTTTATTTTGCATGGAATTATTAAATTACAAAACTAAGTGTGAACCCAAGCTGTCTTTGGTTTCAATTTTCCAAACTATATACCTTTTGACAGTGATGACTGGTAAAATGCTGTGCTCATGAGCTGACGTTCATGGTTTGGTCATCTTTCTAGAATTGTTATTATTGCGCTTATGTGATAATTAACACAAATCTTTTCTTGTTCTTTAATTAATCCCCTTGTCCTCACAAATAGATAAGGTTATAGTGAGTTTTGACCAGCTTTTTTTTTCTTATAATTAACGCCACTTTTCCCTTTTATATTTTCTTTACGTATGTTCGATTGAATTAAAAAAAGAAAAGAAAATTTCATTAAAGAGGCAAATTCTTATTGCATAAAGCAAAACAAAAACATGTCTAAACTTTTTCATTGTTTATTCTTTGATTATATAAGTGGTTAGGAATCTAAATATATTTTCATTCCCAGGATTTGAATTACAATAATGAATTATTTCAAGCTTTTTGACTCTTTAAAAATATTTTAAAATAAATTTTGATTTGTTTCTTATTATTAGAAGCAATGAACCTGGGTCTTAATGGGTCAATAGGGACAAGTCAACCTCAAAGTCTAAAAGAAAAGTATATTTCTTTTGTATAACATAACATTGCAATGAAATTATTTTATTGATTTGCATCTTTTTCATTATCATAGCTAATGTTCTAGATACTCATATTTCTTTTATTATGAAAACTTTCCTTTTTCATTAAGCAAATATTAGAAATGGTCTTAATTGCCTTGATTTACGAAACAACAAAACAGTGGGAAAGACTTATATTAAATTTTTTAGGTGAAATTTATGAAGTTTCTACAAAAAATAATAAAATTAAAATTAAAATCGATAAATTAAAAAATCTCGTTACATAAATTAAGTATATAAAATTAAAAAAAATTAATAAATTTTGATATATATATTTGTACATATTATTAATTTTTATATTAAAATTTATCGATTTATCAACTTAAAATTTTTATTTAATTATTTTTAAAAATAAATTTCAAAACTTTTGTGTAAATTTTGTTTCAAAATATTTGCATCTTCATAATTGGTTTTTTTTTTTTAAGTCTATAACTTTCGCAACAGCTTGAAGATTGGGACCGGTGATTTAAAGAATCTAGGATTCTAAATTTTTTTTATTCATTGAATGAAGATGTTAATAAGCAATTCAGTAAAAAAAAAATAGAAGTCAAGCAAAAATGGTGTATTGAGTTGAATACAGCTATAATCCCTTTGGTTTATTAATATTTTGTAATTTGTTATCTGGCTGTAACCCACGAGTCAAGAACTGGCCAAGTCTCCTAGATGCACACTTTGCAAAATAACCATCTTATTATTATTTTTTTAATTGTAGAATGGAAACAAAAAGTCACAAATATTAAAATTTTAAATTTCATATTTTTTATATTATTTTTTAAAAATAATTATATAAATTAATTAAATTAATTATTGAACTCAAAATAATGAGCCTATTTCATATTAAAAACGTGACAAATTCTGGAAATTACGTGGCATTGATGTTTTCTAATTGAAAAATCAAATTAAAACCGTGCTTTGCTTTTGTTTTGGTTTGAATAGGTCATCCCTCCAATGTATAAGAAACTTATCTAATTTATTCATTTAAAAAAAAAAAAGGAATAAAAAACAAATCAAATTAATAAAACAAATATGAAATTTCGAGTTCTGTTTTTATGAGACAGGGTGTCAAAGTGATAAAACAGGTTGTCCTTCTAGAACTTTAAGGTAATTTTGGACAGCTGCATTTGAGACATTGTCATGCTTCCGAAATGTTGATAATTTTTTATTATATTTTTCATTAAGGGAAGGGAAGGTCTTTTCCTTTATTTAAAAATTAAAAACACGATCAAATGATGAGTATGTATTAGTGATGAAACAAATTCTTCTAGAAACTTAATTATTATTATTATTTATTTTATTTTATTTCTTTCTCACTAAGCAAAGCTAATATAGTGATAACTTAAAATAATAATTAGACTTTTATTTATTCCTCGTGTTATGGCCAACATAATAGTCATTGCCGGCAAGGCTAGAAGACATCCACTTCAAAGTCAATGAAATTTGCAAAGTCGCTAACACATTACTTCAATTAATAACTTTGTCTTAAGAAAATTCATCAATATTTTTATTTTGAAATGGGAATGGGATAAAGCCTTCCCTCTTTTTAATATCTCTTCAATTTGGTATCCTTTGTTAATGAAAAGGGTATATTAATAATACTTATAAAGGATTAATTCAGTTAGTAAGGATTGGAATTTTTTTTTTTATCATCAGTTCGGGTTTTTTAAAAATATTTTAAAAATAAAATTTTAAATATATATCATATCGGTGTGGGAAATTCATTTTTAAAATCATAAAAAAATTTAAACATAAGCAAAATTGATTCATTAATATGAATTAAAATATTAATAATGTAATATTTTTATAACATAAATAAGTACTATGATTCGAAATTAAAATAAACAGCCAAATGATTCTTACAAATGAAAATTTATATATTCAAACATAAACCAAAGTTTTCAAAATCAATTATATAGAAATTTATAGTAGTTTTTGGCCCAAAAAATAAAATTTATGGTAGTAAGTTACAGTCGGCGGGTCTGTTGTCTGTTCTAGTGAAGAATTATTGACTCTAAGACTCAGCAAATCAGGCCCACAAAGAACCGAAAGCAACTTTGTTAAGTGGGAATAGTTGAGAAGCGAGGCCCGCAAAAACCAGCTGGATTCACGCTTTGCTTTAAAATGACAGGCCATTGTACTCTGTGTTGGAGGACGTAATAAAATTTAGGCTTCAACTCTAGTATTCTTGGCGCTGAGTTTTGGACAATTTTCAAACCAAATATCAACATTTAAGATTTTTTTTTTTGATTAAATGCTTTGCGCATGAACAAGAATATAATTCGAATCTATCTTTCAAATAATAATAAAAAAAATTTGTACTTGAATGCAATCAAGGATCCAGCTTGAATTTTTTTAAATAAAATAAAAAATTAAGACTCATATTCATATATTCGAAGATAAGAAAGAAGACGATGCATAATGGATTGGCTTCTTGGGAGATTGAGTTCCTGGGCTTGATAGGCTTTGCAGCAGCCCAATTTTGCAACTTCTTTTGGTAGCCCACAAAATGATTGTGTGGGCTCCATATGGGTCAGATCTAGCCCATCAATTTCACTGTCCATATCTTCTAAATAACTAAATCCAATTTAATGGAAGGCCTACCAATTTAAGGAGAAATGCATTAGGGGGAGTTTCACATTTTTTTTCTAATTTAAAAAAATTAAAAAATTAAAAATTAGGTCAAATCTTAATCATTAAAATTATAAATTATAAATTTTAATATTTTATTAACTTAAAATAAAAAATTACTTTAAAAGAAGTTATTTTTTATTTTTTCTTGATAAAATCTATTTTATAGGCTACTACTTAATTTCTTAGTTTTGAATGAAGCAGTGTTTAAAATTTGAAATTCCTTATTAGCTATGGTATGGTCTAATGGTTTTCCTTTTAATGAAATTAAAATTTTAATATATTCAAAATGGAATCAATTCATAAAAAAGAAACAGAATGAATAAAAAAAATGAGTAATAATATGTAAATAAAAAGATCTGACTTTCAAAATTGACTTCCTTCGTGGGCTATATTTCTAGGCTATTTTCCTGGCAACCAAACCAAATCCTATCACATTAAATTATGCATAAGTCGATGAAAATATAACGTCTTGGTCCACTCCAATGCTGAAGACCTTTTTAATTCTTTGATTGGTCAACCGTTTATTCTCTGTTTCGTCACATAACTTTCAATTTCTTTTTCCTTTTTCCACATTCAAATTTCAAAGTTTCAAAACTAACAAGCAAAGGCAAGCCCCAATGGCTCCTTTTCGCTTTCTCTTACTTTTCTTCCCCCATAAAAACACACCCTTTTTTCCCTTTCTTTTGTACTACGGTTTTTTTGAGCCCGTTTTTGAAGGAAGTGAAAAACGAAGATGGAGAATGAAGCAATAGCGGTTGATCTCAGAAGAATCCCAACATATGATGGCAGATATGTCCGTTACAACATCTTAGGTGACATCTTTGAAGTTTCTTCCAAGTATGTTCCTCCTATTTATCCTGTTGGTCGTGGCGCTTACGGCATCGTTTGGTAATCTTCTGCTTCCCTTCTTCTATTTTGGAAGCAAAAGCATGCTTTTTCCTTTCTGGGGTTCTGTCACTTGTGAGTTTAAAGCTGTAGATTCATTGAATTAGTTGACTTTTTTGGGTTTTTTTTTTTTCCTTCTTTCTTTATTTGGATTTTAGTGATTAGGCAGAAGAGCTACTTAAAGTGTAGAAAAAGAAAATTTTTACTAACCCTTTTAGGGAAATTTCAGAATTGTAACCAGAAATGAACTTTGGGTTTGTTCCAATTTGATGTTCGAAAAAGTTATAATTTTTTCCAATACAATTGAAATAATTTAGGGTGAAAATTTGATTTTGATTGTTTATGGGAGACTGAGGGATGAAAGTTTTAATACAATATTTTGAGGTTAATGTGATTGAGGGAATTTCTACTTTCCTTATTGCAGCTGTGCCACAAATTCTGAGACAAAGGAAGAGGTTGCAATAAAAAAGATTGGGAATGCATTTGACAACAGGATTGATGCTAAAAGAACACTCCGTGAGATCAAGCTCCTTTTTCACATGGATCAAGATAATGTACTCACTAAATTCTAAGCTTTGTATGGTTGTATTATTATATTCTTCACTTTCATTTATTCTTTTCATGTTATACTATGAATGAAGTGTGCGTTAATATTTTGCAGATTGTCAAAATCAAGGACATTATAATGCCACCGGAAAGGGAAAAGTTCAATGATGTTTACATTGCATATGAGCTAATGGACACTGATCTAAATCAAATTATACGGTCGAGCCAGCCTCTCACTGATGATCACTGTCAGGTGGGCTATATATTATTCTTATTTCCCTATAAATTAGTAGTTCATGATGTTACCAGTTTCATTCCTAGTCAATCTTGGTCCATGTAATCTTCAATTGTAATAAATTTTTTGTCATTTTGCAGCACCAATGCTAGTTTAATATATGAGTTTATATCTGATTATCTGAGCCTTAAGAAAAACATATAATTGTGTACTAGTTGAAATCAGGCTATAATTTCATAATTCTTGAAGTTATATCATGTTTTTTGCAGTATTTCCTATATCAACTGTTACGGGGCCTGAAGTACATACACTCAGCAAATGTTTTGCACCGAGACCTAAAACCTAGCAATCTGCTTCTTAATGCGAACTGTGATCTCAAAATTTGCGACTTTGGTCTTGCAAGAACCACCTCAGAGACAGACTTCATGACGGAGTATGTTGTAACCAGATGGTATCGAGCCCCTGAATTGCTTCTCAACTGTTCAGAATATACTGCAGCTATTGATATCTGGTCAGTTGGTTGTATTTTAATGGAAATAATTAGAAGGGAGCCACTTTTTCCTGGTAAAGACTATGTTCAGCAGTTGGGGCTTATTACTCAGGTATCCATCACTATTGATTTCTTCATACCCAAACCCAATTCTTCAGTTTCATTGAAGAGCACTGAATATAGCATAAATGCCATTTTTATGCACCGTTAGAATGAAAGCATGAAGCAGGTTGCTAATTTTTAATGGACATTGAATACATGATGATAAGATTTGTATATATAAATATTTTCTTTTTTGATTATGTCATGAAACAGCTACTAGGATCACCGGAAGATTCAGATCTTGGTTTCCTTAGGAGTGACAATGCTCGCAAGTATGTTAGGCAGCTTCCTCGTTTCCCAAAGCAACCTTTTGCAGAAAAGTTTCCAGATATGTCTCCTGTGGCAATTGATCTTGCAGAAAAGATGCTGGTTTTTGATCCAAGCAAGCGCATCACTGGTATGCCTTAGTATGCCACTTCAACACCGATTGCTGTTTTTTTGGTTCCTTCATTCTTTTTTCTTATAAGAAACATCTCTTCTATATGATGCATGTAAAGTTGAGGAAGCACTGAATCACCCATTTTTATCAAGTCTTCATGAGATAAACGAGGAGCCCACTTGCCCATCTCCTTTCATCTTTGATTTCGAGCAGACAACCTTGAACGAAGAAGATATAAAAGAGCTCATATGGAGGGAGTGTTTGAACTTCAATCATGATAGGATGCTCGAATGAAGTCAGCAACAATTGTCCTAATTTCGTTATATTGTTTTGTATTGCTTAATTAAAGTCCTGCTTGAAAGGTTGATTTTGGTGAAAAGGCTTGCTTTTGTATAAATACAAGACTATAGGTTCTCCCGGAGGCGTTGAGAATTGAGATGGTGGAAAGGGTTTTCGTTTCTTGGGTTTATATGGGAGTTCCAGGATTCATTTTATATAGTGTTGGGGAATCCTGTCATCATTAAAAGGGTGATATGTACTCCATAAAAGAAGGCTATATAGTCTCTTAAGTCTCTTATTGTGTATGGTGTTGATCTGTCTGTATATTGTTTACGTCCAACTTATTTATACGAGGGAAACAATAACTAAAGAATGGGAGCAATATTTTGACTCTGTTTTCATCTGAAACAGTTGCTGGATTGGGAGTGTACGTTTATTCCTTGGCTTGACTTGAATTGCTTGCAACACTCCGACTGAGAAGATGCAATGGAACCTCGTTGAAAAAAAGAAATTGTCATAAACCTTGTAGTTGTAACTTTTAGAGAGAGAATTTTGCTTGCGACCATTGCCATTCTTTGCTTCAATTAATGCCAGCGTTTTTTTTTTGCATCTCAGCACCACAAAAGTAAAGTTAATTATAAAGGCAAAATTACACATTGTCACTTGCTGTTCCTGGCAACTTTCGGTCATTCAGATGATTGTAAAAGGGAAGACTTTTGAAGAAATATATCTAATCACCGTAAATGAAATCCAAAGTATGAGATAGCCTCCATAAATACAATACCACCTTCGGAATTGATGAAGGAAGAGCGAGATTAGAATTTGATCACTTGTTTTGGCTGACTCCCAAGCTTCCCAAGTGCCTTATCCAATGCAGAGTTAAAATTGTCAAATGGAACCAACTCCATCCTGCAAAGAAGAGCAGAAAACGGTTTACATACATGAGAATTAAGTAACTGATGGCAAGTGAGCTCGTCTATAATATGATCATACTCGTATTTCAACTTCCTCTCTTTTGCCAGGCATAGAAGGTAATCGACCATATCTCTGCACTCTTTTGCTTTATCAGCGCCTAACCATTTCTGTAGCCAGAATCCTCTCAAGGAAAGGTCCTGAAAACAGAAGGGAAACATGGATTGATGGTAGTTAACAGCAGCAAGTAACTGAGCTGCAATAGAATAGAGGTAATCCTGGATTACCTTGAAAATGAACGAGGAAGTTGATACTGTGATAGGCTTCTTGGACATTCCGCCATATGTTACCATGGTTCCTCCCTGCCTTAAATGATGAATTAAGGGAAGTTAGATTCTTACTACAAGAGAAATGTCTATAGTCCTCAATACTTTACTAGCAGGGCATGTTGTCAGACCTTAAGAACTTGAGAACCAAAGAAGCAGCGTTTCCACCAACACAGTTGAATCCCAGAGTGGGTTCAGGTACATTTGACTAGCATACGTCAGTTACAAGAGATGATGAGTGAATAGTCAAAAATAAAAATAATAAGAATAATAAATATATATATTTAATAGCTTTAATAACATGAAATTCATATGAGGAATGAAGATCTCTCTAGAATCAACCATGATGTGTCCATAAATGATGATACCAGAAGGCCCTTAACATTCTTCACTTCTAGTTGGCTCTCAGTAAACACTTCATCAGCACCAAGAGCTTTTAACCTTTCTTTTACTTCATCCGACCCAGGCCTAAAGCAAGCAGAGATGATAAATTAAGATGCGCTGGAAAAAAATGGCATGCATCGTAATACAAAACCCTAAACAGATAAGAAAGTACAGTCAATTAAACCATTTAACACAATTTTTGCAGTCAATGACAGTCAGACTTTCTCCTTAACGAATATCCCAACCTGACGATACCATCTAAGTTAAAAAAATGGAAGTGCAATGACAAACTCAGATGCCTACAAGGAGCTAAGTACAGCACCTGTCCCGTATAATATTAACGCTATGAATGCCACGAAATCTTGCAAGCTGGATTACACATTGCCCCACAATGCTTGTAGCCCCATTTTGGACAATTGAATCTCCTGCTCATATAAGAATAATCAGGAAGATCAAGTGATAGAAGCTTGAAAATTGTCAAATACCACATCAACAGCTGTACCTGAGTTTAAAGTTGTGAAGTCTTCAAGCATTCTTAAAGCTGTCAAAGGATTAACAGTAACTGTTGCAGCATACTCAATTGGTGAATCTTTACTGATTTTGTGCCACATATCCTGGTCCTTCACGACATAAGTTTGCCATGTTCCTGCCAATAAATTTTCAGTTGACATTGGCATTCAAGCAGAATGATAAGATGAGTCTGCATGCTCATTCTGCTATTCTACTTTAAGGAATCATATCTTTCTAACTTTATAACTTTAAAACATTTAAATAAGAAAAATGACAGAAACTTCAACCAATTTGTTAAGGCCATATTCAGCATTGCTTCTGGGTGTTCAAACGTGGCTTTTGAACCAAGAAGCAAACCCAGAAGCAACGCCAAACGTGTGCATTTGCAACAAAATCAGATTTGGAAACCTGGCAATCGCTCCAAACGCAAAAGCCCCTAAGTTGGTGCTTTTGAGGTTGGTTTGTCAACCTTTATGGGTAAAAAGACACTAATTTTCAACAAACACTAGCCATTCTTACCTTCCCGACCCCAATTCTCTTAACAGCACTCAGTTTCACGTTCGGACTAAAAAATGAATCGATATATCAAATTCAACTCCTAAAATTCAAGATACATAACCCGGAATACTTTTAGGATCATTGATGTTAAACAAGTTGCAATCAAAGTAAAATTACAATGGCATAGCAAAAGATGCAAAGAACAAACCAGAGGAGGGTGGAGACGGAATGACCAAGTCACCCGGCGAGAGATCCTTAACAGCAGAACCAACAGAATATACTTCTCCAACACCTTCATAGCCTCCAACTGCTGGCACTTGTGGCCTCACAGGGTATACTCCTGTACACCAAAAATTCACTTCTTTTTGAACAAAACGCTTAAAACCATTACTATTAAAAGCTGCCCAATTCAACTAAACCATTACTTTTTTAATCAAATGAAGTAAAACCCAAGTGGGGAAAAATAAAAAGACAAACCTTCAATCCGGTTAATATCAGAGGGATTAATAGGAGCAGCCAACATTTTAACGCAAACTTGATTCTCCTTCACTTCTACTGGGGATAGCTCGATCACTCTGTAAATACCAAAATAAGCAATAAAATAGAAAAAAAAAAAAGAAAAGGAGAAAAAAAAAACTTAAAATTTGGGGACCTGGTAACGGAGTCGGGTGGGCCGTGGTGCTCGTAGACGACGGCTTTGGAAGGCGGAGACATGATTGTCGTCAATGCCCTCACGGTTTGCGCTTGTTGGAAAATCCTGGAAGAACTCCGTTTCAGACTCCATAAACCGGTGTTCACTGCTTGTAGCGCTATTGATCTCGTCACCGCCATTGTCAGAGCTAAAGAAAACAATGAAATATCTTGTGTGTCATCCACACCCGACAGTTGAAAAACGGCGATGTCGGTGAGTTTGAGGAATACTTAAGCCCACTGACTAGCTCTGCCTATCTGAGACAATCCAACACCGACCCAAATCTTAGTGGAAAATGGGCTAAGCTTAGGGTAGCCCGTCCCAAATTCTGGAGCAACATGATCTTGATCT
Source organism: Durio zibethinus (assembly GCF_002303985.1). The sequence goes on from NW_019168159.1 coordinate 3,161,619, forward strand.
TCTATTGGAACTGGGCTAGGCTTAGTTGAGTAAAAAAACACAACAAAATAATTACATCATTTTGCACCATCTTAAAAAACAAAATTGTAATTAATATTAAGCTTCGCTGTTTCAAAACAAAAAATTGGTGTAGTTTGATATTGTTAAAATATTTTGCTTTTAATTTTCATTATTAAAATTTAATTTTTGATGGATTTAGATATTGTAAAAAATTTTATTGATTAGTAATAATAATAATAATAATATAAAATTTATTTAATATTATATTTTAAAAATATTTATATCAATTAACTGAATTAATGTTAAACTCAATATATTTATATTATTTACCAATCGCATTCTTTATTTTTTATTTTTAGAAATTTCACTTATTTTAACAAAACTTATAATAATAATTTTGACTTTACGAACCATAGGCATAAATACAATATACATTTTTTACATTTATTTAAATAAAATTATGAAGTTTGAGAATTTTATTTTATTCTAATATTATTCAAATATTAATATAAATATTATAATATAATATTCCTCGGAGTTTCCTACTAATGTCCAAAATTTTCAGTTATGGCCCAATATGAGAGTATTTTTGGGAGAAAACAAAAAGAAATGGATAAGAATATATTAATTATTATAATCCAAAAAACAACAAATGGATAAGGATTATCGCATGTGTCAAACAAATTTCAGGTAAAGGGTATTCGCGACAACATTTAAAACGACCTCGTTTTTAACCTAGGGCTTCCCATCCGTCCTCAGGGACACGCAAAACAAAGACCTTTTAAGGGGCCGTAAACATAGCCACGTGTCCCTTCTCAGATCTGAGAGTATCGATTTAAGATTCGGCTCTCATTGCTATGCTCGCAGCTTTTGATTTTTCCAACGTCATCATGTCATCGATGGATCACATTCAGACACGTGGAATTCGTTACTTGCCACGTGAACATCTGCACAGCTCCACACCTCCACTTGTTCCACGTCAGCATCTCTCCCCAGAATAATATCTTCTCTCTCGGTCTTAGTTTTTCTCTCTAAAAAGCCATTTTTTTCCCTCAAATATTTTTCTTTGCCAGTTAAGCGTTTTTCTTTGCTAATTAAGTACTTTATAAAAAAAAAAAAAGAGAAAAAAGTTTTGAAAAAAAAAATTATGAAAACTGCACTAACCAGTTTATATTGAAAAAACTCAAACAAAAAAAGTGGTAATAAAACTTAGATTAAACAAGAAGTAATCTTTTTTTTTTTTGGCCACAAAAGAAGAAGTAATCTTGTTTTCTAGTTTGAGAGCATCTAATGGCGGCTTCCTCTTCCATGGATAAGCTGTAAAGGTGTCAACTTTCATTTTCATTTTTTTTTTTTTTGGGTTTTCTATTTATTTCCAATACTCTTTTAAAGTTTCTTTCTTTTCATTTTTTGGATTGGGGTTTTTCTGCTTGAGCAAATCTACTAGGACCCTTTTTTTATGTGTTTAATTCAATGCTTTGTTTGGCAGCTGAGAGAAGGTGAATGAAACATGGGAGCAAGCTAGAAGCTTCACTTCTTTGTTACTTTATCTTTTGTTGTTTGAAGTGTGATTTAAGAATAGTCTTTTTTTTTTTTTTCATTTAGATCTGATATTTGCTTGTAAAAATCTTTGATTTATTTGGAGATTGAATGGAAAGGTCACTGCTTTTTAAGGAATTATTAGACGATATATTTTGCTGCAGGTAGTATGCAAGTTTTAAATTTTATAGATAACTGAATGTGATTTTATCTTCTGGGATCATTAGCAATTTCAATATAATATTTTAGGACTTGGACTTTCTATTTGTTTGTATAAATTTTGCTCTGGATGTATAAAGATTCTAAAACTTTACTGGTTTCTAGTATTTTGTGATGGATGGAGTATGGTTGGCTGTGTTTCCTTTCTCTGCTTATTGAACATTTTTACTTTATTTATTGTTATTACTAACAAGAGCATCTGGTCTATTCTATTGTTTGCATTCCTCATTATTGATGTTTTTGAATCTGGTTGATGGGAGCTGTATCAGTGAACAATGGGGTTTTGTCGATAAAGGAAAGGTGTGCAACAAAATGTGTCACGGGCAAAAAGAAGCAAGGAAAGGAGTTGTGAGGGAGGGGCAAGTTTTAGGTTCATCTGAGGAAGACGAATCAAGGATTGTTGAGAGAACTATAAATGTAAATAATGGGTCCTTGGGAGCAATTGAGGTGCGTGATGTGTCGGAAATACCGCAACAACAACCTCGAGGTTCCATGATACGTTGGGATAGGTTTCTCCCTTTCGGGTCTATCAAAGTTCTCCTTGTGGAAAATGATGACTCGACTCGCCATGTCGTTAGTGCACTACTACAGAATTGTTGTTATGAAGGTGAGTTTTCTTGTTTCTTTTATTGGTAGATTGAATGTTGAGAACTTGAACTCTTAAAGGTGTTGCTAGGTTTCCTAGTGAAATAAAATTGTAGTGGTAATTCTACCTTAAGTTTTAAAATAATCAAATGGAGAGTATGGCAGAATGATCATTTTCTTTCTGCTTTCATTCTGAAGGAATCATCTATTGCTTGTTGAAAGAAGTAAATTTTAGGAACATTTGCATCATTTGGTTTAGATTTCTTCACTTACCACCATCCAAATGGGTTGGGATGGTTCAAGCTTTTAAATGGTGTTCAATGGGAATGCCACAGGAACTTTCACGGTTTTGATTAAAAACTTTAAATGAATGATTTTCTGGTGCTTTGGTATCTTTATGATTTTGATATGCCATTGGTGAAGCTGCACTTTCTATGTGTAGACATTTGTGTTTATTAAAAGCCATAAGAAGTTGAAAGACAAGCTTAACTACTCTTTTTCCTGGCAGTTATGGCTGTTTCAAATGGTCTTCAAGCATGGAAAGTTCTAGAAGATCTGACTAACCACATTGATATTGTCCTGACAGAGGAAAATATGCCTGTTTTATCAGGAATTGATCTTTTATGCAAGATTATGAACCATAAAACTTTAAAGAATATCCCTGTGATAAGTAAGTGTCATTCACTAGCATTTCAAAATTGCTTTAATGGATATGTAAGGTCTAATTTTAATGGTTATTTCTGGTTTGATATATTTAATTATCATCACCACTGACATTCTATATTTTGCAGTGATGTCATCTCATGATTCTATCAGTCTAGTCTTTAAGTGTTTGTCAAAGGGTGCAGTTGATTTTTTAGTAAAACCTATTCGGAAGAATGAGCTTAAAAATCTCTGGCAGCATGTTTGGAGGAGATGCCCCAGTGTGAGTTCCTCTACATCTCTGCTTCAAATGTGATTTTGTCTTATGATTGAATTTGGAGTTTAATCAGTACTTGTATTTATTCAGAGATCCAATTAGTGTTCCCTAGAAAGTACTGACACAAAAATTTCCCAGTAAAGTTGAAGTTTTTTAAAAGCAATTGTTTAAAGTTCTTTAAGATTATATTGTCTCAATAGCAGTTTTTGTCATATTGGAATTGCAGATCTTATTTCTGATTATGTTGTTGCCATTCAGTGCATTGAAGGCAATGAGTTTTAAAGTATCTCCTCAATGTTGGATTAATTTCTCATTCTCTCTTAGTCTAGCGGCAGTGGGAGTGAAAGTGGAACACAGTCCAAAAAGTCTATTAAGTCAACAGGTAATGATAAGCCTGAGAATTATGCTGCCAGCAGTGATGAACATGATAATCAGAGTGATGGACTGATTATTTGTGACGGAAGTGAAAATGGGAGCGGCACTCAGGTAAGGATATGTGAGTAGTTGCAAGTAACTTAACTAGTTGGGAAGAGATTAACAGAAGGGGTTATTACCGCAATTAACCATCTTTTAATTTTTTGGCATCTGAGATCTAGGATATTGCTTGTAGTTATGGTTGAGCTTATTTGTATTCTTTCTAGAGTTCATGGACAAAAAGGGCAGCTGAAGCTGAGAGCTCTCAGCCAATGTCATCCTCAAATCAATTGCCTGATGCTCCTGATATCACTTGCGCCCAGGCAGTTCATGTAAAGTGGGAAAAATGTGGGAGCTTGTGGGCATGTGTTAACACAACAAAAGAATGCCAAGAACTGCATGAACAAGTTGGTACGGCTTGTGATAATTTTTTTATCATTTTGATCTTTCTTTTACTTTGTTGTTTGTGAGTAAAGCTGTATGTAATTCATTTTCCAGATGATGCTATGGAGAGTGAGGACTTGGAAGTAAAAAGAAATCCAGAATTGCAATTTGGACAACTACATGAAAATCTACGTGCTCACTGGGCAAGCATCAAGCAGAATGGGTTGCCTGAAGCAGAATGTCAGCAATTTGACAGTGGGCCGTTAGAGCACTTGAATGAGAACATAACTGGCAATGATCGAACCCCTAATATAATTTCTGCAAGTTCCAACTGTATCAATCAACAAGCTGATAGCCGAGATTCTGATACTCCAGGTGGCCTTTCTGATGTCCCACAAATCAAAGATGGAGCATCCCATGCATTTGGAGAAATACTATCCCTTGAACTGACTCTTAAGAGGCTGCAAGGAGCAGCAGATAGTCGAAACGCTGCAAATGATGAGCACAATGTTTTGAGGCATTCTGATTCATCAGCTTTCTCAAAGTAAGAATGTTACTTGCAGTCTTTAAACCTCATTAGAATCAAACTCAAAATCATTCTTCTCACTTTCCTCCTCACATAATATGCAGATACAGTACTGCATCTTCTGCTAATCAGGTATGGTCTATAGCACTCAGGCAGCGAGTATAGGGGATGTCACTGTTTTAATCACTCAAATTCACAACATTTTCCCTTTTCCTCTTAATCAATGGCTTGCATGTCGCTTAGAGCAACTATTGCACTGCCAATAATATGACAGCAATAAACACGGAAAGGGTGAGTCCATAGAGGCAAGACCCTTTGAGTAGTTCTAATTTTTCTATCCATGATTCCAGGCTCACACAGGAAATGTAGGCAGCTGTTCTCCACTCGATAATAGTTCTGTTACAATGAAGACAGAAACAGTGCGCACTTTTCTGTCTCATTCAAATGGGATTCTTTTGAATCAGCCATCAATAGGAAGCAGCAACAAAAATGATATGACCACCACTGCTAAATGTGTCAGCCGAAAGCCAGAAACTTTGAATGAAAAGCCTGGGTCCATTTCAGCATTTAAACGCTTTCACTCTTCTTCCTTCCAGCCAATGCAGAATGGTCATATCTGTTCATATCAAGAAGTGTTAAATGAAACAGCAGATGATACTGGATTTAAAAATGCTCATTTGCAATCGAGAAGTTCATATCAGGTGTTTCATGTGCAGCACCAATGTCATCTCCACCAAATTGAGAAAGAGCAGCATCACCTGCAGCCAGACCATGATTCCTTGCTGAAGATCATGGCAATAACTGCTAGACAATGCAGATCATCTGATGTGTTTGAAGGGCCCTCTGAATGTAATATCATAAACTATAGTGTAAATGGGAGTGTCTTGAGGAGTAACCATGGCACCAATGGACCTAATGGGAGCAGCAGTGGTTTAAATGCTGAAACTGCAATCATGGAAAGTGACAATGGAGCAGCTGGTGCAATGAGTGGGAGAAGCAGTGGTAGTGGAGCTGATGAAGATCGGGTTGCACAGAGAGTGGCTGCCTTAACCAAATTTCGTCAGAAAAGAAAAGAAAGATGTTTTGAAAAGAGGGTAATTCACTTTTTCATTTTCTGTCTTTGCAATAGAGCAACAATGGGCTTTGCATAGTAACCATATCTTGCTGGCCTCTAAAAATTGTCTTAATAAATCAAGGAGTTTGGTTCCGAGTTTCACATCATCTCGAGTTTGACTTATTGGATGGATAACCATTTCTAAGCGTCTAGAACTATAATGAATTATAGGAATTGGAAAGCATAATATCTACTCCTGGCTATGAATTATCTGTATGATCAAACCAGGAAGTTGTAGAATGTCCATTACAGCATTAAAGGATCAGTTGGATTGATGCAATAAAAGTACCGTTTACATGGAGTGATATACGAAGTGGTACTTTTATTTTGGCTCTCTACCAAATGGGGGTACTTATTCCGTTTTTTCTTTTCTTTTTTTTTTTAATAAATAGTTTGAAATGGATTACGTGATATCATTTGTGTAATTCCTGCATCTCTTGTTTCAATTGCACTAAAAAAATTGCATGTCTGCAAACAAGTTTGCCATATTATTAAATACAACTTCCATGGATGGTTGGGGGAATATAGCGGCATTCTAAATGTGAATTTAGTCTGCTGTTAAATTTCATAATAAGAACATGAAGTTGGCACTTGCCTCTGCTTTAGAGTTTATCATGTAAGAGTGATAAAACCAAACCTTCTTCTATGTTCTTGTTTCTCAGGTACGATACCAGAGCAGGAAAAAGTTGGCAGAACAACGTCCTCGCGTCAAGGGACAGTTTGTGCGGCTAATCGTGTATAATATTTCAAACTGTAGTGTAGATTATCAATTGGTCATCTCATGATTAGTACTCCTCTAACCAGGTCTCTCACCATCTCTTTGCTTCTCAGGTCTGATTCTGAAGGAGGAAAAGATTGTTTGAGTAATGGCCTCGCATCTGAAGACAATTCTTCTGATAGTGTAAGATAACGCAGGCAGGGTTGCTGATTGCTGACTTGACCTTTTTCCTTGCTAATGCTTATAAATGTGTGTATATGAGACGAGCACTGGCTGTGTGTTTAGGGAAGGAATACGTTAATATGGACCGGTTTTTTTTTTTTTTTTGCTTGTTTCTTCTTTCAATGAGGAGCTAATATCATATTGCTTGTAAATAAACAATAGATTTTAGAACTTACATCAATACTTTGAACGGTATGTCATCGTTGTGAACTTTGATGAATTTCAGCATGGAGACTGATCTTGCATGGGATAATTTCTTCCTTTTCTTGATCAATTAAACAGGCTTTAGTCTCTTTTCTTGTAGCTCCGTTGTTTTTGTTAGTAGATTTAAAAAAAACAGAAATAGCAAGAAAAAAAAAAAGGTTTTGAGACGTGAATAATATTATCTTAAAGGTAATTATATTTATAAGGTATAATAAAGTTTTAAAATTTTTTAAATCAAAAGTTATGAAATTGGTCAGGTAGAAAGATCTATTTATAATAAATGATCAATCATTAATCAAATCAATTTAAAAAGTCATGACATTTTGTATAATTATATTTTATTATTTAAATAAATTTTATTTAAACAATCATGTTTTTTACTATTTAAGCATATTTATTCGAAATTAATAATATTTCGAAATAAATAAAAAATAATAATAATAATAATAAAGATTTAAAAATTAAATCAATTTGTCAAACAAATTCAAATGTTTAAGTGCTCATCTTTGACTTTTAAAATCATTTAATCTACTAAAAAAATTCTTAACAAGCTTAAATGACTTAGTTCAATCTAACACTTAGATCAATTACTTAAATAATATAAGTAATTTCTTTTAAATCATTTATAAGTGATCTTTCTACTCAACGTAAGATACACTATATTTTAAACTAACAACAGTTTTAATTCAATTCTAACTGCAGCTGCCGCCGTTGATCTTCAATGGTGTCAGTTATTTTACTTAATTGCACTATCAGGAGTTAGCTTCATTTAATCCATCATTTCCTACTGATTATAGCATGAAGAACTAGTTGATCAGACATAAGAAACAAACACCAGAACTAGACGAAATGTTTAGCTGTTTGGCCTCAGGAAACATCCCTTATTTATACTTGACAAAAGTTTGGATTATTTTAAAGTTTCGTTTTGACATGGATTGAACTAGCTTCCATATGATGAATTCTGGGGAGTGTCTGTTGGTCTATGTGGACGCAGAAATGTTTCTTTCAGGAACCGGTTGGTTCTAAGGCAAGTGCTTGGTCTGATGCAAAGTAAACGTGATAGCCATCAATTAGAGATGGCAACGGGACTGTGAATCTTTAATACCTTCATCCAATTTCGCTTCAATTCTACGATGCATTACTATTTTTTTATAACATATATATGTGTATAATACATATTGAATTTGATCTTAATTTTTTTTTAAATTATCTTATATTTGATTCAATTCTGATATTTTTTTTTTTTACATCTGTTCCGATCGTAGGATGCGGATTGAATTATCATCCTCGACTTAAGCAAATTAGCTATGGAAGTGGAATAAAACCATTTACTACGGAAAAAGTCAAAAACTGCTAGGCCTACCAGGATATTGGTTTCTCCTTAATTATATAAAAAAAAGAGAGATATGATGAGAGGAAATGACAGGGCAAAATGGAAAAGAAATGGAGGAAATGTACACTTAACTTCAAACCAAACCATATCTCCTTTTTTAGCAGTTACTGACTCAATTGCAGCTGGGGCCATTAAAGGTTGTGATAACATAGAATTTGGTTCCCTCTCAGCCCCTTGAAATTTGGGCAGTTTTCTGGACTCTTGACTAAGATTGAATTGGTTAATAGATTATGGTATGGAAACAGCATTTTTAATCATTACTACACTGCTCATTTGCTGTTTTAAGAACCCCAAAACAAACCCACTGTAATTTTCTTCGCATATTTTGGACAGGTGTTTTTTTTTTTTCTGAATCTTAATGCAATGGTGGTTGCTCCTCTTGAATGCTATTGCTGGATTATAATAATGGTAGATCAACAACCACGATATTTTCTTGCAGAAGAAACTGTGCCTTGATTTCTTGATTCATTACAGAAGAAAAAAGCAGTGGCCAGTAGGAAGGACGACACTGACAAAGGCTAAAATCCCTTCCTTACATAGCTTTCATTGTCTAGAAGGTGGATAGGCCAAAGGACTGAAATTCAAGCTTCAGGATTTTAATCAATTGATATAGGATACATTTGGTATATAAAAAATATATACGAGATTAAATCTTAATTGTTGACTAAAAATTCAATATTTCATCGACAAATCAATTACCTACATATGAATTTTAATCATTTTAACAAGAGAGAACGAAATCTTCAAAAGGAACTTACAAAAAAAAAAAAAAGGATTGATATAATGTTTAATCTTTTCATTTTTTACAAAAGAAATCTTGTTTCCTAATCATTCACAGCCTTATGAAAGATTTATTAGTATAATCAAGTTATGTCATGACCGTGTGAAAGAAAGATCTTCAACACTGGATAGAGCGAAGAATTATTATTGCAAAGCTGAAAAGTAATAAAGTAGGCTCTATGGGCTACCATTGGCTATTGGATACAAATGAAAAGAAAAATGTGATAAATGGGTTTTATTTTATTTTATTTTATTTTTTTAAAGCAGAAGGGAAAAATAGTCGTGTTTAGATTGTGGCTCATTAAAATTAAAAAGATCAAAAGTCAACTATTGTCTGACACATAATCAATTTGGCCCTAAAAGTCCTAAACTGTGTCTTTATTCGCCACTAATAGTGGGTTTTGGTCGCCTTGTTTGACTATGAATGAAATCAAACATGTCAGAAATACTTTTTATTACAAGTGGAAAAAAATATTACAAAATTTTTTATTGATATAAATAAAAAATAGAGATATATACACTCATTTCATATATTTATGTCGTCACTTTAAGATTTAGGCGAAAAGTATTAAAATATTTATGAAGTATAAAAAAAATTTAAAAATTTGTATATTATGTAAAATGATTATATTAAAAAAATATATATAAATTTTTATATATTATACAAAGATGAAATTTTTAAATTTCATTAATGATACATGTATTAAATGCTAGCTAGGGTTAGGGTGAGGCTTGCCTCTAAAGTCTACACATAGTAAGATATAATTTTTTATTTTATTTTTTATGGAAGGATATATGAAACAAAAGTTATCTTAAAATTTTAATAAATGATTGATTTAATCAATTAAGATAATTTTTTTTTTATAAAAAATTTTTGAGTTCGAGTCTTATCAGTGATTATCTCAAATGTACGATATTTTTTGCTTAAAAAAAACCTAAAATTAAGAAAAATACCATTACTAATTAATTGAGCTTAAAAAAAAAAAACAAAATGCTAATACATATTTGGACATTATCCTGATCCCTAAGTCATGGGTAACAGGATATGAAAGACTTTGAGAACATAATGAATTTGTCAAAAACTTTAACCTTAATACCACCAAAAACCTAGATTAAATTGTACATGCAAAAATGTCAAAAAACCATTGCAAAGAATTCTTTGTTAATGATGATGACCAACCACATAAGTCAAAGAAAATATCTCTTAAGCGACAATTTAGAGAAAGATATCAAAATGGAGATCCTAAAATTGATTTTTTTAATGAACCGTAAATCTAATTTCTACGTTATTTATTCTAAAAAAATAAGACACCATAAACAACCCAAGCAACCCGACCAGATTAAAACTCTCAAAAACCTATAAATCCATAACCATTGCCTTGCTATGCAATTGGTGTTGTATGCATTGCAAAAGAATAAAAAGAAAAATTAAAATAGTTTCATTGCAAACAACAAATACAAAGCACTATTCCTCATAACATTGTTCCTCAACCACATCCTCAGGTTTGCGTGATTCAAAACTTGGGATCTTCTTATTATGGTGCTGAACTTCCTCCTTTGCCAAAGTTTCAGAAAGATTACATCCAACTCATGCTAAAGATCTCAAACCCTAACGACAGAAATGCACAACGAAACCAGAAAAAAGATCTTAATGAATCATATCATTTGGTCAAATACTTGAGAAATTTTTAATTATATGTTTTTTAAAAACATCCTCAATATCTGCAAATATATATATATATATATATGCTTCTTCAACTATAATTAGAAGTGTTTTTTCGATTCAATTAATTTTGAATTGAATTATATAAAATCAGATTAATTAAATTTTGTTATTTTATTTTTGTTAATTGAATTGAATTTTTTAATTTTAAAAATTAATTGATCAAAATTAATTAAATTAGTTCGGTTAATTTTTTAAATTAATCAAATAATAAAATATATTAAATTAAGTTATTTTAAAAAATTTTAATTTCTTATATTTAAAATAAATTAAATAAAATCATTCAACAAAAATATTCAAATACCAAAATATTAAGTTAAAAATTTTAATAACTTGAAATGAAATGAGTAATTTCATATTTTGATTTTATATATAAATTTTATTATATTTTGATTAATTTTGATTTTGGAACTGAATTAATTGAAAATAAAATTTTTTTAAAAATTATTTTTGATAATGAATCAAAATTCAATAATTGATTAATTAATTAAATTAAATTAATTCAGTTAATTAATTTAATTAAAATCGACTTTTGAACTCCCATGACTACAATCCTTTCAAAATTTTGACTCAAGTTAGTCAATTAATAAATAAACCAACAAATCATTATAAAATAAAAAAGTCTTATATCATACAATTGGAACGAAATTTTACATGGGAAGTGTTAAGCATCACCTGTTTATTTTAATTTTTAATTCACTTACGAATTATTAGATAGTTTTTTAGATTATAACTTCCGACATCATTTTATTGTTTCTATCTTGCTTTTTTTTTTTTTTAATTTTAACAAAAAAAAAGTTGAAACTGTCTCATATCTAATTTTTTAATATATTATAAAAATACGTATCATTCTATTAATTTTGATTATAAAACTTAAAAACTTGATTATAAAGCTTAAAAACATTATTACCGGAGAATAAGATAATTTTTTTATTAATATTTTAAAAATTAAAATATAAAAGCATTAAAAAGGGAATATTCAATTTCAAAAATTTTTTTTAATTGGAGTTTTTAGATTCATCAACTTTAAATGAGCGACAAATACAAATAAAAAATTATATAATAAAAATATATTTATCAATTTCTTAACTTTACTTAAGTTTAAAAATTTCACTAAAAAAAAAAAAAAAAACTAACACTTCGAAAAATAAGGAGTAAATAGTAAACGGTGAAAACGGTTCGTAAAATTCCTGGAGGCTGGAACTTTCCTTAACCAAATGCCAACGCGTTTACCGAGTGGTGACGGTGAAAGTTAAATGCCAGCTGATCAGCTGCTATTCTGACAGATGTAACCATACCATTGGTCTAGATCCTTGCATTCTGTTGATTGCGTGTGACTGATACCAATTATAATAACTTTTTTTGAGACGCGTGGATCACCGCTCAGCTGTTAATAAAATTGAACATAAACAAAATAACTGCTAAAAAAAAAGCGTGTGCTAGTGGGTCCTACCATCCATGTGGCTCCCACGGAAAGGTTTGACTCACCTGCTCAAAATTTAAAATCGGACGGTGATTAAAGGCTGTCTGTGATGTATACGTCACTGTGGGACAATATTCAAAGCCGCCACGTTAGCAAATCGGTCTTTTTTTGAAAAAGGAAACAGATAAAAAAACGACTGCACGTCCCTCTCCGATGATTTGACCAAAAAGCTCTTTATAAATGACGTGGCGCATTCTTATGGGTTTAGGCTTTAACAAGTTTCCTGAGTCGGTTTAGGCCTGAATACTACCTAAATTTATAAAAATAGAATATATAGAGAAATATAAAACCCTGAAAATCAGGACTTTTTTCCTTTGCTCTGTTTTCTCTCATTCTGAGCATTTTCTTTCTTTTTTTTCCTGGTAATTTCTGGGATTCAAATTTTTTTCCTGCAGCTCAGAAAGAGAAGGAAAAGACAAAGGAAAGAGAAAGAAAAAGGAGAGTGGGAAAATTTTAATTCTTTTTTAATTATTATTTAGCATGGGTTGTTTTTGGTGCACTGGAAATTCAAGGCAAAGATCGAAAAAGCTAACCAACAAGAATGATGACAGCAGCTACCAACGCAAGCTCCATGATCTAATGAAAGACAGTTCGGGTATTGAGATTTTGTTTTCAAATTCTATGGTTTTCTTTTTCTTTTTATTTTTGGCGAAGTTAAATACATTGTGTTTGATCATGGTGTTGAATTTACGTTCTTGCTGTTATCATTCTTGTTTTTGTTTTTTATGGGCTGTTTTTGTGTTAGGTATGTGTCATTCTTGAAATCAAAGACTCTAATTTTGTCGATTTTCTTCCTAACGCAAGTTTTCTTTTTCCTCTCTTTCTTGGATTAAGTTTTCAATGCTTTGTTTTTGTTGAAAGAAATGGAGTCTTTCTTGGTCACGATGTTTTCTTTTTGCTTCCTTTCTCTATATTTGATATTTTGATTGTCAAGCTAATGATTTTGAAGTGTAAATTTTGATTCTTGGCAAAAGGGTTTTAATTACTTCTTTCATCCATTTAATTGTGATTTTTTAGATGTAATAGTGAAATTTTATACATTATTTTCTTAACATGTGCTATATGTATAATGATGCTAGTAGTATTTTTGTTTGTTTGCATGATAGGAAACAAAGATCCATTATATAATCCAAAATCCGTACTGGGTGTTCTATTTGTCCTTGTTTCTTCTTTGTTTACTTTAAATATTGATATTCGTGGTCAAATTTTTTTTTAAATTCTCTTTGGTTTTTCCTTTTCATGGAGCGTCCGTCTTATGTCTTTTTCTTGGCTTTTTTCTTGTGGTTTTTGGTCCACCAATTAAAAGTTGCATTGAAGAAAGGCAGTGCATATGAGAGTGCAAAGAAGGAAGAGGTAGCTAAGAATGATCAGTTATCGTTGGATGTAAAGAATTTGAATTTGAATGATGAGGTTTCCAAGGATGGAAAAGATAGTAAACTGGCACAGTCATTTACATTTGCTGAACTTGCAGCTGCAACAGGCAACTTTAGGTCGGATTGTTTCTTGGGTGAAGGAGGTTTTGGAAAAGTTTACAAGGGATTCTTGGAGAAAACGAACCAGGTTGGTAGAGTTTTATATCATTTTGTTGTCAATATTGTTGAAAATTATGAATATTATCTTATCAAAACCTTATTACTTTAATTACTATGTTTCCTTAATTGTCTTATAACTCAATTCAACTTAACAAACCTGTATTATAATTTGGCATTGAGCGGTATGTTCATTGATGAAGTTGCTGGTTACTTTGCTGTTTCTTTTTTTTCCCTGATGTAGGATGTCGCTATCAAGCAACTTGATCTTAATGGTCTTCAGGGCATTAGGGAATTTGTTGTTGAAATATTGACATTAAGCATGGCTAAGCACCCAAATCTTGTAAAATTGATAGGGTTTTGTGCTGAGGATGAACAGAGACTACTGGTTTATGAGTACATGTCATTAGGGTCTTTGGAAAACCATTTACATGGTAAGCAAAATCTTCCTCCCATTTCCCTGCTGATTTCGTTATTGTTCTATGTACTTCTTATGACAATTCTGCCTATTATGTTATGCATTTTATTATTCATAGTTTGTTCCTCTTCATGGATACAGAGCTTCCACCCGGTAGAAAACCACTTGATTGGAACACAAGGATGAAAATAGCCGCTGGTGCAGCGAGGGGCTTAGAATATTTGCATGATAAAATGAAACCCCCTGTCATATACCGTGACTTGAAATGCTCCAATATTTTGCTTGGCGAGGGATACCATCCAAAGCTATCTGATTTTGGCTTGGCAAAAGTGGGTCCCATTGGGGATAAGACTCATGTTTCTACAAGGGTTATGGGCACGTATGGTTATTGTGCGCCAGATTATGCAATGACTGGACAGCTGACATTTAAATCAGATATTTACAGCTTTGGGGTTGTGTTCTTGGAACTTATTACTGGTAGGAAAGCAATTGACAATACAAGAGATCATTCAGAACAAAATCTTGTTGCATGGGTAAGATAAAGCTTATTCCACTTTTATCAATTAATATCTTTGATTTTTCAATTAGATATATTTCCATTTAAAATTGTCTGTTAAGAATCATTGATCTTGCATTGTCACTCTTTTTGGCCTGTTTATCATATTATATTGGATTGTTGGTTAAAAGTGTAACTGTAATGAATGTGGTTTTGTTTTGTATTATAATCTTAATTGTTGTATTCTAAGAAGTTTTCTGGCAGTATAATCTACTCTGCTACTTTGGTATCTTCATTATAAAGAAATTCTGTAATGAATTGTCGGTTAAAAAATTATGGCAAGCTTGATTTTTGTTCTGTCTTGTAGCTGATAATATTATATAGCAATCAAGGAACTGGTTTTAGAAGGGAACTTGATAAAGGGAAATGATAATTATTGGAAGTGGTCGCTTTGATCTGTTCTACAAATGCTTATTTTCTTATTTGCTTGCAGGCACGCCCCATGTTCAAAGACCGAAGGAATTTTTCGCAAATGGTTGACCCTCTGCTGCAAGGTCAATATCCTGTCAGAGGTCTCTACCAAGCACTCGCCATTGCTGCAATGTGTGTTCAGGAGCAGCCTAATATGCGGCCGGCTATTTCAGATGTGGTTTTGGCTCTGAATTACCTATCCTCCCAGAAATATGACCCTAACAAATCTGTTCATACCTCTCGAAGAAACATGGCATCATCAGCAGTGAATCGGAATATTGTTGCAGATCATGAGCATAACGGTCACTGAGCTGGAGGACAAAGTTAAAAATAAAGTGGCAAATATTGTTGTTCTGCGGTGTTAATACAAAGTGCCTGGTTATCAATTTTTGCATTACAGGAGATAACAGGCATACTTTCCATCTTAATCTCCAGACAGATTTTCTTTCGTCCTTTACTCCCCCTCTGATGGTGTACATGTGCGTTGGGGTTCTTGTATGTAAGATGCTTCTTTGTAGGAACCATTTTCCCATAATACTAGTTTAGCCCTCCTATTTAAAGTGATGAGTACCTGTCCTTCTTGCTCTCTTGCTTACTCCTATTAAAAAAAAGAAGAAGTGTGATTATCTACTCTCGAAGTGACGATCTCTTTTCAGAGCTTCACAATTACAATAAAAACAGGACTCATAAATGACTATATCTTTTCGATTATTGTTTCCATAAAGGTAATAGCAGCAATTAGATCAAGTGGGTAGTCTCCACAATATTCTCTTATTGTCGATTGGTTGTTTTAGATCCACGTCCGAACACTAGGATCACGATTTTCATGTCATTCTTAAATGTGCGAAGTCAAAATTGAGTATAGTTTAGTGCGTAGACGTTGGAAAGTATTAAATGCAAGGATTTATTAGACTTTTGGAAAGGGACTCTTGAGAAGGGTTTACCTAAGGTCCTAAGCCCAGCCGTGCTTGGGGACTAAATTTTCCAATTAACCTATTCAATTTGCAATTTATTTTGGATCACCACCTTCAACCAATTTATGCAAACCTTGCTAAACTCTTGCAAAACAGTTTGTTCTCTCTCTGTCAGGAACCAAAAGATTTCCCGCCTAAAGTCGTTAGAAGCCTAAGTAACTAACTGAAACCCAAGCCTTATTACTTCATCAGCTCCTAGCAAGAAAACACTTGAAACGTTTTTCTCCATCTCTATATTCTGCAAATTTCTCTTTTTTTGTCTCTCTTAAGCAGCTTGAAGAAAAGCAATCTCCTGAAAGATGATCCGACCTAGTCATCTTCCGGTTTCGGTTCCATGGGGTAACGATGCCAAGAAGGAAAGAGGGGGCTTCCAGTCTCGAGTGTTTCCATTGGCGGAGAGGTGGATCCATGTTATTCCTGTGATCGTCCTGCTCTGCTTCTTCATTCTCTGGTGGTTGTCTTGTCCGGGTATCATTCATATTTCTTCAAGATTTCAACAAACCATGCAAGCTCATCCCTTCTTTATTCTGAATTTTGTCTGTCTTGATGTTGTCTTAGATTGGGTACGTTGGTTTTAGTTCATTCGTTTTCGAGAAACTTTTTCTTTTTTGTTTCCTTTACCATCTATACATTGGTGACGAAAGCTTTTGTTTCTTTGATGGCTAATACTTGAGGTTATTGCCTTTTCTCCATTTGTGTTATTAATCTTTAAACCTTTGAGAATTTAATCTTTGTTTTCATTTTAATAACTCAAAATAAAAGAAAATAGAACTTTCGCAGTCTCATAAGTTAGTTCTGTTCAGAATTGTTGCTGAAGTGTCCTGTCCCCTTTGTTTGGATCATAAGAAAATGGTAGAAGGAAAGAAAATCTTTAAATTGCTTCAAAGGATCACACTTTTTGGTTTGTTCTTTTTGCATGTGGGTTTTGTTTTGTTTTTTCCTCATTCTTTCCTACATCAATTATTCATGGGATGCCTCAGAAGCAAAAATTCTTTGATTTCATTCTGATGGTAGTGAAAAAGCTTATGAAGTTATGCCATCTTCTTTGAATCTCAAGAAAGCTGTAATAAGGAAAAAGAAAAGGCAATTACAGAAGTGAAGTACTTTCTTGTATCTCAAACACCAAAATTCCAATATTTACTATTATTCAGGGTTGAAAATTCATGCTAACCATAATCAACTTACTCTTACTCAGTTTTTTATTAACTCTGAATCTCCCTTTTGGTTTGAAAGCAGTGAATGTGGAGATCAAGGATGGCAGAATTGTGGCTATACATCGTGTTGATATGCAATTGCCTCTTACTAATTCTCAGATTGATGTGGCCATCCTGGCGTCAGCTACATCACCAATTGCCTCAGTCCCACAGAATCTCACAGGGAATTTATTCTGAAGCAGATCTAGGGAGTAAGAGCAAATGAAGAATCATTGCTTCTGATTAGAAAATAGTTTTAAGGAATTCTCTTTTCTGTCAGTGTTGTAGTTACGTAGAGATAGAACATTTGCTCTATCATCAACAAACCAAAGAGATAGTAAGGAATATAACTGTCCTTGATTTTGTTTGCATTGAAATTACACATGTAAACACCATCAAGTGAAAAGAATGAATCATGTATTTGATAATGTGGTTCAAAGTTTGCTTTCCTGAGCCTGTTGGATTACTTCCTCGAGATTACGTCTGACCTCTGTTTTTCTAGACACCCATAGCATTATCTTATTCCTGTATGCTGTAAGCCTTGGGCCATTGTAAAAAAGAAGGTAGAAAATCATTAAACAATGACCTATGATGATCCCTTTTTCGGCCGTAATTCACTAATCTCACCCTCTCTGCAATTTCCCACAGATAAAACCATTGTGTTATTTTTATCTGTTGGAAGAACTCTGCAACAATCCCTCCTTGGCGACTGTAAAACGAATATTGGGGGTTCCGTTAGTAATAGCATCCATAA
Organism: Durio zibethinus; assembly: GCF_002303985.1. The sequence goes on from NW_019168159.1 coordinate 3,179,677, forward strand.
TAATTTTCTTTAAACAGTGTCCTACCAATAACATATGAATACAAAAAGTTTACCTTCTGCCATCGAAGATCATCCCGCTTCTTTAGGACTATAACAGAATCAAGTTTCTCTGGGGAGGCCATTCGCCAACGGCAATAGCGACTGCGTGTTTTATGACGGTAGTACACTCCGATTGTTTGCTTCCTAGCATGTTCATACTTAACCTTGTTCATATAGAAAACGAAGGGCTTTTGGCAAGGGTGCCTTTCAACAGGCCTAGTGTTAAATGCATAAGCAGTGTAATCAGCTCTCTTGTACCAATTGAGAAAAGTTCTTGTAGGCATCTCAAGCTCTCTAGGAGACATCACTCCCCTCAAGATTTGAACCACATAGCCCCAAGACACTGAGATCGACCAGTATCGTGTTGAATCATAGCAGATGGATTGTTGCATCAAACTTGCCGAGTCCTCTTTGGCAGCTTCAAGCAGGTGTGCAAGTGCTTTGGCTCGTTTCATCCGAGGGAATATAGGCTCCACTACATCTATGTGGTGAATTGATACCAATGGGGTCACTGGATGGGCTCCCAAGAGGCCTAATAGGTCTCCATACACATCATACTGTACAAGCATAAGATAAAAACAATTTACCCTGCCTTCTAAATTCTTGAATGAAGATCAAGAAGAGCTTCATATCGTGCTTAATTATTTTCAACTTTCAAATTAGTTTGACGGGGAGTAATTTCATTTTATATATTTTCATTCTTTCCAATACAGTGAAATGTCAAGAGCCAAGTAGAAGATGTGAAGAAGTGGAAGTTTTACCTGATGGAAGCCAAGTTCCCTGGTGAGGGGCACTCCTAGCTCAGCCATGCAAGCCTGAATCCTGTCATCACTGCCATATAATGCTGGATATCGCTGGATGCACTGGTCCTGCATCTTTGCCAATTCTTTTGCCAATGGATAGCTTATTGCAAATCCACCCCCTCCAAATGCCATAGCATATGAAAAGAATATATTCTGAATATGACTCTCTGATGCACTCCCAACATAATAAAACTGTGTATGATCATACTTGGAAAGCACCCTTACCACATTGTCGGCAATAAAAACTGTATCATCATCCCCCATTACGAACCACCTAATATCCTTCATTCCAAGCTTAAGTGTTTCCGAAACCACCCTTGAGATCCTCAATGCCGATCTAGACCCCTGCCTGTTTATGTACTTAAACTTTGAAGTGTCCTGAGAAACCCGAATCTCAGGCAGCCCTTCATTTCTCCTGGTCCTAACTTTCTTATCCACCCAAACTACCCCTCTAGTCTCTTTTGGCCTCCACCATGCTTTTATGTACTCTTTTCTGATCTCCCACAAATTCGACGAAGCTGCTATCCCAAAAGCAATGTGTTTCAGCTCAGTGTCATATCGATGGTAATTACCCGGGGCTGGTTCAACACGGTGCACTTTCCTTCGCTCTACCGCTTTTTCAACTCGTGAAGAGCTGGTGGAGGAATAATTAAAGGGTGCTTCAATTTTTGTGGAGAGATTGGCTATATCCGGACAATCTTTGCGGTCATCGCTCAACAGGAGATTTGAGTATAGAATGTAAAGTAAAGCCACGGCTATGAAGAAATAAATGACCAATCCTCTAAACCTATTTTGTGGCGTACGTTGCTGGGTAGAGCTCATTTGTTGCTAAAGGTGAAAGTTTCTTGCAATGTCTTTGTACCTTTTTTTTTTTTGCTTTGGCTATTATTGTTGACATCGACGATGATGTTGTTGCTGCTGTTGATGCTTCCCATGTTTTCGGTTCAAATTATGGAGAAGGATAGTTATAGAAATCAGCTTGGACTGAGAATTGTTCGGATCTAAAAAGAGGAATTTTCCTTTTTTTGCATGTATATTTTTAATCCTTTCCTCCTTGCATGTGTCAAATTTTTTGTTCTGGTTGGTGGTTTGAGTTAATTTGTTATAGTGTTGCTGGAATGGCGTTCCGCCGCACCGCACACGGCCAACTCCATCTGCTTAAGGTATCTACTTAGTTTGGCATGAATGCATGACCTTCGTTGCCATTGGGCCTTGAGGCTGAAGCTCAAAACATCGAATTGACGCTCATAAAAGAAGAAAACGTGAACATATATATATATATATATATAATTTTAATTTAACTTTGAATCTCTTTACCTTTTATATTTATATGATTAAAAAAAGTATTACGTGCATGAATTATATTGAATTTGTAATTTTCAAACGTTAATTTTAATATTATATTAATTGATTTAAAAATTAATCGGTAAAATTAAATAAAATTTTAATTTGGCATTGCCTGAAATAAATAAAAAATTACCTAAATTACTCATGCAATCAGTCTCAAAATTGATCAAAACAATCCAAAGTGCATTGTTAGGGCAATAATTGTGGGCCAACAAGTATTGTGGTTAGGAGCAATTGGTTTCCGGTGAAGAACCCTAAGTTAAAAAAATGATCAAGTCTGCAATTAGAACATTAGCACGTGAATAATAAAAATGTTCAAATCACTCCATTTTCGTACCACACAAACTTTGACAGCTGAATTTTCAAAAAAGCTTAAAATTTTTTCCTTTTTTGCTCAGGAGTAGTAGCAGACGTAGTTTTACAAATTCAGTGATTAGTTTGATTATCTTCGATCGAAAGCAGGCAGTTAACTAAAAAAAATTAAATTCTGGTTAGTATTTTTTTAAGGAAGTGTTTAGTGTTATTTTTAAAATTATTATTATAAAATAATCATCAAAGTGATTTTATTATTAAGTTGATTTTATTATTCATAATTTGAAATTATTTTATTTGATTAATAATCATTAATTCATATAATTAAATATCATTATGTTTAGCATTACTAAAAATTAAATACTATTTTATTTAGAAGTATGAAAATAATCATTTTTATTGTAATAATTATATAAATTAATGATTTAAATGTTGTTTAAAGATAATAATTCATAAAACATAATAATATTTTAATTATTTTATAATAAATATAATTAAATTATTAAATATATATTTATTAAGTAAACCAATTTTATAATATAAATTATGTAAAAAAAATTGAATTAGAAAATAAAATTAATCTATTAAAATCATAATGAAAAAACAAAAACATTATATTTTATATAAAACATTAAAAAAAACACATTATTTTTAAATTTGTTATAATGAATATTAATTTAAAAATACAAAAATTTGTAATATAAAATAATTACAATATAGAAGAATCAAATTTTTAATTCACATATTAAATAAATAATATTGACTGTTATTAACTTTATATATAATTTTATTTTGGTGATAAAAGTTTTTCACTTTTTTAGATGAAATTAAATTATCTTTCAAGACAATAATCTGATCACTCTTGATAAATTTAAGATAATTATCATGTATAAATCATCATCGTTTTTTAAATAATTACCCTATACTAAACACTACATAGGAGAAAAGTCTCCCTATTTTGGTGATGGCTGAGGAATATTAAACCATACAAATGCCTTCAAATGTTATGTCATAATTATTAACTTTTCCAAAATGATCAACAAAAGATCATTGTTAGAAGTTTCTTTATCACAAAGAATGTATTAATTATGTGGATATGGTTTGTACTTCTTGTATGATTAATGGCATCAATTCATACATATATTTTGATAATGTGTTACATTTTACATGTTACATTGAATCATATAATGAGAGGTAATTCTTTACTATCCTATAAACCTCATTCCATTCATCTTCGTAGTCTTTAAAGCTCGAGGCTTTTAAATTAGAAACTTAAAGTTTAATCAATTGGACGTTTTCTTGGGACTATTTAAAATTTTTTATATATAAATGTGATAAAATAAATTTAAATATGAATGAAATTCATTTAAAAAGTTTAAATTTGATTAAATTTGATTCGATAAAAAAAAGTAAATTTTGAATCTCAAAAAGTTTGAATTTTAAAATAATTTGAACTAAAAAATCTTTAAAAATTCAAATTCAAAATCAACTTGAACTTAAAAATATATATTAAAATAATTATATATATCTCTCAAATCTAAATAATAACATTATTAGTTCGATTCTAATCTCGGTCCAAACCCTAAATGATTCAAACTTAAAGAGATACGAATACAAAATTACTTTAAACCAAAATAATCTGAACCTAATATAATCCTCTTTGAAAATATCCAAACTCAAACCTATCTATTTGCCACCTCTATTTATATCGTAAAATATATAAAATTTTGATTCTGTAAGGATCTCTTGTTTGCTCTAGTGCAAAGTGGGGAGAGTGAAAAGGACTGATTGGAGGACACCAACCATGAAATTGTAAGTTATATGAAGAACAACACACGAGAACATGATTTCCAATGCTTTTCTTTTCTTTTCTTTCTTGTCCAAGAAGACATGCAAACAAAATGAGAGTGGAAGTGTAGGACCAGACCGGTTCCAAAGGTTTCAATCTATCTTGGATCTTGATATCGATAATAGTTGGGGCAACCAAGAAAAGGGCAAAACTTTGTGCAACAGGCAGCGTGTAAAATGTGACCTCCCAGTTCCAGTCTCGCGGCCTCAATCAGTCAGTCAGCCGTGAGCAGATAAGGTGGATTACCAAAAAGTTTCTTCACATGTCTCCGGGTCCTACCGCATCTAGGGCTACTATTCTATTTTTATCTATACATTATTCACTTCCTCATTATTTCCCAATCCTTTAACCTCAATCTTAGGTTTATTATAAAGTCCATATTACCTGTTTAGAAAGACAGTTTTAACCACAATATATATTTGATTTTTTTTTAAAAGGAGCTTAACTCTTAAATCATGAAAGTTGACATATGTACATTCATCACTGAATTATAACTCTTAATGTTCCAACTTTCGCATATATATTATGTAAGGTTAATTAGCAGCAACTTTTATTAGCCAACACTGGGCAATGACAGCCACATGGCCTGCTGTTAATTATTGTACTAGTTGATGAATCCCGATTTGATTCTACGACAAAGAATTAAGTTTGGTTTTCAAATTGTTTTTTTTTTTTTCGTTAAATCAAGGGGACATGTATAATAAATACTCCTAACTTTTTCCCCAAAAGAAATGGATAAATCCTACATGCGAAAGCATAAAATCAATATTATGCGATTGTTTTGCACCTAAACATTGGTTATATATTACAATAATTATGTATATATATTGTATTTCCTTACTCAAAAAATTATTAGATTGATCAATTAGTCGCACGTTTTTCTTTTTGGTCTAAAGTCTCCCTTTTAAAAATTATACTTGATAAAAAAAAAGGCATGTTTTTACTCTAGCAAATATGTTTTATTAGCTTGCAACATGTAACGGGCCAATTAGCCATAATAACAGGCATATATATTAGTAGTAAATTGAATAAATTGCACTTCTTTATGTCATTTAAACTTGGATTTTCTTTTACAAAAGAGTTCATTCATCATGTATTCAAAAAGTTATCCACTGACCACAAAAAAAAAAAAAAAAAACTTCTTTCAATCAAAACCTTGCATGCAAGCAATGGATTTAGTTCTATATACTTTTATGGTGACAGGCAAAAAGTTAAAATGGATAAGCAAAGAAAAGATAAGAAAAAATGTACGAAGTCAGAATGTGATAGGCTAAGATGATCCTTCATAGTTCATTGTGACCCCCTTTTAACTTTCATGTTGAACGGTTTCAATCAAGTCATTTGATGGACACAAATATTTTTATCAACCATTCAAAAACCCCCAACACCCGCCAATTATGCCATGTGTCCAACTATGATGCCTCAAATTATAGCAAACCAGCCATTTTCTTTCCCATATTGCCATTTCATTGTCATCCCTCAACAATTTGCATTTAGTTCGAAAAGATATGTCCTTCTTTTTTTTTCCTATTATGTTTTTATGAGTTACCCTTATTAAAAGGGTTTTGGCTGGTTATCTGTGAGACTGAGACGCCAAGAAAACAAGAAAGCATTGCTTGAAGAGACTCACGGTCGGGAAAGTCCTGCAACTTTCAACGTGCTTAAGAAATTTGCTTCTGTTCTTTCTGCTGATTTTGCTTTTGTTGTTATTGTTTCTTATTTTTTTGTTGCCAACCCATTTCCACTTGCCAGACTGTAAATACCAAACAGAAAGAGATCAAGAAATCAGTGTAAGGTGAGTGGATATATTTTGATAGAAGAAAACAACAATCTTCTTCCTGTAGCTTTTTTTAAGTAGAAAAAGAGGGTTTCATGATTGAGTTATAGGGATAAGAGCTGAAATAGCAAGAGCCGTGTGAAATTCAGGTCCAGAGGGATGGGAACCCAAACCTTTTCCAAGATCATTCCTTTTTTTCTAAGCCTTTTTAATTGAAATTAAAAAGTAGTTTCTCTTCCATTATCTTCTCGTCTCCTTCTACCTGTACTCTCTCATCTCTCAGCCTCTTCTTTTTTCTATTATTCTTTTACCTGTAGACTGTTAAGTCCACCAAGTTTTGGGTGTTTGTTCAACTTGAGAAACTTCAGCTCTTACCTTTGCAGAGTTTCTTTCAGCAAGCAAACCAGGATCTGGTTCTGAAGATTCAGCTTAATTCACTTGAGGTAGCTTCTTTGTAATTTGTTTGCTTCTATTACAAATCCAAACTCTTTTTACACTTCTTTTAAAGATTTTGGGCATCATTTTTGGGTTTTTTTATTAGTAAGTTGCATGATTGACAGAAAATTTTCTCTGCTCATAAATTTGTTATGAAATTAGTCTTGTTTTTGGTAATTTAACTTGTTGCGGTTTTCTTTCACTCTCATGGGCCACAAAGAGCTTTTCTTTTTTTGACAGCTTTAATCAGGGAACCATCTAGTTGCTAATGTCTTCAAGCTCCGCAAGTTACTGATTTTCAGTGCTTGGCTTAATTTTCCGCACTCTACATCTCCACTTAACCTATTCTCCCATGACCAAACTACCAAAAAAAATGAGGTTCTAAATCACTTTTGCAGTCACCAAAACTCAAACCTAACATGAGTTATTTAGATCAATAAAGCAACCTGAAATGACTTGTAAGCCCCTAATATTCCTTGCAAGCTGACTTTTTTTAATGTTCTTTTATCACCTCATAATAATTCAGTTCCAAAACATCTTTCCCCAACCTCTTAGTCCAGTTCATTTCAATGTCCCACCACTGATGTTGAAAGTGTAACATTGTCATATCTGCATAAATTTCAACTATGTTAAAAGAATTGTATTCCTTTTTTTCTTTTGCTTTCCCACAGGACAAATATTTGCATGGCTATGATTTGTGATGGGTTTTCTTCTTTTTCAGTTTTCACCCTTTAATTTGATGCATGACTAGGCAATAAACTATATCTAGACTTAGATTTTTTTTCACTATTGTTTGTAATTATGCAGATATGGACCTAACAGAAAAATCATCTAAGCAATCAAACTTGATCCCACCACTGCCAAGGGACTCTAGGGGCTCACTTGAAGTGTTCAATCCATCCACTTTCTCAACTCGGCCCATTAACCCGGCATTTCGCTCGCAACCCATTTGGCAAAACTTAATAGATGCACGTGGCAGCTCAGAAGAAGCTGACCCTTCCAAGCTAGCCTCCAAGTCGGGTCGAGTTGAAGAAATAACATCATGGATGGCACTCAAGGAACCACCTGCTCCATCCCCATCTCCAGCACCATCTTCATTAGCATCATCACCACTTGTTCATAAGATCACTAGCGATAATAATGATCAAAACGGCGGCGGAAACGCAAGTCCGAAGCCTTCGGATGACGCTGGAATGGCTGCAAAGAGAGCTGCAGAATGGGGGTTAGTGCTAAAAACAGATAATGAAACTGGCAAACCACAAGGAGTTGTTGTTAGGAATTCGGGTGGGGATGACCCGAATTCCAAACCGGGTACTTCTCGTAGAAACTCAAATAATTCAGTTCGGAGCTCCGAAGAATTATCAGATAACGAATTTAGCAAGGAGAAAGGGTTCCCTAGAGTATCCGAAGACTTAAAGGATGCATTGTCAACATTTCAACAAACATTTGTTGTTTCGGATGCTACCAAACCCGATTACCCGATTTTGTATGCAAGTGCCGGGTTTTTTAAGATGACCGGCTACACTTCTAAAGAGGTCATAGGCAGGAATTGGTAAAATCAAATCTTTCTTTTACTTTTGTTTAATACTATCATTTTATTACCTGTAATAACGGTCATGGAAGGGTAATATTGACATTTTGGTGTTGGTTGGGTGGGGGATCCAGTCGGTTTTTACAGGGTGCGGGTACAGACCCGAGCGATGTGGCGAAGATTAGGGAGGCATTGCAGGCAGGGAAAAATTATTGTGGGAGATTGTTGAATTACAAGAAAGATGGGACTCCTTTTTGGAATCTTCTTACTATTGCACCCATTAAGGACGAAAATGGGAAAGTCCTAAAGTTTATTGGGTTAGTTTTCCATTTATCCTTTAATCATTGGTTTTTAATTCTCACATATAATCTTTTTTTCACCTATTATTTTTCCAAATAAATCAACACATCCCTTAATTCTCTCATCATATAACTATTGGAATTATTATTTTATACACCGATTATGAAAATTTTTAATTATTACATTCATTCTTTATTTTCTAAAATGTATTTTAAATAACTCTGTATTAATATTTTAATCCGATTTCAACAATATTTTGAGGAAAACATAGGAGAGTAGCTGCAAGGGCATTTGTCCTAAAACATGGCACATGAAAATTCACGAGAACAAAGTGACAAGCAAGAAGAAATGGAAACACCCATTGTCTTTGTCCCCAGTGTCACATCAGATAATTGCAAAAATAATTTTGGTGACAACTGGGGGTGCTGGCTCACATGTAATCCTTGTCAGATCACCCACAAGATTCAATTTCTTGATGGTGATGGGAATGTGGGCCTGTTGTTTCCAACCGTCGGATTGTCGATGGACTGTGATGGGATTGAAGGAGGGAATGAATGTAGGATTAGATTATCAAGAAATTGTCCACAGTGGAATTTGTTTTGATATCTGTTTCTGTTTTGGGTTTGAATGATTCGGCTTGTCAGAATGCAAGTGGAGGTGAGCAAGCATACAGAAGGGGCCAAGGAAAAGATGATGAGGCCCAATGGATTGCCCGAGTCTTTGATTCGATACGATGGTATATGTTCTAACATATCCCCTTTTTTTTGTCTCTTACTTGGGCTACCAAGTACCCACTGCTCGTATTCCTGTATGAATTATTAGGGACAGTCAGCAACAACTAGGAATACAGTGCATGCGTGGGAAGATACTATACATATTCAAAACATTTATTTTTCATTAATACTTTGGAGATTTCAAATATTCATTAAGCAAAATCAATATTTTGAAATTTCATTCTATAAGTCTGAGCTCTCCAAAGTAATTATTAGAGTTGAAAGTTTTGAGTGCTTGTCATTTTCTTACACTCGTTTTATTTATGTCAGGTTAAAGAAATGGAAAGATGAAAAATAGGGAAAGTTGAAACTTTCTCAAATGTAGAGAATTAAGCACCAAAACATATCTTGAAATGCCAATATTTTTTCAGTCATGAATCTTTTTTTGTTCAGTTTGCACAACTTTCATATTATATTTGTGACAGTATGGCTTGATAGATTTGTAATGACTAAGGTTTTTTGATGATGTCCTGTGCTTAATCTTATCCCCCACAACTAAGGCATTAATATGATCCTTTGTCATTGAGGATGTCAAATTTTTTTAATAATTCATAACCAAGCAAACAACAGAAATTCATATTGGAGGAAGCCGTTAATGTCAATTTTCAATGAACTATGACCTTTTGAGAGCTCTAAGGTGATTTAAAGCCAGTGTGGATGTCATAAATTACATTATTCTTGTTGTAATGACTTTTCACTTACATAGATATCTATTCAAATGCCTCTAATAATATCTGTTCTTGCAGCTCGCCAGAAGGACATGGCTGTCGGTTCAGTAACAGAACTTGTGGAAGCAGTTAAGAAACCCCGTTCACTTAGTGAATCAACATATCATCCTTTCATTAGAAAATCAGGTGGTGGTGGTGGTGACGGAGAAGAAGGACTAGGAGTTATGGCTAGGCGAAACTCAGAAAATTTACCTCCGCATAGAAGGAATTCAAATGGGAGTATTAGAATCTCAATGGAGCGTATAAGTGAGGTGCCAGAAAAGAAACTGAAAACATCTAGTCTTCCTTCTTTCATGGGGTATGATTAACATCTTTGTTACAATAACTTGTAGTAAACTTCATGTTTTTCATCATTGACTGGGTATTTTATTAAAGCATCCATTTTACATGGGTTCTCTTTCCATGCTTCAGGCTTACGAGGAAAAGTCAGTCCACTGCTGACAGCTTTGACAATAGTCTCCTGGTGGATGCGGATGAGGATGAGAGTGACGATGATGAGAGGCCAGACAGTTTTGATGACAAAGTTAGACAAAAGGAAATGAGAAAGGGTATTGATCTTGCAACCACACTTGAACGTATAGAGAAAAACTTTGTCATTACTGATCCAAGGCTGCCTGATAATCCCATTGTAAGACTTCAAATTCTAGCTAAATTGTTTTAAAGTTAAACAATGCAAATTAGAAAGAAACTAATGTTTTCAGTTGTCTTAATGTTCAGATCTTTGCATCTGATAGCTTCTTGGAGCTGACAGAGTACAGTCGTGAAGAAATATTGGGCAGAAATTGCAGGTGTGCCTCAAATTCCCTGTACTTACAGATCATGACATCAATTTCAAGTATTTTGACCTGTTCATTCCACCCTTAAGGCTTAAACATCAGTTTGAAGTTGAAACTTAAACTTTCCATGATGCTTGAACTAAAACATATGAAGGAACTTTTGACACTATTTTTATCTAAAGAGAGTAACGGGATTGCAGGTTTATGAAAAAAACCTTAACCCTGTTGTCTAAAGTGAAACTAAACAATATATTGAGTGTTGTGAAAAAAAAAAAATGAAAATCACTTCATTAACCTGTGTGATTTCAGGTTTCTCCAAGGCCCTGAAACTGATCCAGCTACTGTGAGGAAGATTCGGGAGGCAATAGATAACCAAACGGAAGTAACAGTGCAGCTAATCAACTACACAAAGAGTGGTATGTTTAGTATTTTGCAAGTTTAGATGTCATATGACACCCTGAAAATGTTTATAGAAGGTAGCTAATCTTCAATTTCCAGATTCATGTCATGCATGTAATATTCTTGTTTTTCGGTTGTCCAAAGTTAAGTCTATACATTATTACTTATAGAGTAAATATGAAAAGTCTTTATCCTTCAAGTTCTGTTATTATTTTTTATGTTATGGATTATTTCTTCATATAATTCAAAGGTTGTTGTACACATGTCAGGCAAGAAGTTCTGGAACCTGTTCCATCTGCAGCCTATGCGTGACCAGAAGGTAAAAGCCTCAAATATTCAGAGTGGAATGTAAATGCTGCAATCTTGCTATCTAACTCCTTGATTAAGCAGATAATCAAATTTCAGCTACACATGACTTTCTGGACTGAGGAACAAAATTCTCTCTGGTTTCTTGTTTTTATTTTTGGCCTCTATGAACAGGGGGAAGTTCAGTATTTTATAGGAGTGCAGCTAGATGGCAGTGCCAAAGTTGATCCACTTCGTAATACTATTCCAGATGCTGCTGCACAAGAGAGTGAACAACTGGTCTCAACTCTTTTCTCTGCTTCTCATTTTTTCTTTCTTCTTTTTCCTGCTTTTTAAATCCTTATGTTCTTAACCAAATTCCATAACTTTTAAAGTGGTGATGGATGCTACACTTACTTGTTTATCACCAAAATATGTGTTTCTCTACAACGAGAAAAGTGGAGTAGGGCATTACTTTTCTTTTGGCAGTCAATAGCTGCATTTTGTTGTGTATTCTATCTAATATTTATAAATTTGCTGGCTTGTTCTTACAAATAAGCATCATTCTTGCTCGCAGGTGAAACAAACTGCAGAAAATGTTGATGAAGCAGTGAGGGAACTTCCAGACGCCAATATGGTAATGTTTGAATGTTGATCCTTTCTCAAGAAAACCTCTTTGTCTTAAAAAACTCTTACAACAAATTTCATTACCTGCAGAATCCAGAAGACCTATGGATGAATCACTCCAAGGTCGTTCACCCTAAACCTCACAGGAAAGATAGTCCCTCCTGGAAAGCTATTCAAAAGGTATTATTCTTTCATATATAAGAATCTGAGTCATAATCTAAAGGGGACCAACATATCATTTAAAATGATTCAGATGCTGTGCTAATGATGACAAAGCATGGTTCTGAAAAAAAAAAATTATAAGAATTAGAAAGAACAGATATTTCAGTGTCATCTCCATTTTATCTTGTATACTTGTATCTGTCATTTTACACCAGATTGTTCCATTCTGATCCCTTCCATGCAGAGTATATATGTGATCCTTACATATCATTGCTCTTCTAATTTGTAGGTTCTTAACAGTGGAGAAAGGATAGGCCTAAAACATTTTAGGCCAGTAAAACCATTAGGATCAGGTGACACTGGCAGGTTTGTCTGATTACTCTGCTCCTATTTACACTCAATTTTGAAGGATAATTAATGTCTATTCCGTCATACAAATTTTTATACGAGCTATTGTTTTTTTGGCAGTGTGCATTTGGTGGAACTATGTGGGACTGGCCTGTACTTTGCAATGAAAGCTATGGATAAAGGTGTTATGCTCAACCGGAACAAGGTATATGAAATTGCATTGATTATTAGTACTAAGCTTCAAACCAAAAAAAAAAAAACCTGGATGGTTCTTTGTATGTTATCTAATAATAAGCCCGGTAGTGCATAACCAGGAGAGGAGTTTCCCTTTAGTTTTAATCCTCAATTCTTCAGTTTTGCTTACATGATACCTTGCTTTCTTTGCTATAGGTGCATAGAGCTTGTGCAGAAAGAGAAATTCTTGACATGTTGGACCACCCTTTTCTTCCAGCATTGTATGCATCATTTCAGGTTAGAAAACTGATATGAGTTGCAGGTTTGTTTTAGCAAGATTAGCTAGATAATAGTTTGAAATATAGTTTTTTTTTTTGTTTGTGACTATAAAACTAGGATCTTTTCGATTTCTTTGCCACATGAATGTAAAGCTTTGATGCTTTAATACTCAATCAGAAGAAACCTAGGTGCCATATTTTTGTACTTTTAATACATCTGTTTCTTGAGCGTTCGCTTTTATATAGCTGGTCTCATTTCATCTTAACTTGAGATCATTGCAGATTGGATCCTCATTCTGTGACTTGCTTTCTTTATATGAAGACATAAAAAGTTCTAACTTTCAGATACTTTGCAGACCAAAACACATATTTGTCTGATTACGGATTACTGTCCTGGTGGAGAACTTTTCATGCTTTTGGACAAACAACCAATGAAGGTCATGAAGGAAGATGCAGTGAGGTAATTATCCCATTACCATAATTGATACGAGTTATGAACACTAGGATCTAATAGTATCATCTGAAAATGTGCCTATTTCCAAAGCAATTCGGCTATTTCCAGTTTATTGACAAATCTGAGTTGAAATTAACTAGAAAGTTTTTATTGATGTAGATTTTATGCTGCTGAGGTTGTTGTTGCATTGGAGTACCTTCACTGCCAAGGTTGGTTAAAGTCAATTATTATTTTGCTTTTATCTCAATAACATCTTGTTTGTATTATTAACCAAGTGATCAATCAGTTACCGAGTGATTCTCTTGCTCTTCTCACAGGTATTATATACAGAGATTTGAAGCCTGAAAATGTTCTACTCCAGGGCAATGGACACGTGGCCTTGACCGATTTCGATTTATCTTGTTTGACTTCCTGCAAACCACAGGTATCTAAGCTTATTATCTTCTGGCCATTGGTTAACTATGTTCTTTTTACTCTTCATCAGAGTGTTGAAGTTATGTTGGGGAAATCCTTATAAATTTTAGCGGTGTTTATAGCTGCTGATGCCAACCATAGATGAAAAGAAAAAACACCGCAAAAGTCAGCAGAATCCAATTTTTATGGCAGAACCTATGCGTGCATCAAACTCTTTTGTGGGGACTGAAGAGTATATTGCCCCGGTTAGTTTATATTTTAAATGGCTACTTCTTTTCTTTTCTTTTTTTTTTCCCTTTTGTTACTAAAGAAATAGGTGCATTTCACATTAATATTTATCATTTTTATGTTTTTTTTTTTCTATTAAATGCCCATTCTTCTACTGTTTTTTGCAGGAAATTATCACTGGGGCTGGCCATACTAGTGCAGTGGACTGGTGGGCTCTAGGTAATTTTGCTTTGTTATAAAGCAATACCACTAATCCAAAAATGCATGTTTTTAGAAGGAAACAGCTCATGGCTTAGATTAGCATTAATTTCCATTGCAGAACCAGAAAGTAGTAAAAAAGAGCAAAAGATAAAATCAGAAACCATGCCGTAAGCTAATCAGTAACAAACCCATTTTATTTATTAGCCAATGATCAATGGGAATCTGAAATATGAAATATTTTAGTTTATAATTTAATGCAAAAGAATTTTTTTTTCAATTGATTTTGTTTGTCTATTTCAGGCATTCTTATCTATGAAATGCTTTATGGATATACACCATTCAGGGGAAAGACAAGGCAGAAGACTTTTGCCAATGTCCTGCAAAAAGATCTTAAATTCCCAAGAAGCATACAAGTAAAATCTTGTGTCTTTCAAAATTTTCTCTTTTGCATCCACAGCCTTAGACTTAAAAAGGGTGGCTATAACAATGCCATTTTAAGTGACATTCCAGGTTTTATTAGCAAAGTATTACTGTTAATGCAGGTAAGTCTCCAAGCAAAACAGCTGATGTACCGCTTACTACATAGGGATCCCAAAAGCAGATTAGGTTCGCGTGAAGGAGCCAGTGAAATCAAGCGACATCCTTTCTTCAAAGGTGTAAATTGGGCTCTTGTTCGCTGCAAGGTAAATTCCAAAATCCTTAAACTCCGTCAAGTATTTATGAATTTGTTGCATAACATAGTGCGTGCTTCAACCTCCACAGTTACCAGTGTTCTAGTAAAGCAGAGCTGCTGTTTTCCTTTTGTAAACTGATATGATATTTCTGTCTTTTGCACCATAATTCCCCATTTCCCTTTTCATATTGTTATATGATTTTTGATTGCTGACATTTGTTTAATGCCCAGAATCCACCTGAGCTTGAAGCCCCTCTCTTTGCTACTGAAGCTGTGAAGGAAGATAAAGCTGTGGAACCTGAACTGCTAGATTTACAAACAAATATTTTCTGAGACTGTGAGGTTGCATTCTATGTTATTTTTGAGATGTACATGCATCCTCCACGATGATATTCTCAAAATGGATTATGAACTACAATTTTTCTGCTACCGTGATTAAGCACATTGCATTAAGGAAACATCATTAGAGTCTCTGGTTAGCTCCAAATTTGGCTGGGGATTTAGTACTTATGGCAATAAAATCAAGAAGCAGCTGAGCCACGATGCAAGAGAAGCAGGTTTCTGATCGTTTGTTCTTTCTTTTTTTTTTTTTTTTATCAGTATGCTCGATGTAATTTTCTGTAATCTATGTTTGTTGGTAAATAAAATTTGTTTGCTTTGACTCTCTTTGTCGTGATCTTCTCTTCTGGATTCCTAAGCTACATATCTTTTCGTGAATCATACCTAATTTCTCAACTGTTTGGAGGCCCCTGCCCCATCTATTGCCATACATCACTTCATGTCCCTCATTTTAATGACAGTGATTTTTATTGTGAAAATGACAATCAAAGCACTAACTGATACAACAGGTAATATTGAGTTATTTCTCCTCCTGATGAAATAATCCAATATATTGTTACCAAATAGTATGTACTAGAATTAATGCCATGTGCCAGTATCAAACTTTTGCAGTTTCCATCTGTCAGATACCGGTCATCAACCTCCTGGCCACCACCTAGTTCACTGCACAAATTTCACCATTTTAATGCATATTTTGGGTGGAGACTCACCTTTGATTAGATGTCCCAAGTGAAACAATGACTGATCCGCATGCTCCCTCACCCACTTTTTTTCACTTTGCCAAAGGTTACAGTTTATAAATAAAGCTGGAAAGTAGAACAAAGAAAAACATTAGTATCTTATCAGCCTATATTGTTTCTTCTTGCATTGCAATATAAATGCATTTCGCAGCAAAAAAGACTGACTCCCATGGTAAAGGTGTATTGCATGTTCTGGGGAACAATGCCGCATGCATTACCTCCATGTGCAACCCATTCTCTGCACAAGAACCAGGAAGCGAAGGGCAATCATACATTTGATACAGTGACCTAATAAAGATGACATAAAGTTGAAGGTAGATCGAAAGAAAAGACAGTTGTTATGTTGGAAGTTGGAACAGCAACAACAGTTTTCATATTTAAGATCTCATTTATATAGCTTCAATCATCATTAGATAAAATTCAGTAACTGTGTAATTCTGAACTCCAAAAATGCATAATAATAAATTATATTTCAACATTTGATTTCGTGTTTGATGATTTCGAATTCTCTGTTCTCCATATTAAACATTTGTCCTTGAGTTATAAAACATCAAATGAAGGCAATCATGCTAATGGGATCATTCAAATTCCGTAAAAGAATACCATGGCATTTGACAGTTTCTGTCTTTAACTTTTTGTCGAGGTAGGACAGTAATGAACATGAAATGGAACAAATGATATTTTTCTTTTACTTTTCCAAATGGGTCCCACAATCAGTCACAGAAATCACGTGCTCACACGTGCAGGCAGTAATATCTCCCTCCAATTTTCTTAAAAATATAGAAACGGTTTTCTAGATTTAATGCAAAAAAACCCATAATTACCATCACCATTTTCCCTTGTCCCTCTTTTGCCGCTTTTACAGGGAGGGCATACTCTCTCTGAAATTACAGATCCAAAGCTTTCCACTTTCTTGGATTCTCTCACTCTCTACTTTTCCAAGAAAATTCAGCTTCGAATTTCCCAGGAAAATAGAACTTTACTTCTCTACTCTATATTTCTCTTCTTCTATGCAAGAAAATCCCCCCTTCATTCCCAGGATTGCCTTCTTGTCAAGAAATCAGTTGTATTTTCTTGATTCTAAGAAAATCCAGTTTTTTTTTTATTCTTAAAAAAAGGTTCTTTTTTTAATCAATGGTATCAAGCTAGTTCCTTTTTTTTCCTTGAATCCAAGCAAAGCCCAGAATTTGTTTGTTGATATTCTTTATTGAAAAAGCTTCCTTTTTTTTTTTTTTTTGCTTTTGTTTTTCAATGGCTTCAAGGGAAGTGTCAACAATGATAAAACAAGGCTTTATTTCAGACCCAACACTCTCTTTATCTTTCTCTCCATCAAGAACAACTTCAACAACAACAACACTCTCAAGACTCTATTCTCCTTCCTCTTCTCCTCCTCCTCCTCCAACTGAGTCAACTCGCCCGAGTCAAAACCCCACCCTCTTCGAAATGATGTCAGAGGAGCATCTCCGTGATTCAAAAACCATCGAAGAATCTCGCAAAAAGACTCAAACCCGAGTTGCTAAACTCCTCACCGAACTCAAAATCTGTAGCTGTAACAATTGGGGGCTGGGATCAGGTGATGTAAGGCTCACTGTAGTCTCTAGAGATGGCTATAGAGTTTCAATGGATGTGCACAGAAGAGTTTTGATTGAGAAAAGTAGGTTCTTCGAGGAGAAGTTGAGTCAAAGCAGAGAGAACGGGGTTTCTCATACAGTGGAAATCAGTGAATGTGATGACGTGGAGGTTTATGTGGAAACTGTGGTTTTGATGTACTATGATGATCTGAAGAAGAGGTTGATTGGTGAAAATGTTAACAAAGTCTTAGCTTTGCTTAAGGTATAATTTTTTTTAATTCTAATTAATTTTGCTCTCATTGTAAGTGTTTACTTCGTGTTTGTTTGACTTTTTTTTTTTAAATAAAGGAATCATATTTGAGAACCTCCATGAATGTTAACAGGAAGGATCTATAGTATAGATCAAATGTTTACTGTATTATTTGTTGATTGCTTTATTTATCCAAACGTTTATGAGTCTGTTTAGTTTGATTTTAGTTCATGTAAATTTCTTTGACATTTTGCCTGCTGCTTAAGGTTTTATGAATCTATGGTAGATGAGTTGTTTTCACCAAGGTCAAATGCAATGGTTTTTACTTACGTTTGACACTGGAAAACTTTTATCACTGACCGGTTTGAAACGGATGTCTGTTTTTTGGCCAAACATTTCCTTCCAATTGAAGCAAAAAAGAATTATATATAAAAAGAACTTTGTGATTTGTATATTTTCATTGTTTGTCATTTGCCTAACCGGACATGTTTTGATGTTAAATTTTGTTGTTTGTCTGTCTGGAATCGACTCAAATGTAGCTTGTACTTTTACCTTGTTTGCAGCAAACATCTTTTTTCCTCCTCTAGAAGCATGATGATTGACATCATATACTTAAAGATTGTTGTTTGTTTTTTCTTGGAGAGCCGGTAAAAGAAGGTTTAAAGTAAATTAAATTTGAGTCTACATTCTCCAATCCGTCCATTTTGCATGATAACTCAAAAGTTTCTGTCCTTATAACTTAATCCACATCCCAGAGAGGCTTTTTGATTAACCAAATATTGACTGCAAAAGATTCTTTGTTTTGGCTATATCTGCGTTGCCTGTATCACCATTTATGTGCAACTCAATCTTTTTCATTTTTGCTTTTCTTCTTATTTCTGTTGTAGTGAAGCATTTGTAATATTAGTGTTTGTTGTAGGTTTCTGCGGCAATAATGTTTGATGCAGGAATTAGTTCTTGCTTGGAGTATTTGGAAGCTGTCCCCTGGTCTGAGGATGAAGAGGAAAAAGTTCTATCTCATCTCAGCCAACTTGAGCTTCACGGTTCAATTGCTGAAGTTCTTCAGAGAGTATCATCTGGACCATCTACGTCTGCAAGAGCAGACGACATCTTCTTGAAACTACTTAGTGGTGTTCTTCAAGCCAAGGATGATAAAGCGCGTCGAGAAATGAAAACTCTTATTTCACGGTTACTTAGCGAAGATTCATTTGAAGATGACAATCGGTTAGATGTCTCTAAAGATACCCTTTATCATCTCTGTCACAGATGTCTTAGTTCTCTTGTTCTCTGCTTATCTGAAGCTACAGGAATGGACGGTAGTAGACGAGATCGAGGAGTTTTAATGGCTGAAATAGCTCGAGAAGCTGACAATTTGCAGTGGATTGTTGATATTCTGATTGACAAAAGAATGGCAAATGACTTTGTGAAATTGTGGGCAGATCAGAGGGAACTTGCAGAACTTCATTCAAAGATTCCCACTATGTACCGCCATGAAATCAGCAGAATTACTGCTCAACTATGTATTGCAATAGGGAGAGGAAACATCTTGGTGCCAAGAGACTGCCGGTTCTCTCTACTGTCGACATGGTTGGAAGCTCTTTATGAAGATTTTGGATGGATGAGAAGGGCATCTAGATCTGTAGACAAGAAACTAGTGGAGGATGGACTCAGCCAGGCAATTCTTACCCTATCTTTGGGGCAACAACAGGTTATTTTGCTCAATTGGTTTGATCGATTTCTCAATAAAGGGGATGACTGTCCCAATATCCAGAGAGCATTTGAAGTTTGGTGGAGAAGAGCTTTCATCAGACAGTACACTGGTGTGCAGGATAGTTCCCAGTTGCAAATAACCCTCTGCAACTATCCAACCTGAAAGGTCTACCATTAAAGAGTTAAAAGCAAAATGTGTATAATATAATAATAAATTGACATTCTTTTGCAATTTTGTCGGCGCATCTCCATTCCTTTGTTTTCCATCAGACTACATGGAAGTTTTTGTTCTTTTTGAAACTACCATCTTCCACTGCTGGTACCAGAGAACAGTGGTGTGGAAATTAAAACATTGACTCATAAAAATTGTGAAATGCCATATCTTTTTATATCACTTGAAGCCACCATTTGAATGTGAGTTTGAAGCATGTAATTTTAACGAAAAACATGCAGATAAGCGTAACAGGGCAGAAACGATTGGATTAAATTATAGGAAACAGACGTCAAATCCTGATGCAAGTTCAATCTTTTTTAGTTTGAGCATGTACAAAAAAGGGCTTGAATAAATTGAAAGCTTTGGCCCAAAAAGACAAAGCTGATAAAAATCGTTACCAAATATATAACAAAAGTTCATCAAAAACATTTCCAAAATTACCAAAAAATATATAAAAAAATTTCAAAAATAAAACAAAGATTATAAAAAATATTACAAGGGTTCTGAGAAATATTATAACGGTTTTCAAATTATCAAAATTAGTGAAATACTAAAAAATTATAAAAAAATTACTACACTGAGCTATACAAAATATAAAGATATCGTAGACTCTGTTTGTGTTGTGAGAAAATGTTTTTTATTTTATTTTTTAGAAAATAATTTTTATATTTATAAAAATATATTTGATAAATAAAAATAAAAATAATTTTTTGAAATGTAAAAATAAAGAAATAAATAAAATATTCAATAATACTATTAATGATATTTAATTATAAATATAATATATTTATTAATTAATAATATTAAAAAGTATTCAAATACAATAACTTACAAAACGTAAAAAAAATTATACATCATTTGTTTTCTCAATTAAAAATATATATTTTTTATTTTTATTTTTTAAAAGTTTAATTTTATTTTCACTTATGTTTTTTATTTTTTAAAAAAATAAAAATAAAAATAATTATATATTCTAAAACGAAACATTATTTTAATTTCTCATTTTTCTAAGAGAAATTAAAATTAAATATTTTATTATACTTGTTTTTTTACTTTTAAACAAATTCACTCATCTGCGTTCTTTCTCAAATGGATGATTAATTTTTTATTTTTTTCTTTTTAACTCTTATATTAATAATAATAATTTATTATTTTAATGTTTCACCTATTCATTAAACAAGTCACAACAATGAGAGAGTAACATTTCTCCTTTAAATGGAGATCCTAATTCATTACTATGAATTCTTTTTACTTTACTAAATGCAAAGAATTATTTTACCTTTTTTTTTCCCCCAAACATAATTATTTTACTTTACTAAATGCAAGTAATTCTTTTCAAAAATAGGAGCATATATATATATATATATATATATATATTTGATTCGCCCGCGAACCCCCAAAACCCTAGAGCATAAAATCGATTCAACGTTAAACCCTAGGGATATCAATTCTCCGAATATTCCTAACCCTAATGAAGACGGTGACGGGTAAAATCCTGTCTTCAACTGCAATTTCCGTCTCCAGCGCAGCCAAAATCATCTCCAACTTTGCGGCTACAGATAACGGCGCGTCGCAAGCGGTCAGCGCATACCTTCGACGCTCCTCCGCCTCATTCAGCGAGCTCAAACAGTTGCATAGAGAGCTCCGAAAGCCGTCGAAATCGGATCGCAAGCACAAGAAGTCCAAGTCCGAGACCACTGTAGAAGGTGCCGGTGAATCGAGTCTGGAACCGAGTGTAGTCAACTGGACTCGTGGAGCTGCGGAGCTGAGTCAAGAGGCGAGTCACGGGTATGGGCATAGAGAGAGAAAGAAGCTTAAGAACAAAAACAAGAAAGAGAAGGGTGAGGTGATTAATTTTGGGGATGAGGGCAAAATAGTGACTGAAGATGGAGAGAGCAAGAGGAAGAAGGAGAAGAATGAGGGCAACTTTGGGAAAGATGAGGGCAAAATGTTAATTGAGCAGAGTGAGAGAAAGAAGCATAAGAATAAGGAGAAAGGTGGAGAAAAGATTGAAAAATTACAGGAAAATGGGGTGAATATTGAGAAGGGTGAAATGAGAAATCAAGAAGAAAGGGAAGGGGAGAAGAATAAGAAGAAGAAAAGGAAGAGTAGAGAGATTGAGGATGGAATTGAAAATAACTCTTCTTCAGAGCTACGGAAGAAGAAGAAGAAGAAGATTGAAAATGAAGTTGATAAGTGATTGATTTGGGGTATTTTAGCAATTCTGCTTGTTGTTTTGGATGGCAGATTGAAGGAGGCACTCCTTAGCTCCACAGTTAAAATGCCTAATCATTTTTGGGTACTCTTTCCATTGTAATGTTGAGGAAATATGTTTGTTTCTAATTTATAATGAATGAAATCTATTGATGGTTAATCTTGGCATTTCCGGTTCTAGGTTTTTTGGCCTTTGGTTGTAGTTGTCTTTCGAATTTCTATCAGGTGAAAGATGCATTTGGCATATGCACGATTATTAACAAAGTAGGAACCGGCTTTGATGCATGCTTTATAGAAGGTATATTATGCACTCATGGTCTTAGTTGAAAATACAATTGATAAAGATGCTGTTTTAGGATGATCAGTTTCAATGCTTGCAAATTGCAATTAGGAAATGGCTTTTTTATGGTTTTTGGGCATGTTAATGGAGTTCCAAATCCTCGTAGCTGTGGTAGTCTAGAAGTTCAGAATAAAAATCTATTTCACCAAGTATACTGCTGCTTGAGTTATGGTACTGGTTTGATGATTCACTCTGCAATTTCAAACTCACATTATGCATAACACAGGTGAATGACATGAAATCTCTTTTAGCTTTTCCTTTTATCTTCTGATCTAGCTGGTTTGACTAATATTCTAGACTTTCTTTCTACTCTTGCTTATTTCATTTTGAGGTGTAACCAATGTAGTAGATGGCCATACTTTTGGCAGCCTTATATATTTCATTTCAAGGTCTGGTAGCATATCCTGAAAATTGGACACTAATTGATTACTATGGCAACAATCTCAAATATATTAGAAATTGGGATAATGAATTATTAGGAATAGTGGTTAGTAGTTTCTCCATGTCATTTGGTATAGATTCTTAGGTATATTGAGTGATTTGCAAAGGCTTCAAGGAGTTTAGGCGAAGGAAAATACTGAAAATCATTTGTTTCAGAACAGAAACAAATCGTTTGTTTTGGATATATAAAACTTTTTTACTTATCCAAAAAAAAAAAAAAGAAAAATCATTTTTTTTCTGCGATGTGTTTCTTCTCCTAAACCATTTTGAGAACCCAAGCTGCTTAAAACTTGCCTTAGATCGAATTTTGTATTTGTTGGGTGTGGCAAAAACAAAACATGTATGTTGCCTTGAATTTGGAGTCACTAATATATGTTTATGGTTGTTTTAAGTTATCTGCAATCCTTGGGGCTTCAAACTGTGACAAAACTTATGCCGCTGTTGGATATCCCTTCTTCTGGCTTGATAAGATCTGCCTATCTGATGACTTGCAGATTCTTGTGAAAAAGTACATTTGCTAAAGCTGAAATAGCAGCGGCATGCAAAAGCTTATAACAAGCATATTTTGCAAGTGAATTTCAATCACTCTTAGCTGGAAAAGCAAGCAACACCACAACAACAAACTCTGTTTACTTGACAAATGCTTGAAGAATAACGCACCAAAAGTAATTTATAGGTCAGGGACTGCTGAAAGCCACGGTGATTGTTTAAATGTTGGTACCTGAAGTATGTAGTGTCTGTTACATCACAGTCATACTGCTGTTCTTGATGATAAATGTTGGTATTCTTCGGAGCTGTAATGGTGCTCTCTTGTCTAGTTGTGCGGTATCAAGAAATATTTTATGGGGAATATTTTATGTCAACTTTTGGTTCTTGAGACTTAGATTGGCTTGTATACCACTTCCATACTGATTGATTTATCTAGGAAGCAAATAATTGCTCAGTTTAATTTAGAAGAAGTCCAGTGGTTCGATATATTGCTTTGGGTTCTGTTGGCTCTCTCAAAAAGCTTTCTCAGGGATGTTGGTGGTGAGAAGGTGGACTTTCATTTTGATTATGTAGCCTTTGTTTTCATTAACTTTTAATGCCAGATCATTTGAAGCTTTTAGAAATTTCCCTTACCACCTCACTAGTCATAGAGATATCATCTGATATACATATAACTAATTTCGAATACATTGTTTTATTCATGTCCAACTCTAAACAGGGCAACAAAACTATGTGTGAGATCATTTTCATTTGGCCAACAAGGTTTGTGAGCTCTTCTCATAGTGGAAACCATCTTTCTTGGAGTCATCCGCTGACCAAACAAATATGCCATGAAGTTTGCCGTCAGACTTCAGCCTGCGACAAGCCTCAAAGAATCCATTTTCAGGAGACAAACCTCCGCTTCCATCAGTACCGAAGCTTACTAGGACCTTACCACCTCTGTAGTTAGAGTTCTGTTCATCAAAGTATTGCAGAAATTGAGAAATAGTTGTACTATTATCATAGGCATAAAACTGAAAGTTGACATAGTCTATGAGATGCCCATACTTCCTCCACAAGGCCAAGTAATGCGGTTGCACGGAGTCATCATTATAAGGTGCTATTGATGCAAACGACGCCACCCCGTTTTGTTTTAGGAACAAAAGAAGCTGTCCAATGCACTCAGCAAATGTGTCAGGATCTGCATGGAAGTGTTCATAGTCGATATCTATCCCATCCAAATGATACTGTTTTGATATCTCTGTTAGGGAATGAAAGGCATTTCTAACCCAGGAATTGATTGTTTTAGGACTGAAGAATACATGCTTATCATTTATTGTATCGCCCCCAAGACTCATAGCTACCTTGACATTCGGATGACGGGTTTTGATAGAGGAAACATGAGAAGCGCTGAGGTTTTCTCTATCCCAGTAAACCCTGAAATCACCATTGGTGGAGGAAGGATGGGAAGAAGAGTTTGTGTAGTCAATAGCGAAGGAGAGGATAAAGTGAAAATCTACTTCTTGATTGATGGGTACATCTGAAAAGGTAACACCTTTTCCCTCTGCTCCTATATATTCTCGAAAGAGTTTTGAGTTAGCTGCTACTCCAGGATTTGAGGAAAATAGAGCGATGAAAATTTGAAGAACAAGAGGAACAGCAAGCATAGATGAATTCATGGCTGTAGCAGTTTTTAAGTTTCAGTAGGAGGTTTCAAGAGAGGAATTTATAAGGGACGATCATAGAGTCCTAATTATTATCTACAAAGAAGATATTTGTTCTTGTGTAGTTGTCTGGTTTCATTAGAAAGCATAATAGCCGGTACATTTTTTTATGCATATTTACCAATTGCATATTATTGAAAAACAATTCTATATTAAATCCAAAAGTTTTAAATTTACAAAACTATAGAATATATTATCTTGTTACTCTATACAAAAGTTAATACAATAATAATGAGATATAATTTCAAGCCTACGGTGAATTTTATAAGTTTCATTTTATTCTTTGTTATTATTCATTTTTTTCTTCTAAAATAAGAAGACAAATAATGTTTTTAGATACAATAGTAAATAATTATTTTATGAAATTATATGTGTTAGAAAAATTACCATTATAATTAAATAATTTTAATATAAATCAAGAAAAGAAATTAATAAGCAAAAAAAAAGAAAAATCAAACCAGTAATATGTAATTTTGGACAAAACAATATTTATTGAAGGTTTCCAGACAAGATTTCATTTGCAAGTAAAGTTAATAATTTTAAATAAATAAAAATAAAAAATTATTTTATGTGAAAATATATTTAAAAATATATCACATTTCACATTATTATCCAATATTGTTATTAATGATCAAATTGTATAAAATAAAAAATTTATAACCATATATATAAAATAAAATATAAATATAAAACCCTTTAAGATATTTATTTTTATTAATTTTAATGATACTAATGTAAGTAAATTACATAAAAATTTATTAAAATATCTATACTAAATTAAGTTTTTGGAGAATCAATTGAGTCAATTGATCTCACTACTTTGCATGTGGCTACGCCATTGGGCAGAGATTGAGATTAGTTGACATTCAGATTCAGATTTAATCTCTATTTCATGTGAAACAAGTCGAGTATTCTGGTTTTGGCTTTACTTCACATTGATACATTTTTTTAGTATTTCTTTAATGAATGGACACTAAGAGGGTTTGGTGACACTTGACAGTCTTCTAATGAACAATGTAAAGACGAGGTAGGAACTGGGGAGCAATGCATTGCCCCCAAGGACGGCAACGGAGCAACTACCAAGACCCAAGGAACAAGACCGCTTTGAACATGCCGTTTTTTTGGGGGTGAAAAATATTTATAATACGACATAGTCAAAGAACCCATGTCAATCAATGCTGGTTAAGAAAACATTGTAGTTGCTGAACTTTGAATAAAACAAGAAGATTCACATTCCTGGACAAAGATCCAATTCCGAACTCTAAACTCCAAAACTTTCAAACTGAACCAACCAAAGCTGTTGTTTCTTTTGTCTACGGTTGCGTGATTTGTTCGTAAAATGTTTTAATTTTAATGATTAAAATTTAAAATTTAAATTTTAAATGAAAAAAAATAACAATGCTGTCGTTACTTTCAAGTAGTGGAAGGGGAAACTAATCTAGAAACAAAATTTATTAGAAAATCAAATCTATGGGTTATAACTTGCAAGCCATTATAAAAACTAATCAACTTGATAATTTAAAAAAGTCAACTGCAGAAAATTCATTATCTGATATATTATTGAACCTCATTCATTGACATATTGAATCTGAATGTTACAAAAATTTTCCCACACCATTGTTTCTCTCCCCAGTGAATCAACTTCAAGAATTATTCAGAATTGTCCGGCCAATGACAAAAGGGCCCAAAAGAAATAAAAAATAGGTTTAAAAGGGAAAAAAAAAATAGCAAGGCAAGTTCTGTCTGAGGCATTCCTTAACACTTGGGAAGATCTGCTGGGGGTGGAAGCAACTTCTGATTGGGTAGATTTCCATCCAAGACCATCCAAGCCATCTTCAAGCCCCAGCTTGTATAGACTTCCAGGTGGCAATGCATGAAGCATACCCCTGTTGACACGTGTCTCTAATCAGCTCAAAACATAAGCAAAAATAGAGTACTACTAAAAAAATACAACTATGCTGTTATTTCTACCCACCTTGACTGTCTGCTAGAAAACGAATTGCTACCCAACCTCCTGATGGCACACCAACAGTGTTCCTTTCAACAGGGTCAATAAGATTAAAGTTTTTAGGGTCCTTTTTTGGATCAAAATTTTCAAAACCTTGGCCAACAACAAAGAAATTGAAGCCATGCAAGTGAAGAGGGTGGCTTTCAGCTCCAAGTATGCTTGTGTCTTGCATGACTAGCACTACGCTAGCGTTAAAAAGGAAGCCCTACTAGCTTAGTTCCATTGCTCACCATAGTGTTATTAGGTGGAATGCCTGCATAATTAAATGGAAGTATTGGATCACTTGGAAAATCATTGACCATTTGATTGACCAAAGAAATGAGCCTGGACTAGTGCTGTTGTAGGCATTGAAAAAGAAACATTATTGACTGAAGCTGCAAACATGGTTCCATTAGGTCCCTGGCAGGTTTGGTTCTGCTGACATGGGCTTGTTCGTAGGCCGATTGTGAAGAAAAGCTGCTTATCAACCTTTTGGGGCACATTGGCAGGGAGTTGTTTATTAGCCAAGCTACGGAGTTTAGTTGCAAAATTTGTTGCAAAGGAAGCGTCATTTAGAGCAGGTAAAATTGGTTTAAACAGAGAAAGTTTCTTCATTGAGATCTTGAATGTAAGCTTTTGGGTGGTAATTCATATTCTAAAATGCCAGCAACAGTTGAATTATCAAAGGTGCCTTGCCCTGTCACATGTGGTCTAGCAGTCAGGAAAAATGTGGCATTTGGATATCTTGGTTTGGTCTTAAGATGCACATTTGTGTCTGGCCAGGTGCAATAAGAATTGTTTCAGTCTCAAAGGGTTTAACATAAACAGCATCAGCTTCAACCACTGTAAGAGTATGGTTTTCTATGCTGAAGAAGAGCTCATCGTTGAGAGCTGCATTGATTAGAAGGAGGTATGTCTTGCCTGGCTTCACCTTAAGCTTGAATATATCTATCAAGAATTATTAGTTCCCAGTTCAGCTAAATAGCTCTGTCAGTTTATAATATTTACAATCTTTTTCATACCTTTGCCAGAGCAGTTGTAGAGTGGTCCTTTGAGTCCATTGATGGTGTAACTGTATAAGTATCAGAGACATTCGGTCCTCCACCTGTCTGAAGAGCCTGTCTAATAACCGCTTCAGGATCAGCATTGAACCATTCTCCTGCAGTTTAATCATCATCCATGGTGATTTATGTCAACAAAAGTAAGGTCACTTAAAGAAGCAAATAGATGTAGCTTTAAATCAGCTCATTCAGAGTTTATTAACAAAAATTATGGGAACTTCCTTGTAAGGTTTGGCAAAGGGGTAAGGAACACCATGTTTAGAAAGAATGATTAGGGGACCGTATACAGTTTCTCTTAACCATGATATATGGGCATGCCAGAAGAGAGTACACCTTTGGCTTACAATTGTGAAGTTGTACACATAACTTTGGCCTGTTTGTATGGGACATTGAGTCACATATGCCAGTCCATCTGCCCATCCAGTTTGAAGCTGTCGAATGCCATGCCTATTTCAAAAAACAATGATAGTAACTTGCAATTCAGAAAACTAATTAGAGCATAAAAAATGTTTGTTCTAAGTGAAGAACTTATCTACCAATGAACAGAGATGTTGTTCTGCACATGGTTAACCACTTTTATCAAGAGCCGGTCGCCTTCCCTTGCCACAATGCGAGGACCAGGAAACTGCCCATTTACTGATACGATGCTCTTGGTGTGGCACAAACGTGTCACATTTTGCAACTTGATCTACAAAATTTAACAAATTAATATTAACAAAAAACATTGTAGAAAAAAAAAAAGAAAGGAAAGAGACCTCCCTTTTTTTTCACTGTCCAATGATTTAGGCACCAATGTAATGTTGAACAATGACACTTACATCAAACTTGTAATGCCTGGTGATCCTAGCTACAGGCTCTGGAAAGAGACTCAACGTGACAAATGTGAAGAGAAAGACACCCACAAATGGTGTTGATTTATGAGAAGCAGCCATGTATTATCTTTTTTTTTCCCTTTAGAGCAGCCTAAGAGAATTCAGATCTGCAAATACGTATATTGATCAGAGCTCAGAATGTAGAATGTATATATAGGAGTAAGGGACTGGAGTTTGGTTGGTTAGAATTCGCTTAGTTTAAAGATTACAAAAAAAAAAAAAAATGAGTACAGATTCGATAGCTACTTTGATATGGCCAGTTGTTAGAACAACTTTAGGGTGTTGTCAAAGATAATCAATTCCTTTGGTCTCCTTTCTTTTCAAGTCAAACCTTGGCTTTATGCAAAAATCAGATAATCCTACATTTACATATGTTCTTTCATATCTGGTTCCCATGATAGACGTAGTTTTGAGCTTGTTTCATGCTTCTCTAACTTTGTTTTTGGCAAAACCGAATCAATGTTTGGCATCAACAGAAGAAGAAATTACTGTCATTATATTTGGCACCAGGATATCTTTGCGGCTGCTTCTTGTTCACGGCACTATCGACAACATCATAGCAAAAGCAAACCCACCATCCGTTAAAAGTGCTAACCAATACCAACTCTTGAAAGATCAAAACCTAACTTCTGATATATAGAAGTTTTTATATGATAGAATTCTTTGCTGGTAAATTTCAAGTATCTGTAATTCATTTAAGTTAAATATGATATTTAATCAAGCATGTTAGTGTAATATCCACATCTAAAATCAGTGAAAATATATATTATGCTTTATGATGAAGAAAAACATAGTTCACTCGAAGGATTTCTGTCATGCAGTCATTTTTAAAATAGGCTGTAGTTTCAGTTTGTTTTCCATAATTTTTTAATATAGAACAGGTCATATATGAATCACAGGGAAACCTCAATCGACGCAACTTGACCTCAAGCATAGAAATCAACAGACAAAGCTTATGTATAAAGGGATAAATTTTGAAAATAGTTTGATTAGATTTAGTACTAATTGGAGGAGTTTGAAATTTGATTGAAAAATTTTGAACACAAAAGAAAAAGGGAAATTGATTGAAACTCTTTTTTCCTCTTGCTTAAACTACTCGTCAAGACGACCTCCCTGAGTAATAGTTATATGATATTATATGCTTGTTAAAATTTACATATCATGAGAATCAACCATTTAGTTGAAAACTTTAAATTTGATAGAGTGAGATCAAGAATACAATAAATGGTGAGATTTCTTTTTGTAATTTGTAGTCAACAATATGTAGCTAAAAGGCAAAAATGAACTTTGATATTACTCTAAATTTTGAATAGAGGTTTTAATGAATGCAATATTAGACACTAACAAATTAAGTTTGAAAAATTTTGAGATCATTGAGTTGGCTTTCAAGAATAATTTGGGTATCATATTTCCTTTTGAAATATTTTATCTACTCTAAGAGTATAATTTTATTTCACAATGTTAGCGGTTGATATTATTTTTAAAATTATTGTGATGATTTAATTACCATGATTATAAGGTCATCAGGGTGATTTGATTATCAATGATTTTAAATTATCATGTTTTGTGCATTATTATAAATCACTATTAATTTTAAATCATTGTGTTTGATATTATATGAAAAATAAATCATAGAGTATAAAATATTTAAAATAACTTTACAAAAAAATTAAATATTTATTAAATCAATAATTTATAAAATAATTAAATGTTATTTTATAAAAAACTACAAAATATAAATAAATTTTGTTTAAAATAATTTTTAAAAATTATTAAATAAATCCATTGTATTTTTTCATCAATAAACATTTATTCAATTGTAACAAAAAAACCTTTTTAAAATAAGTGATTAAAAAAATTAATTTTAAAAATTTTTACTAACTAGTTTCTTGAGGCAATGTTATTAAATTTTTTTTCTGGGTAAATTTGGCAAAACTAATATTGAAAATTACTTTTTTACTGTGATAAAACTTTTTCTTCTTTTAAGTTGAAAATCAAATCGTTCTTCAAAATAATAATCTTATTACCCAATGATTGAAAATCATTGTCACATAAAAATTCTAAATTACTACCAAATAAAGTAATGTAATTGTCAAATGCAAAACCATTATAACTTTTAAACTAATCATCCTTTACTAAATACTCTTTATGTGTCTTTATTTAATAGTAACCCAATTTGAAATATTTCTAAGTTGCAAAGTATAATGGCATATTAAAGATTAATTTTACATTAAATTTATTAAAAAATTAAGTGAGATATAAGGTTTAACTTATAATTTTTTAATATTTTTATAATTAAAATTATCATTAATTGAAGATATAAATGATATAATAAGTGGTATCTTTTTATAAAAAATAATATTTTTGTTTTTTATGTAATACAATTAAAACTATTAAAACTTTTTCTAAGCCGAATTTGATTTGGAAGTAAAAGCTACAAAAGCCAACCACGAGATATGGGCCAACGGTTCCTCAAACCAGTTGGAAAAGGTGTCTTGAAAGCCCAAAAACCTTCTTTGAACTACTTGCAAGTGGTCCCATTGGAGCCATTCTGATTGTACTAATTGAAGTTGTAGACACCTATTTTCGTTCAGAGAATGATCAATTTTTTCATTCAAATTTCTTTTGGTTCGTCGGGTTTTGGAGGTTTTCATATTTGGGCCTTTATAATTTTTCATTTCATTTGAGCTATGAGCTCGATAATTGTTGATTGGATGCGAGCTTTAGCCTTATTATTATTATTATTTACCTACTTATTTATTTATTTTTATTTTATTTTAAAATTTTCTTTTCTTTCTTTCATTCACGTGTTATTCTTTAACAAGAAAACTAAAAGAAAAAAAGAAAGTGAATTAAGTAAAATTTTGAAATCCCGTTTGTGAATCGGGAAAAAAGGGTTTTGAAATCTATTTGCATAAAATTTGGAAACCATAATCAAAGGGAAGACATTGACTCGAATCGAACAAAAATCAAATCTCATGATTTAAGCCTTAATTGAATCTATAAACCTTAAAAATCCTATTAAAAAGGTTATAAATCAAGTGCAAACTCACATCAAGAAAAAAAAAAAGATAGAGAAAGGCTAACAGAGATTCTTTACACTTAGGTTTTTGGGAATCGATTTGATTTCTAGGTTTTTGTTCTTGAAACTGTTTTTCTAGGATTGGGTTTTTTGGTTGGTGTTTTAGGATTATTCAAGGATTTTCTAGGCTTTGTGTTTGTGAATCTTTTTTTTTTAGGATTTGGGTTCTTTGTTTGGGGTTTCTAGGTTTTCCTGAGATTTTTCTAGGTTTTAAGAATTTTTCAATTGAAGATTCTAAAAAAGGGTCAAAGTTTCTAGTGAAAAGTGAAAGATTTAAATGAACAAAATCAAGAATTTTAGCCAACTTCTAAATTTTTTTGTCGGCACCAATTGAAGTTGTAGAGAGATATAATAGGATTTAGGCTAGAAAGAGAGTGTGGGAACTTGGAATCTAAGAGAAGAAAAGACAAAAAGGTTTACTTTTAAAGGACCATTAAACGACACCATTTAACTAGTTCAAGAGATCCACGTGCTTTTAAATGGATAACCCAGAACCCGCACGCCTGTGTCCGACCTGATTCTTTTTGAGCCAAGCCATGCAGGAATTTAGCCACCTAAGCTGAGTTGTTATAGCCTTTTTATACCTGAAGTTGAGCCACGTAGCCCAACCGTCTCCTCTAGCCTACGTCAGGTATTTGTTTTATTTATTTTTATTCTATTTTATTTATTTATTTATTATCTTTTAATATATATATTTACAAAAAAACTTAAATAAATGCCTTACCAACATATTGGAAGGTAAATTTTTTACATAGGATTTTACCAACATATTGGAAAACTTTATAATTTTATGTATTTCAAAACAAATGGTATAAAAATAAAAAGCCTTACCAACGGATTGAAGGGCCAATGCTTTAAAAAAAAAAAGCTTTACCAACATATTAGAGAGCCTTATAATTTTTTTAAAAATAAAGTTTTAAAAATATAAAATAATAAAATAATATATCTTGATTTTTTTATATAATCCTACAAACAAATTGAAGGATAATTTTTTAATAAAAAATCTTATCAATAGGTTGGAGGACATCTTTTGCTATAAGCTTGATTATAGATGTTTGTTTCTAGACACAAAATTAAATGAATCCGATGACAAAGCTTTTTCAAAGAGTGACAAATAATGTCACACCCTGAGACCAAGACGTAATACGGTTATATTACCTTGAAGTAAACCCCAAAGTAATACGAAGCTTTCGTTCTTAATCATTCTAAAATTCTTCAATAAATTGATATAGTCTACCTAGTCAAATCCATATCTTTAATCCAACTAATGATACATCTTTAAATATCCAAATTCAAATAAAATAAAATACAAAATCATTTTATAAGATTTCATTGGCCAACATTATCTCTGACGACTAAGTAATCTTTTCCATTTGATCTTCTAGCTTTCACAAAACTAAGCAAACTTGTCACTTACTTATCTGCAAAGAAAAAGTAAAAAGAGAATGAGCAAATCACAGCTGAGCAAGTATAGGTTCACACATTTTACCGGATCAAGCATCATTTTTATACATATCATATAGATCATTCAAAACATTTATCAAATCATAATGTCAAAACATTTCAAAGATCATCTTTTTATCAAACATTTCGTAAATTCATAAATCAATATAAAACATGTCAATTCATAAATCATTGCAAAATATGCTACCATTCAAATATCATAATCAAACCAAATCATGGATTAATCATTAAAAATCATCATAAATCATCATTATCATTAGCTTATTATTAGCTACGGTCATGGTTATAACCTGTGACATTTATCGTATTGATAATTTCATCCTGATGATCATTGCTAACTATTATAACTCACTAGCCAGAGCTTTATGCTAATTACTATAACTTGTTAGTAAGGTTGTATGATCATATCTATACTAACTACTATAACCCGTTAGCCAGGGTTATGGAACTAGTTTTGGTATCAGTGATCCCACTTCCTCTTAGGGATATAAAAATGTAGCTATCATAAAATCATTTTCTCATTTCATTCATAAGCATGATCCATAATTTATATAGAGAAACACAAAATAATCATATGCTTGATCCTATTTTCATACATTGAAAATAATAAAATAAAATATTTATTCATTTAGAAACATACATATATACATAGATTTGAAAACAAACAAAGTGTATGAGATTTTACTTATCTCTTTTTGATTTCACCATTTAGTTTTTCTCCCAAAATAATTAACAACTATTCAAGATCATTTCAACATGACAGTAATTAATCAACCCATTTGAGATCATTTATACCAAAATAATTAAGTTAAACAAGAATTAACTCAAGTAACTAATTCTAGTAACCTACTATTCTTTCACTAAAATGACCATATCTCAATATATCCAGTTCAAAATTAAAATCTTTTTAATGCATTAGAAACTAGACTTGATAAGCTTTCTAACCATATTTAGTGAAAGGGAAATTGAAGTTAACCTAGATAAGATACGAGCCATCAAGAACCTATCTTCACCAAGTATGCTAAAGGAAGTTTGAAGTTTTTTTAGGTAGTTTGAATTACATCTCTTAACTAATTTTTTAACTTACTTTTAAATGCCATCTCATCTTTAAGCTAATCCAAAAGAACAACCATGGTGATGGAATGGAGAATGTCAAGCAACTTTGGATAAAGTTAAGCAATACCTGTCAAACCTTTCAATACTAGTATCATTTGTTCTGGGGAGTCCATTAATTCTGTATTTGGTCATACATAAGAAGTTGATGGGATGTGTGCTGGGATAGTAAGATGAATTTGGTAGAAGAAAAAAAATCATTTACTACTTAAGCAAAAAATTCACGAAGTATGAGTCTAAGTATTCATCATTGAAAAAAATATATTGCATTTTAACTTGAACAGCTAAGAGACTTAGGTAGTATATCTTTACCATACCACTTAGTTTATAGCTAAACTAGACCTAATCGAGTACATCTTTGAGAAACCATCATTGTTAGAGAGAATTCCAAGATGGCAAGTAATGCTTTTGGAGTATGATATTGTATACATAAGCTAAAAGACAATAAAAGGAAGTGTCATTATAGAATTCTTTATAGAACATGTTGTCAAAAGCTATGAGCTAATAAAACTTGATTTTTCATATGAAGAATTAATGGTTGTCTTAGAATTAATGCTTTGGGGCATCGAATTGGGGTAATTCTGATATCTCTCAAAGGGTAATATAATCTTATTATAACAAGATTGAACTTCAATTACACCAATAATGTGACTAAATATGAGGCTTGTGTTATGGGTTTACAAGCTACTTTGGATAAAAAAATTAAGATACTGAAAGTGTTTGAAGACTCAGCTTTGGTTATTTATCAACTAAAGAAAGAATAAGAGATGCGAGATTCGAAGCTTATCCCATACCATAAGTATATTTAAGAATTAGGCAAGCAGTTTGATAAAGTCTAATTTGAACATTTATCTCGTGAAAAAAAATCAGATTGTAGATACTTTGGCTACTCTAGCTGTAATGATCTGGATTAATGACAACATTGAGATTCAGCCCATTAAGTTGAATGTCAGGGACATGCCGGTACATTGCACCAATGTGGAAGAAGAAAAGATGAAAAGCCTTGGTACTATGATATCTTGTAATATTTAAAGAACCAACAATACCCAGATCAAGTAACAAGTAATGATAAAAGAGTCTTGAGGAGATTGACCACTAGATTTTTCTTAGATTGAGAGGTTTTTTTATAAAAAAAATAGAGATAAAGTATTATTGCATTGTGTTAATGCATCTGAAGTAAAGAAGATTATTGAGGATATGCATGATGGGATATGCAAAGTACATGCAAATGGACACATGATGACAAGACAGATTATGAGGTCTAGATATTACTAGTTAACAATAGAAAGTGATTACATCAATTATGCTTGAAAATATCATAAATACCAAATTTATACTGATAAAATCCATGCTCTGCTTATTACTTTACGTGTTTTGACACCACCTTAACCATTTTTTATACGGGTATGGATATCAGTGGTCCCATTATCCCAAAAGCATCGAATGAGAATAGATTCATTTTTATAATGATTGATTATTTCACTAAATGGGTCCAAGCAGCTTTTTTTGTAAATGTGACATGATCGGTGGTCTACAAGTTTATCAAAAAAAAAATAATCTGTAGATATGAACTCTTGGAGATGATCATCTCAGACAATGCTAAGAATTTAAATAGTAAGATGATGTAAAAAATATATGTTGAATTTAAAATTAAGCACCATAATTCAGTATCATACTATCTAAAAATGAATGAGGCGGTAGAAGGGGTAAACAAGAACATCAAAAGGATCATAGAGAAAATGACTGAGATATATGGAGATTGACACGAAAAATTACCTTTTGCTTTGTATATTTATCAAATGTCAATACGCATTTCTATCGGGACAACTCCATTTTTTATGGTTTATGGCATATGGGCTATATTGTCACTGAAAGTAAAAATCTCGTCTTTGAGAGTCTTAAGAGAAGTGGGATTAGAAAAAGCTAAATGGATTCAAGAGCGCTATGAGCAACTAAACTTTATTGAAGATAAGAGACTAGTGGTGCTATATCATGGTCAACTATACCAAAAAAAGACGATGAAAGCGTATGACAAAAATGTTCGAACTCATTAATTTTAAGAAAAAAGAGTTAGTGCTGAAAATAATTCTTTCAAGTCAGCATGATAATAGAAGAAAGTGAACTCTATATTGGGAAAGGTCGTATATTGTAAAAAAGGCTTTTTAGGGAAGAGCATTAATCTTAACGAAGATGGATAAAGATGATCTCCCCAATCTCATAAATTTTAATGCTGTGAAAAAGTACTTTGTTTTAAAAAAAGAGAGAAAAAAAAGTTCAAAATGAAAACCCAAAAGGGCGATTTGAACTAAATAGAGGTTTATATAAGTTAAAAACTTGTAAAAGTGACTTGGATAAGAATGATACAACATTATTTGGGAAAACCAAAATTGGATATTTTGAAAGGCTTTGAAATGCTGAGGGCATCGTATAGTTGAGTTTTTGAAGAAATCTAAGATATATTATCATGATTATCTGATTATTTGTTTTGGGACATTATTATCCCAAATAGCCATCTTTGTATGCCTTTATCTTGTCCCGTTGCCATCATTTGTAATTTGCTTCTTCTCCAAATAAATGATATTTATTTCATTTTATTAATGTCTTACTTTTAATCTTTGTCTTTTTCTTTCTATTTAAATGTTTTGCCATGAATAGAAGAAATGTCTAATTTGCATATTATATTTTAAAATTAGGATAATGATTAATAGTTGAACAATGTCATAAAAGATTGTATATTACTTTGGAAGAGTTGAAATAGCTGATGGTAAAAAATGAAATCCTCAAAGTTTGGTAAAGATATTAGTTTTGAAAGTTCCTCTAAAAGATGAAAGTGAGTGTTCATTTTGAATGGACTTGATTTTGTTCATTTGGCTAAAAATATAAAGAGTTTAGGATGCAAAAGAAAGAGTCTTGAGAACCTTAGTACCATAATCAGAATTTCATTTAGTGACATTTATGCATTGGCATTAATTGGCATTTGTATAGGGCATGCATTTTTATCATAACATATAGATTCGTAAATCTATAGCTAGATTTAACAAAATATATGGAGTCGCCACCAATATTTTTTAACTAAGTGTAATTAGTCACCTAAGAAATCTATCATCTTAAGGAGCTCTTAAGTATGACAATGAGTCCCTAAAAGAATAGGCTCGAGTCTACAAATCAGAATAGAATTCAAGAGTTCGGTTACACGTGGGAAAGGTTATAGCACCTCCACATACCCATCCAAAAGATGGTACCATATTATTACAAATTTATCTTAGAGTCTTGAGCCAAATGGTTTTAAATTTTTATGTTAAATATTGAAAATAATTTTTAAGATTCTCCATTAATCTGGTAGAACTTTTAAAAAAATATTTTCTCACTTCAAGAGTATTCAAAAATCTCATTTGATATCTTGAAGAGGCTTCGTTGTCGGAAAGATTTTTGTTGAAAATATATCTAATTAATGGCCAAATTAGAAATATTTTCTCTTTTTGAATTTCTAAAATTTTCACCATTTGAGCCTATTTAGAATTTTTTTTCTGGAAAAGAAAATAATATGATAATTATTTTTATTGAAATTTCATCTAAATTATTCCACCATTTGGGCCAAATTTAGAAAAAAATTTTCACCTTGAGATTTCTTAGGAATTTACCATTTGAAATTTATAAGAATCTCATCCTTGGGCAATTATTACATTTCAATCAAAATTTTATTTGAAAAAAAATACAATTACTTGTATTAAAATTTTATCTAAATTATTCCACCATTTGAGCCAAATTTAGAGGAAATTTCTCACCTAGAGATTTCTTAAGAATTTACCATTTGAAATTTTTAAGAATCTCATCATTGAGTAATTTGTATTTAATTCCAAAATTTTTATATTTTTATGTTTTTTATATTTTATATTTTAATGTTTTTCTTCTTTTTATGTTTTAAAAATAAATATTAATTATTATTATTATTGGAACTTTATCTAAATTATTCTACCATTTGGGACAAATTTAGACAAAATTTTTCACCTAAGAATTTTATAAAAATTTACCATTTAAAATTTTTATAAATTCTATCATTGGATAATTAATATTTATTCTCAAAATTTATTTTATAATTTTTTCTAAATTTAATCATGCAAAAAAAAAAAAAACTAAAAAAATAAACACATAAAAAATAAAAAAATACCAAAAAAAATGAAATGGCTCGACTTAGCGACTAGGATTCGGCTCAGCTTAAGCTAGAAACAGCGACTCAATACGTGGCTCAGGGGGGCAATCAGCTCGGCTCGACTTGACTCAACTCGGCTCAACAGCAGGGTCTGTGGAGCGGGTTGAAACGGGTCAGCGTTATGGGTCGGGTCACCCATTTGAAAATGCGTAGATCCTAATGGGTATCTTAAATGTAAAACGACTTTGTTTTGGGACGATACAAAAAGTCAAGTTTCAGCCCTCTGCCTCAGATTTCTCCTTCCCCCTCTCTCTCTCTTTTTTCTTTTCTTTTCTCTCCCTCTTTTCGTCAGAATCTGGGTTGATTCGCTGGATGGTCACCAAAAATTTCAAACTTCTCCGAAATCTTCACCAGATTCTGAAAATCCTCATCGAAAAATTCAACTAGCGTCGAAAAATTCACCAAAAACTGAAAAATTTTGTCTGATTCTGAGAATTTTCCAAATTTTTCTAGAAAAATTACTTTTTTTCTTCTTAAACCAAAAAATCTTTAAAAACCTTTCTGATTGCTTTCTGCCTGTGATTTTTTATTTCTGTTTTTATGTGTTGCTTCTGTTTCTCTCTATCTCCTATGTTTTTATTCTGTTCAAGCCTATATTTATAGGCTGAATTAAAAGAGAATTTACGTTTGATTACAAGTGCATAATTTGATGGGATTTCGCATATCCTATGCTAATTGAGTCCATCAAAGATTTTACCACAAATCGACAGAACCTTCCTTTTTAAAAAAAAAAATTTATTTATTATTCTTTTTTTAATTTTAATCATTATTTCTTTAAATAACAATTAAAATAAAAATGCAAAATAACCAATAAAAAAAAATTTTGGGCCAACTTACCTCTCATTGGACCAAGTCCAATAGCTTAGACTCAAACCTTGTTGGATCAGGCCCAAAGGGCTTGGCCTCGAACTAATTAAGGTGTTTACAATTTTGAATAATCAATGTCATTTATTACATTTACATCATTTACATTATAATCTATTGCATACAAAATTTTTACTTTGAGGAAAAGTGTCAAACTTATGATTTCAAGAACATTTTTTGCATTTTTTTTAAGACCTCCAAATAAGATTTGTAAGACTTTAAGGCATGGTTTTTGTTTTCGACCTTTACTTAGTCCAAGTCATTTTAGTTTTTTAATTTGTGATTTAATCTCAGTCATTCGTTTTCAATCTTGGCTCCGTTTAACTCACTTTAGTTTTTCAACATGCGGTTTAGTCCCAGTCACTCATTCTCGACCTTGGCTCGATTAAAGTCATTATATTTTTCAAACTTGTGGTTCAATCCTGGTCACTTATTTTCAACCCTGACTCAGTTTAAGTCATTTTAATTTTTAGACCTATAGTTTGGTCTCGATCACCCACCCATTTCTCACCTTAGCTCGATCTAAGTCATTTCATTTTTTAGACTAGTGGTTAAATCTCGATCACTCAGTTTGATCTCGGCTTGGTCCAAATCAATTTTATTTTCGGACTTACATTTCAATCCCAATCACTCATTTTGATCTCAACTTAATTTAGATCATTTTATTTTCAAACCTATGGTTTATTCCTAGTCGCTTATTTTTGACATTGGCTCGGTCTAGATTGATTTATTTTTTTATCTACGATTGAACCCCGATCATTCACCTTCGACCTTGTTCCAGTCCAAAATATTTAATTTTTTGACTAGCGACTCAGTCCCGATCATATTCATTTCTTTTGACATTTCTCAATCATTTTTTACTTTAACTCAGTTCATTCGTTTTCACATTCTAATTTGACTTTGTCTGAAATATTTTAACTTTGAACTTTGATTTGCTTTTTTGAACCTGGGCATAATGGCCATTTATATCTTTGTGCCATTCTTATTTCACAAAAGTGTGCAAAAAAAGGTAACTATAGACACCCATTTTCATTCGGGATACGATCAATTTTTTGATTCAGATCTCTTCAGGCTCGTCGGGCCTCGGAGGTCTTCATGTTTGGGCTTTTACAATTTTTTATTTTGTTTGGGCTATAAGCTTGATAATTGTTGATTGAATACGAGCTTTAGCCTAACAAATATTGTATTATTATTATTATTATTATTATTATTATTATTATTATTATCATCCTCATCATCATCATCATCATCATCATCATTATTTACTTATTTATTTATTTATTTTTAATTTTTCTTTTCTTCATTTCATTCACGTGTTATTCTTTAACAAGAAAACTGAAAAAAAAAAAAAGTGAATTAAATAAATTTTTGGAATCCCGTTTATGAATCAGGCAAAAAAGGTTTTGGAATCTATTTGCATAAAATCTAAAAACCACAATCAAATGGAAGGCATTGACCTAAATCAAACGAAAATCAAATCCCTTGATTTGAGCCTTAATTGAATCTATAAACCTTAAAAATCTTGTTAAAAGGGCTATAAATCAAGCACAAATTCACATCAAGAAAGGAAAAAAAAAAGATAGAGAAAGGCTAACAGAGATTCTTTGCACTTAGGTTTTTGGGAATTGATTTGATTTCTAGGTTTTTGTCCTTGAATTTGTTTTTTTGGGATTAGGTTCTTTAGTTGGTGTTTTAGGACTATTCAAGGATTTTTTAGGCTTTGTTTTTGTGAATCTTGTTGTTTAGGGTTTAGGTTCTTTGTTTGGGGTTTTTGGGTTTTTCTAGGATTTTTTTTGGGTTTCAGGAAATTTTCAATTAAAACTTCCAAAAAAAGGTCAAAGTTTCTAGCGAAAAGTTAAAAATTCTAGTGATCAGAATATGGAATTTTAGCTCACTTTTGGATTTTTTCTCCAGCGTCAATTGAAGTTATAGAGAGAGATTAGGGGATTTAGGCTAGAGAGAGAAAAAACTTGGAATCTAAAAGAAGAAAAGACAAAAAG
Organism: Durio zibethinus; assembly: GCF_002303985.1. The sequence continues at coordinate 3,221,254 of NW_019168159.1, forward strand.
GTTTGCTTTTAAAGGACCATCAAACGACACCGTTTAAGTGGTCCAAGAGATCCATGTTTTTTTAAACGGATAACCCGAAACCTGCATGCCTGTGTTCAACCCAATTCTCTTTAAGCCAAGCGCTGTAGGAATTCAGCCACCCAAGCTGAGCCGCTGTAGCCCTTTTGTACCTAGAGTTAAGCTGCGTAGCCCAATCGCATTCCGAGCTAACTTCAAGTATTTATTTTATTTGTTTTTATTCTATTTTATTTATTTATTTATTATTTTTTAAATATCTATATTTTTACAAGAAAAAACAGACTTAAATAAAAACCTTATCAATATATTAGAAGGTAAATTTTTTAAATAGAGTTTTACCAATATATTGAAGAACCTTATAATTTTATGTATTTCAACACAAATGGTATAAAAATAAAAAGCCTAACCAATGAATTGGAAGGCCAATGCTTCTAAAAAATAAGGCTTTACCAATATATTGGAAAGCCTTATAATTTTCAAAAAAATTAAGTTTTAAAAATATAAAATAATAAAATAATATTTTCTAATTTTTTTTTCATATAATCTTACCAACAGATTGAAGGATAATTTTTTAATAAAAAGTCTTACTAACAGATTAGAAGACATCTTTTGCTACAAACCTGGCTTATAAATGTTTGTTTCTAAACGCAAAAATTAAATGAATCCAACGACAGAGCCCTTTTAAAGTATAACAAATAGTCTTTTTGAATACCCTTGAGGTGAGTAAATATTTTTAAATTATTACTAACATATTAGAGTGATTTAAGGAAAATTTTAAATATTAAATCATTTGGTAAATTTTAGATATGTTTTAAGGTTTGGATAATTCAAAATCAAACTGGTATCATCATTTGGATGGTCACTATGAGGGTGCTATAACCTTTTTTAGGTGTAACCGTACCTCCGAATCTAAAATTTGATTTCGTAGATTAAAATCTATTATTTAAAGAAATTTAAGTCAATTTTAAAACTCCACTTTAAATAGAACAGATTCTTTCAGGTGACCAATTGTAATTTAACAAAAAAAATTAATAACAACTCTTTTAATCTACGTCTAACAATAAATTCATAAATTTATATGACAGAAGTAATAACCTAGCAACCAAAAGGAACAAAAATTACATAATCTCATAAATTTTGTTGGGATTTCTTACATCGAAATATTCCGAACCAATGTTACAAAAAAATAATAATAATGAAACCCTCAATTCTTTCGTCTCTTAACATCACATGGATCAATCAAATAATTATTGAATAGATACTGATTTATGTCAAAATTAAAAAAGAATGGCAAAAAAAAAAAAATGAAAATGAGGTTGAAAATTAAGAAAAAAAAACATTAGGAGATTCTTCTGGTAATCTTGTTGGAGTGAAATAAGTAGTAGCAGTGAGTTAAATTATCAACACTTGGGAAGATCTGCTGGTGGAGGGAGCAGTTTCTGGTTAGGAAGCTTTCCATCCAAGACAATCCAAGCCATCTTCAAACCCCAGCTTGTATGCACCTCCAGGTGGCAATGCATGAACCATACCCCTGAAATCACGAGGTTAATTTTCTCATGGTTATCAACTGATTCAAAGCATGCAAGCAAAATGCGGGGTTATATAATAGTCAAATTTTGTTTTGTTTAATGCAGTCTTAGTTACCTGGATTGTCAGCAAGAAAACGAATTGCCACCCAACCTCCTGATGGCACACCAACAGTGTTCCTTTCAATAGGGTCAACAAGGTTGAAGTTCTTAGGGTCCTTTTTTGGATCAAAATTTCCAAAGCCTTGCCCAACAACAAAGAAATTGAAGCCATTCAGGTGAAGAGGGTGGCTTTCGGCTCCAAGTATGCTTGAGTCTTGCATGATTAGCTCTACGCTAGTGTTAAAAGGAAGCACTACCAGCTTTGTTCCATTGCTCACCATAGTGTTATTAGGTGGAGTGCCTGTATAATTAAATGGAATTATTGGATCACTTGGAAAATCAGTGGTGTAAATACCATTTGATTGACCAAAGAAATGAGCCTGGAGTAGTGCTATTAGAGGCATTGCAAAAGAAACATTATTGACTGAAGCCGAAAACATGATTCCATTAGGTCCCTGGCAGGTTTGGTTCTGCTGACATGGGCTTGTTCCTAGGCCGACTGTGAAGAAAAACAGATTGTCAACCTTTTGGGGCACATTTGCTGGGAATAGTTTATTAGCTAAGCTACGGAGTTTAGTTGCAAAATTTGTGGCAAAGGAAGTGTCATTTAAAGCAGGTAAAATTGGTTTAAACAGATAAAGTTTCTTAATTGAGATGCTTGAATGTAAGCTTTTGGTGGTAATTCATATTCTAAAATGCCAGCAACAGTTGAATTATCAAAGGTGCCTTGCCCTGTCACATATGGTTTTGCAGTCATGAAAAATGTGGCATTTGGATATCTTGGTTTGGTCTTGAGAAGCAAATTTGTGGTCTGGCCAGGTGCAATAAGAATAGTTTCAGTCTCAAAAGGTTTAACATAAACAGCATCATCTTCAACCACAGTAAGGGTATGGTTAGCTATGCTAGAAGAGCTCATCGTTGAGAGCTGCATTGACTAAACGCAGTAGGTATGTCTTGCCAGATTTCACCTTCAACTGGAATGTATCTGTTAAGAGCCAGTAGTTCAGTATTGAATTAAATATCGATATGATAGATGTAATCCATGCCGACGACATCACATTAATTATAACATTTCAATTACTTAGGCAGAGCAGTTATACAATGGTCCTGGAAGTCCATTTATGGTGTAAGCATCAGAGACGTTTGGGTCTCCACCTGTCTGGAAGGCCTGGCTAATAATTGCTTCAGGATCGGTATTGAACCACTCTTCTGCAATTTAATGTATCATGTCTTATGTTTACGATAAGATTCAAACAATTTAATTTAGAACTTTGAAAAAAATCAAATTTAGATTTTTCAGACAGCTGCTTCATTATTATTTACCGAAGATGATGGGGACTTCCTTGTAGGGCTTGGTAAAGGGGTACTTCACCCCAAGCTTTGGAAGAATGATCAATGGACCATATACAGTTGCTCTTAACCATGAAATATGAGCATGCCAAAAAAGAGTGCCCCTTTGGCCTACAATGGTGAAGTTATACACATGGCTTTGGCCAGTTTACAAGACACTGAGTCACATATGCCGGTCCATCAGCCCATCCAGACTGAAGCTGTCGAATGCCATGCCTGCAAAATCAAAGAAACAAAAAATTCTAATTCCGATCATGCCATTTAATTTTTAACCATGGATATTTCCACTAAAGGTTCATACCAATGAATAGAGATATTGTTTGGCACATGGTTCACCACTTTTATCAGAACCGAATCACCCTCCCTTGCTAGAATGCGAGGTCCCTGAATTGTCCATGTACTGACAACATGCTCTTTGTGTGGCACAGACGGGTAACATTTTGCAGCTTGATCTGCAAATCATATTTCAAGCAGAGTTAATGTATATATCTGATAAAGTATAAAGTTAGTGGACAATAAATTTCATAATTAATCTAGTCTTAGCCTGAATTTATGAGCATCGTCATAGTGACGCATACATCAAACTTGTAGTGCCCGGTGATTGCAAATACTGGCTCAGGATAGAGACAGAAGATCATAAATGACGACAGACATGCCCACAAAAGTGCTGTTAATGGACGAAGAGAAGCACCCATTTTTCTGTTTTTTTCTCTCTGATGTTATTCTTTTAACTGGTTAGACAAAACTAAGAACACCTAACGGTAAACTTGCAATTGCTATTTGAGTAGATATTCATCAAAGCCAGTGGGGTAGCATATATATAATGTTGAGAGAAAGGAGTTTGGTTGATTAGAAAGTACAGTTTAACCAGTTTGAAAATTAGATTGAAACAAAAAGAAAGAATTAAAAAAAAAAAAAACTTGAATACTGCTTCAGTAGCTACATTGAAATAACCAGTTGTTAGAACAATTGTAGAGTGCTGTCAAAGATAATCGATCTATTTGACCTCCTTTCTATTGAAGTCAAACTTTGTCTATCTTTCTGAAAACTTAAAATCCTCCATTGCTATATGTGAGTTTGTGTGATTTACATTCCCCTGCTTTTCTTGCTGTCAGCAAAACTTTTACATTTAAATTAGAACCAAAGAAGAAGAAATTGTGTTGCATACTTGGTTAAGTACCCTGATAGGTGAATCTAGATAGGTGAATCTAACTATGGCTAGTTATCATCTTTGATTTTCAAATCAAGCTTAATTTACTGTCAATGTTGTTGACATGTATTGAGTTTCTGGATACTTATGCTTGTTTATTAAGCAAAATCATGGGGGTTCCTATCAAAACAGTCACTTTAGAGCTAGATGTATGTGCCTATCGTTTGTTTTGCATTTTCATGACGAACTGGTTATGGATGAATACTAAGGTAACCTCAATTGACGCAATTTTGGCTCAAGCAAACAGACTAACAACAAAAGCTTATGTCTAAAGGAATATGAACCCGAGATAGCTTGATTAGAATGCAGGAAATGGGGATGTCAATCGTATCATTGACAGGACTATGTATATTGTAGTTGTACCAACCACTTCCGTCTCCCCTCCATAATTTATAGACATAAATTGTCCTCACATTTACCAGATGTGTGTTATAATCTGGCCAAAGTGAGGAAAACAAGGCTTAAAGAAAAAATTTTCTCCTCAAAAGTAGTCTAGTGTAATGTAATAGAAGGCAGCCTTTCCCTGCGTTATACTCCATAAACCAAGTAAAGATAAGCCTAATTTGATAGACTTCACTGTTGGTTTTTGTTGCTAACAGATTTACCATTAAAGTAGTTTGCATTTTCAAAGCTCATTTAAATCATGTTATTTTTGTCCCTTTTTACTCAAATAGAAAGCATTAGTTCATTTATAGAAGTAAGTCTAATCGACGTAATATAATAATTATATGAAAAAACAATTGTATGAAACAGTTATTTTATTCTGTCATCATATATCTCTTAAGTTTGAATTATATCACCTAACCACATTATTGAGAAAATCAATCATACCACATAAGATTGTATGTTTTGATCCAACCGAAATTTAAGCTTTTTGTAAGAAATTGTTTATTAGACTTCTAATACTCCAATGCAAAAGAACTTAAATATATGCTTAATTTACTCTATATGTAGACATCAAATTTGTCAAGTCTTGATCAAATTTGCTATTTTTATTAAATAATATATATAAAAAATAATATTATTAAATATAATAATAAAAATTAAACAAAAATACATAATATAAAAAATACAAAATACAAAAAAAGAGAACAGTAAAAAACAAAAAAAAAGGGGATGGCAGTGGTGCCTTCCCCGGCACCACTACCACCAAGCCCTACCCCCTACCCCTCTGATCACCATATCGTACCACCCATACTACTATCCTCGCCTAAGCTCCTACCACTATCGAATAAGACAAAAACAATAAAAAGGGCATGGGGCTCGTGCTTGTGGCCCCATGCTGTGCCCTGTGCCACTGTGCCACTCCCTCAAGCACAAGGTACTATCGGAGCTCTATAAATAGAGTTCATGGTCGAACCTGAAAGAAAAAAAAAAGAGAAAAAAAACTCTGTAAAAAATAGAAAGAACTTTTTGCCATAAAAACAATAAAAAAAACACACACAAAAATAACTCAGACCCCTGAACAGAGAATCTAGCGTCGAAAGTTCCTGCACAAAGAAAAAAATAAAGTCAGTTTAAAAAAAAAAAGAGAATAAAAAAATGGGGGTTTGATCGAAACTTTCAAGCCAAATCTATGCTGTTTAAGGTACTTTCGGGTGAAATGGAGGCTGAATTTGTATTCAAGGGGTTGAGGAGAACATTTTAGGTGATTTTGGTTTTTTTCGGTCACTTGTGACGGTGATTGACCGGCTATCTGCGTTTGGCTGAAGAAAAAAAAAGATGGTTTTTTTTTTTTTTTAGAAGAAGAAGAGAATGACTAAAAAAAAAATTTAGACCTTTTATATAAACGGTGAAAACCAAAATGACGACGTTTTAATAAAGATCAAAAGGACGTCGTTTTGAACCCTAAGTATCCACGCGTTAACCCGTGACTCGATCTTAAGTCCACACACCCGACCCGGTGACTCGTTTCTCCTTCAAGCTTTGATCGATCCATCTCAGACCGAACCAGACCACCCCGAACCGCTGACGCCAGACCAAATCGTTGTACCGAATCGCTTGTTGATCGAATTGTTGACCGGTTCGGTTCAGGTAAAAAAAAAATTTTTTTTGAATTTTTTTATATATATTATTTTATTAATATTTATGCATATTAAAATATTTATATTTGTTAGATTAAATGATGAAATATGTGGTTAAATTTTCTTTTATAATTTTGTTAATTTTTAAAATAAACTTTAAAAATAAAAAAATAAACTTAATAATAATACCAAAGTAATAAAAAATAAGGAAAAAAAATTTTATTCAATAATGAAATTCTAAAAGTATTCTGAGTAAAGATGTTTTAAGAAATCTTTATATGAGAAGATTTTTCTTAAATATTACCAATGTATTAGAATATTTATAGAAAATCTTCAATATGATAAAAATTCTTCTTTTCTTCCAAATTTTAAATGAAAATATTAATAAAATTAATGAAATTTTTAAATAAAAAATAAAATATATGCATTAACATATTATCATTTGCATTGTATACATGGCATAATTTTTTTTTATGAAAAAATATATTTGAGCCTCATAAGATGAAATTCTAAGGTATTCCGAGAAACGATGCCTAAAAACTTTTTAGGTGAGAAAGAGTTCTTTTAATGTTACCAACATACTGAAACATTTTAAGAATTATTTCAATAAAAAAGGCTGAAAATTTTTTTTCTCGAATAAATTTGAACAATAAATATTAAATAAAAAAATAATTTTTAATAAATAAAAAAAATCAAGAAAGTTATTTTTTTCAAATACCAAAAATGAGACTATTTTTTTTATCAAAATCAAAGGATAACACGTAGTTAATTGGTACCGTTTTAAATGGGCTTTGTAGGGGTGTTATTTTTTCTCACATGCAACCGACTCTCGAACTCAAACTGTTACGCAGACTTGAAAATTATCCTTTTAATAAATTTTAATTAATTTTGAGATTTTATTAAAATGAGATATTTTGATAGGTGGCTAATCACACATAGCCAAAAAAGATTGGTGGCGACTCTATTTTTCGTTATTTTATTTTTGTTTTCAAATTCGTCGGGCAGCTTCAAAATCGTTACGACAGCTTGACGACTCCACTAGGGATGCTTTTGTTTTCGAAAGTCAGGCCAAAATTAACTACTTGTTATCCTCAAATTTTAATTTAAACAGTCTTAACCAATTTCTTAGATTTTTATTTTTCATTTTCAATAAAAAAGGTAAAAAAAAAAACAAAACAAATTAAAAATAAAAAGCAAAAAAATTCACACATATTTCTTTTACTCTGCCTCGTATGTTTTATTTTTTTGTATATAATACTTTCAATAAATTAGGATATATTTACACACAATGGCATGATGCATCTCATGCATAAGCTCTATACTCGAACTTCGTCATTTATAGGAGGAAGTAAAGTACTTATGCCCTTGTGAGGTGATAACCTCCATAATGGCAAGCGAAATACTTTCAATCGAATTGAATCCTTTTCGTTCATAGCCTATAATGGGTGAGGATTGGGGTGCCTTACTAGTCTAATATGAACTACAGTGAAGAGCAATTTGGGAACCTTTAGACCTTGTCAATCCAAACCCAACATGTAATAAGCCTAAGAAACCAGCCTTAGGTAGAGCCTCGTCCATCTTTTTGTAAGAAATACCTAAGAATAAAAATTGTGTATAATACAAAGCAAAATAAAACAAAAAATCTCAAAACTAAAAAACAAAAAATATTTTTTTCTTAAACCACATCCTCACACTAACCCAATTTTGTTTCTTTTTTTTTTTTTACATTAATCATATCATACAATTCTGCATCGAAATATTTATCCTAGGACATATTTCTCCTAAAAAATTTTCATGGATCCCATAGAACTACAAATTTGCTCATCCTCAATTAGTGTCTCATGTGAATCATGTAATGAAGTACATGTTTGGTCAAAAGAAGCCCAACAAAAGAGTGAAAATTATTTACCTACCGATTATGTGTCTAAATTACTTGAAAAATGCATTTAGATCCGCACAGAATTATTTAGAAGACTTAGCCACCATCTAGGGTCAGTTAAATGGAGAAAAAAAAGAAAGCTTTTGCAAGAAGTACGGACAGATAGCATCCTTCATTTCGGTAGTGATTGATGAATAGTTGATCATAGCAGCTATACAGTTTTGAGATCCATCTTATATATGCTTCACTTTTAATCAAAAGAATTTAGTGTCAACTATCGAGGAGTATTCGATTTTGCTCGGGATAAAACTACAGTGTCTAGATAAAATATTCACCCGAAAGTCAAAATCAGGTTATCGTAAAATGTTGGCCAAGCTTATAGGGGTTAAAGTGGAAACCATTGATTCATTCACGAAGTCTAAAGGTGAACATCTCGACATTCATTGGGACTTTCTCTGAAACTTCATTCAAGAGCATTTAAATGATAATCAAGGTATGGTTGTGTTTGCTCTAGCATTGTATGGCATGGTAATCTGTTCGAAGATTTTGGGTTACATTGAGATAACTATGATAGACTTTTTCGAGTAAATTGAAACTCAAGCAATTAATCTCGCTCTAGCAATCCTAGCTGAAACATCAAGTCATTAAATTTCTGTCGACGAAATAGAAAAAGAAGGTTCATATGATATGCATCGCTATTATATGTATGAATCAGAAGTCATTTCAAATGCGAAAATAGTACTTGTTTGAAGTCGTATCTATGAAATAAAGCACTAATTGAAGAGTTTTATAAAAGTTCCATGGCCAACATTGAAGACTAAGAAAGAGTGGGTCTTTTTTTTACGAAGGCTTACCGAGGATGAAATTGAATGGATGATGCCTTGGATGCCTCGGGTGCCCTTGTTGTATCATAGAGGAAACGAGCCATGGATACCGTTATTAGGGCTATAGGGCATTGCAAGTTATGCTCCATTAATGGTGTTTAGGTAATTTGGTGCAAAAGTAGTTTGTTCCTATCATTCATGGCTTGGTTCAAGTGGAATGTATTTATAGGGAATCAAATCCATCAAGAACCTCAAAACAGTTGATCTAAGCATGGAAAAGAACACGAAGAATGAAGTTAGGGCCTCTCATTGACAAAGTCACCCTTGATTATCAAATTTAGAAGGCAAGCGATTTAGAGACGTAATACTCTCTTTCGATGACAGCTTATATCAATTGATTAATCTTTCAAAAGAGGTGTAATTATCAGAAGTTAAGCTTGTCAAGAAAGAATTAGAAGCTGAAAAAAAAATAAGAAAAGAAAATTTAAGACTTCGCGAGAAAGTAAGATAATTAAAATATGAAGCAGATATACAAGAGAACAAATTAGAAAAAGTCATAAAAGAATAGGATGTGACCAATAGTGATTTGAAAGATTTACACCAGGAAAATAAGAGGTTACAAGTTCAATTCAAAACTAAAAAAGTCACCAAGTCTTACCTTAATCGACAACGTGAAATGGATGAGCTTCGAGAGGAAATGAATCAATGGAAAGGCAAAGCTCAAAAAAAATAAGAGGAGACCGCCAGAATTTCTTAAGAATGTCTGAATTGAAAGGGGTTGTACTCTACAACCTCAGTAAGATTGGTGGAATGCCAAAAAAAAAAAACGGTTGAAAGTCACGCTTGCAAAAAACAAAGCACTTTGAAGTACTAAATGAAAAAAAATTCACTTCACCAAGTGATTCAAGGGTTAGACACGCAACTGCAAGACCACAAGAGCCATATTTCGACAATAATAGATGAGTGGCATAGAAGAGAAAAGGATTGGATCTTCATATACGATTTAAAAAGGGATGTTCTAATGAGGTGAAAAATTGAAAGCTTAGGAAGGCAACAGTATATAAAGCACCTGACTAATCAAGTATGCAAGGTAGTGAAGAAAGCATGAGAAATGGTTGAAAAGGTAGAAGTATTAAGAAGAGAAGTCAATCCCATAGGAGAATATGAATAGCACCTAGTGAACCTTTTAGATGAGGCGAAGGACCATTATGAACAAGTCAAACGCTTCTATGGATATAATTCTAGGATGGTAAATCTCATGTAATAAAAGTTATATAAAATCAATAAAAAATTTTAGTATTGAAATTCATCCAAGAGTAAATATCTCTCACTTGCATTCATGCATCATGTACATCATATTTCATAAAATAAGTGAAAAATAAAATTTTTAACACATAGTATTCTGATTTTTTTCTTTTTTTCAAAAAAAATATTTTGTGGTAATAAAAGTTCAAAAATAACTTGCCCATAAAAAATTTTAATCTAACCTACTCGTCATTCATACAAAACTAAGACTCAAACAAGAATTATAGAGCAAGAACAGGTCAATCCATTTGAGAAAATCAAGAAAGTTCAAGAAGAACTAAGAGGAGATCTCAATACAATAATGGATATACTCAAAAAACTTGACAAGGAAAAAGCAGTGAAAGAAAATCCTAGCTTTCAAGAGTAATCATCAAATATGATAGATCCTATCTACCCTCCAGGGTTTGAGCCATGACCGATCCAACCTTCTCAAGAAACTAGAGTGCTAATTTTTACTTCTGGTGGATATCCCAATCTTTATCTAGAAATGACATCTACACCTGCTTCAGGATAATTTTAAAATTTTGTTAATCCCGTTATGATGAAAAAACCACCTGAGCCAATCTTAGTTTTTGATTTGGATAATCCCAAAAAAAGAGAAAAGCTAGGGATACAGACATCTGAGAAAGTGAAAGATACCAATGCTCGAGAGAAGATGAAGTTATTGAAAGAAAGGCTTAGGGTTGTAAAGGGAATGAATTTTTATGGCTCCACAGATACGGTTGACTTTTGTTTAGTTTCAGATATGGTCATTTCACTAAAATTTAAGGTCCCTGAATTTAAAAAATATGATGGCACGAAATGTTCAATGACTCATATCACCATGTATTGTCGTAAGATGACAGTACATACTCATGATAAAAAATTATTGATGCACATATTTCAAGATAACCTTACAAGATCTGCAGCTAAATGGTATGTCCAACTAAACAGCACTCATACTCATTCCTAACAAAAACTCACAAGGGTATTTCTTACACAATATCAGCATGTCAGGGATTTAGCTTCAGATCATCTATCTTAACAAGGTATGGAAAAGAAAGCAGCTGAAAGCTTTAAAAAATATACACAAAGATGGAGAGACATGGTTGCACAAGTTCAACTTCCTCTCACTGAGAAAGAAACAATTGTTTTATTTTTGAACACCTTGAAAGTACCATACTATAAGAGATTGATAGACAATGCAATCAAAAACTTTACAGATATGATGATATCAGGTGAGATAATTAAAAATACCATAAAAAATGATAAGCTCGCTACAAGAGAGACAAGTGGAGCAAAGAAAGACGGAGCTCCTAAAAAGAAAGATAATGAAGCTCAAGCAGTGAACTATATGGGGTAACAGTTCAAAGGTTTCATGCCCTATTTTGCACCAGTCTACCAAACCCATTACCTTTTCGTAAATCATGTTCATCCATTCCTCATCCATATCAATCATATCAGTCATTACATAACTAACTTATCCACCCCGTTTTCAACCATCCTTTCGGACACCCACCTACAATCATCCTACTGTATCTATAAGACCAGAATAAAAACTCAGTCTTAATATTGGTCTGAGAGCTTCAAAAAATACTAAAAAAAAATTCATCTTTGACCCCATTCCTATGACATACACAGATTTGTATCCCTGACTTGTTAAGAAATATTTACTTGCTCCTGTTATTGTTGAATCTTTGAAACCTCTGTTTCTCAAATGGTATGACCCCAATACGCACTGTGATTATCATTATGAGAATCTAGATCATTCTACTAAGAATTATACTGCTTTGAAGCATAAAGTACAGGGGTTAATCGGTATTAAACTTTGATACCAACCAACAAGGGACTCCAAATGATTAATGGAAACTTTTTATCGAATCATACTAGACCATCAATAAATGCCTTAATTGATGGGTAAAAAAGTCACGTAAAGAAAAGAATAGATAAACTTAAGACTTCGATGGGTAAGGTGTTTGAAGTCTTGGTCGAAGCTGACATGTTGAAATCAATAGAACCTTAAATTACTCTAAATCAATTAACTCAATTAAGAGTTGTAAATATCACAAAGGTACTTTGGGGCATTCTATTGAGAATTATCGCCAATTTCATCAAGAGGTGTAAAAATTGATAGATATGGGTTGGATAGAGTTTTACGAAGAAAGTGAAGAGTTAGTGAAAGCTGAAGTGTCTACCATTGATTCAAAGAATAAGTTTGTGCGTAGATCGATAACTATTTATTATGATGAGAAGTAAACATTGAAGCTAGAAAAGCTCATCTCTCGATCAGTGGTGACAATTAAAGTTCATAGCCTTTTTTCATACTAGAATAACAAAATAGTATTATGAAAGTACGATTGTGATATCATAGTCAACCTAGATACTACAAACATAATGGGTGTAAGAGGTATAACTCGAAGTAAAAGATGTTATACTCTAAAAACTTTAGAGAATGCTAAAAAAAAAAAAAAACAAAGGCAAAAAAAGAAGTGGAAAGTCAGAATAATCTTATCATAACCCCAGAAAAAGAATGTCAGAAATCGATCTCTAAGAGCAAAGCTTACGAATTTCTATAGTTAATAAAATATAATAAATATAGCGTGGTAGAATAGCTTAACAAGATACTAGCTAGAATTTCACTATTATCATTATTGCTAAACTTAGAGTTACATGGTAATGCTCTACTAAAAGTGCTCAATCAAGCATATGTGTCTCATAATATATCTGTTAAGTACGTAGAATAGCTTATTAGTAATTTGACAATTTCAAAGTATATCTCATTCAGTGATGAAGAGATTCTTTCTAAAGGTCGAAAAAGTACCAAGGCTCTTCACATTACTATAAAGTGTAAGAGTCGTATAATGGCTAAGGTTTTGATCGATAATGACTCATCCCATCAATATTATGCCTATGACTACTCTGGTAAAACTTTCTATTAATGGATCTTATATGAAGCCTAGTCATATGATAGTTTGAGCTTTCGATGGGACCTGAAAAAAGGTGATAGAAGATATAGAAATACCATTACAGATTGGCCCATGTACTTTTAATGTAAAATTTTAAGTTATGGATATCTTCATTTCATACAGTTGTTTATTAAATAGGCCATGGATCTATATGACAAGTGCTGTTCCATCATCATTGCATCAAAAAGTCAAATTCATTGTTGAAGAAAAGCTAAAATGTGTAGTAGAAAAATAAGATTTATTAGTAACTCAACCGATAAATACTTCTTATGTGAAATCAACAGATGAAGCATTAGAATGCTCTTACAGATCCTTCGAGATAGCTAATGCAATATATATGACTGAAAGATCTAAACTATATTCGTCACACCTATCTACGACTACTAAAATGATCGTTAAGCAGCTTACTAAGATGGGATGGTAACCTAAAACTGGACTAGAGAAGAACTTGCAAGAAATTATAGAGCCACCGACAGTATATGACAAGAAAGATAGATCCGACTTAGGTTATAAACCAACAAGAGGGGACATAATGAGAATGGTGAATGAAAAAAAAAATAAAAGAATGGCTAATCTTAGAGGATATGAACCGGAGTTAGAGCCTATGGTCATTTCATACCTATATGATTCCTTTCATTCAGGAGGATATATTTATCCAGATTTGCCTGAAGCCCTAAGTGTAGGATTTGTAGAAGAATTTTCAAAGCTGGCCATTCAAATGGTGGAGATGATGAAAAGAAGAGTCAAGATAAAGCGCTATTCATGCACCTTTATCCTTCAGATTTTGAGCTGGATAATTATAAAGTCATAGAGCTGCCTGTTGTCTTTAAAACTTCTGAAAAATAATGTATTGTGAAACTTTAAATCCCTAATTACTTTTATGAGCACTGGGTGATATTTTGTGGTGTCTTTATGTTTATCGTTTTAATAAAAGACTTAGAAGATGCATTCGCATTTCTTCTATTGTTTTCATCTTCATTTTGCTTTTCATTTTCTTTTTCCATCATTTTTCTGCCATTCTATTTTTGTGTGCCAATATTTTTTTTATCTTACCCTTTGTAGGGTCCCAAATAATGAACACGAAGATAATCATGGCAATAATCTTGGATTGGATTTTGAAAACTTAATTCATGTTGATTTGAGAGACGATAAAAACAAAAGAGATATCAAAGTTGGTACATCTCTTTTACCAGTTAAAAGACAGAAATTAGAATAGCTATTTTGAGAATATATGGATGTGTTCGCGTTGACTTACCAGGATATACTAAGACTCAACACTGATATTATAGAGCATAAGTTACTTTTAAAATCAGAATGTAAGTCCATACAGCAAAAGCTAAGACGCATAAAATCGAAGATGCTGTTAAAAATTAAAGATGAAGTGAAGAAGTAATTTGATGCTAGATTTTTGGAGGTGGTAAAATATCCTGAATGGGTAGTCAACATAATATCAGTTCCTAAGAAAGATGAAAAAGTGAGAATGTGTGTCGATTATCAAGATTTGAATAGGACGAGCCCTAAGGATAACTTTTCTCTACCTCACATCGATACTCTAATTGATAATACTACTAGGCATTCTATATTTTCCTTTATGGATGGCTTCTCAGACTATAATCAGATCAAGATGACTCAAGATTATATGAAAAAAACTATATTTATGACCATGTGAGGGACATTCTGTTATAAAATCATACTTTTTGGGTTGAAAAATGTTGGTGCTACTTATCAAAGAGTAATGGTGACTCTTTTTCATGACATGATACATAAAGAAATAGAGGTATATATGGATGATATGATTGTAAAATCTTGTGAGAGAGAAGATCATGTAGTTAACCTCAAAAAGCTATTTGATACATTGAAAAGATTTTAGCTGAAGTTGAATGTTGTTAAATATACATTTGGTGCCAAATCAGGAAAACTATTGGACTTTGTGGTCAGTGAAAGATGAATCGAGGTATGCCCAGATAAGATACAAGCCATCCAAAACTTATCTCCCTCTCATACCTCAAAAAAAGTATGAGGTTTCTTAGGGAGATTGAATTACATTGCTCGCTTCATCTCTCAACTCACATATAAATGCGATCCTATTTTCAAGTTTCTTAGAAAACATGATCCAGGAGAATGAAATGATGAATGTCAAAAAGCTTTTGATAAGATCAAAGAATACTTGTCAAATCCACCTATGTTGGTGTCATCAATCTCAGAAAAACCTTTGATTTTGTACTTAACAGTGTTTAAAAATTTAATGGGATGTGTGCTAGGGTAAAAAGATGAAATTGATAGGAAAAAATGAGCGATTTACTACTTAAGCAAGAAATTCACTGATTATGAGTCAAAGTATTCACCATTAGAGAAGATGTGTTGTGCATTGGCCTAGACAGCTAGAAAACTCTAACAATACATGCTTTATCACACTACTTAGCTTATAGCAAAGTTAGATCCTATTAAGTACATCTTCAAGAAGGCCTCATTAACAGGAAGGATAGCATAGTGATAAATTATGCTTTCAGAATATGATATTATTTATGTGACTCAAAAGGCTATTAAAAGAAGTGCGATAGTCGAGTCTCTTATCGATCGTGCAATCAAAAATTATGAGCCAATGAAACTGGATTTTTTTGATGAAGATGTGATGACCATTGAAGAAAATGAACCTATTAAAAAGTTTTGGATGATGTATTTTAATGGAGCCGTAAATGCTTTAAGCCATGGTATTGGGGAAATTTTAATATCTCCCAATGAACATTATTATCCCATCACAACTAGGTTGAATTTTAATTGCACAAATAAGTGGCTAAATACGAGGCTTGTTTTATGGGTCTACAAGCGACGATTGAGAAAAAAATTAAAGTGTTAGATGT
Organism: Durio zibethinus; assembly: GCF_002303985.1. The sequence goes on from NW_019168159.1 coordinate 3,237,298, forward strand.
ATTTAGAGATTCAGCTCTAGTCATCTATCAATTACGAGAAAAATAAGAAACGAGAGATTTCAAGTTGATATGATACTATAAGTACATCTTTGAATTAACCAAGTAATTCGAAGAAGTTCAGTTTGATCATCTGCCTAGAAAAGAGAACTAAATTGCTGATGCACTGGTTACTCTAGCTGTAATGATTAAAATAGATGCAAATACTGAAATTTAACCCATCAAGCTGGATGTAAAGGATGAACCAACATATTGTTCAGGTGTCAAATAAGAAGTTGATGGAAAGCCATGATATCATGACATTAGGCAATACATTAAAACTCAATAATACCTAAAACATGCAACAAAAAATGATAAGAGCATTATTAGAAGGTTGGCTATGAGTTTTTTTCTTGATGGAGATATCTTCTATAAAAAAAGTCGAGATCAAATACTCTTAAGGTGTGTGGATGCAGCTGAAGTGAAGAGGATTATTAAAAAAATGCATGATAGAGTTTGTGAGGCACATATAAATAAACATATGATGGCTAGGTAAATTATGAGGGTTGATTACTATTGGTTGACAATAGAGAATGACTGTATTAATTATGCTAAAAAATATCATAAGTGTCAGATCTATGCTAACAAGATCCACGTTACTTCAATAACATTGTACGTTTTGGCTCTTTCATAACCATTCTCTATGTGGGGCATGGATGTCATCGACCCCATTACTCCAAAAGCTTCGAATAGGCATAGATTCATCTTTATGATTATTGATTACTTCACCAAGTGGGTAGAAGCTATACCATATGTTAGTCTGACCTGATCTGTGGTATGTAAGTTCATAAAAAAAAGATAATATGTAGATGTGAACTTTCATAAGTGATTATTTTTTATAACACTAAAAACTTGAATAACAAAATGATGAATGAAGTGTGCACTCAATTCAAGACCATCATTGTAATTCAGCACTATATCGTTCAAAGATGAATGGGGCAATAGAGGCTGCAAACAAAAATATCAAAAGAATCTTGAAAAAAATGACTGATACTTATAAAAATTGACATGAAAAGTTACCTTTTGCTTTGCATGCTTATAGAACATTAGTCCGAACATCTACTAGGGTCATTCTGTTCTCTTTGGTATATAGAATGAAAGTTGTATTACCAGTCAAAGTGAAAATTTTCTCGTTGAGAGTCCTGATAGAGGTAGAGTTAGAGGAAGCAGAATGGGTTCGAAATCGCTATAAGCAGTTAAACCTCATTGAAGAGAAAAGACTAACAGTACTTTATCATAGTCAATTATATCAAAAGAGGATGATGAGAGCACATGACAAGAAAATTCATCCATGTTGCTTTAGGGAAGGAGGTTTAGTGCTGAAAAAGATCATTTCAAATCAACATGATAATCGAGAAAAATAGACCAAATTGAAAAGGCCCGTATATGATGAAAAAAGTCTTTTCTGATGGGACATTAATTTTGACAGAGATGGACGGAGGTGATTTACCTACTCTAATAAATTCAGATACTATAAAAAATATTTTACTTAAAAAAATGATGACTTATTTAAGCTAAAAACCTAAAAAATGTGACTTGGATATGAAAAAGAAGCATCATCAAAAGAAGATCCCGCAACACTGGGGTAAGTATAGTCTAACAAACTCTGAAGAATCAAGAAAATCATCTAATTTAGTTTTAGAAAAAGAATCCGAGAATATTTTACTCATGATTCTTTTGACCATTACTTGGGCACCTTTGTTTCAACTCAAACACTTTTGTTGCCATGCACTTATTATCAGTCTAATGAAATATGTTATCTTTCTTTTGAAAATAATGCATATCCATTTCTTTATTTTCATTTGATATTTTTGTTCACCGTACAAATAAAGAAATGTGTGATTGCATTTTGTTTGTCTTGAACTTAAAATGATGAAAAAAAAAACACAAACATAAAAGATCTCAGCATTATTTTTTTAAAAAAAAAAGTTGACAAAAGCATATGAAAAAGGATGAGAAAAGCATGACAAGACATTGATGTTACAGACTTTTGAAGAAGAAAAATATTATGGTTAGATGTTAAGAAAAGATTGGTCATATGAGAATTCTGATAAAAGAAACCAAAAAGTGAGAGATTTTGAAAACTTTTTTACTACAATGAATAATTTGATTGTATTACATGCATTGCATTTAGAGCATTCAGTACATGCATCAATGAGCAATTTTAATAAGGACAGAGACTTTTCATTTCCTAATGAAAAATAAGATCAAACAAAAGATTTCAAAAGAGAAAAATTTACTTGTTCAAAGATGAGAACTCATTTTGAAGAACATATGAGATTTTTAAAGTTGTTGAGCCTCTACTGAGATAAGCTTTTTCAAGATGATTTTTAAAGTTATTAAGCATCTATTGAGAGGAGCTTTTCTAAATAAATTTTTAAAGTTGTTGAGCCTCTACTGAAAGGAGCTCTTTTTCAAGATGATTTTTAAAGTTGTTGAGTTTCTGTTGAGATGAGCCTTTTTTAAAATGAAAATTTTTAAAGTTGTTGAGCCTCTGCTGAGAGAAGTTCTTTTCAAGATGAGAATTTTTAAAGTTGTTAAGCCTAGAGCTTTTTCAAGTGAGATTTTAAAGTTGTAGAGCATATGCTAAGAGGAGCATTTTCAAGATGAGAATTTTAAAGTTGTTGAGTCTCTACTGAGATAAGCTTTTTCATATAAGATTTTAAAGTTATTGAGCCTCTGTTGAGATGGGCTTTTCCAAATGAATTTTTAAAGTTGTTAAGCCTCTGCTAAAAAGAACCTTTTCAAGATGAGATTTTTAAAGTTGTTGAGCTTCTGTTGAAATGAGCTTTTTCATATGAGATTTTAAAGTTGTTGAGCCTCTACTGAGAGAAACTTTTTTCAAGATGAGAATTTTTAAAGTTGTTGAGCTTCTGCTGAGAGGATTCTTTTTAAAGATAAAATTTTTAAAATTGTTGAGCCTATACTGAAAGAAGCTTTTTCAGATAAAATTTTTAAAGTCGTTGAGCCTCTGCTAAGATGAGCCCTTTTTAAGATAAGATTTTTAAAGTTGTTAAGCCTCTGCTAAGATGAGCCCTTTTCAAAGATGAAAATTTTTAAAGTTATTAAGCCTCTACTGAGAGGAGTCTTTTTCAAATTTTAAATTTTTAAAAGTTGTCGAGCCTCAAGTGAGAGGAGTATTTTTTATTTAATGAGAAAAACTTTCTGAGTAGTTTATGTTCAAAAAAAATTCCTTTGGATTCTGGACAAAATTGTTGTCTTTATCTTTACTCTATTTTTGATTCTCAGCAATATGTAAAAAAGGTAGCTGTAGACATCAAATTTGCTCGGCCTTGATCAAATTTGCTATTTTTATTAAATAATAAATAAGATAATAATAATATTATTAAATACAATAATAAAAATTAAACAAAAATACAAAAAAAAACAAAAAAGGGGGATGGCAGTGGTGCCTTCCCCGACACCACTGCCACCATGCCTAACCCCCACCTCTCTGATCACCATACCCTACCACTATTACCACTACCCTCACCTAAGCTCTTACCACTATCGAATCAGATAAAAATAATAAAAAGGGCATGGGGCTCGTGTTTGTGCCCCCATGTCGTGCCCTGTGCCACTCCCTCAAGCACAAGGCACTGTCGGAGCTCTATAAATAGAGCTCCTGGTCAAACTCGAAAGAAAAAAAAAAGAGAAAAAAAACCCTGTAAAAAATAGAAAGAGCTTTTTGAAAAATAACTCAGTCCCTTGAAACGGGGAACCCAACGCCGAGAGTTCCTGCATAAAGGAAAAAAATAAAGTCAGTTTAAAAAAAAAAAAGAGAATAAAAAAAAGAGGGTTTGATCAAAACTTCCAGGTCAGATTTACACTGTTTAAGATATTTTCAGGTGAAATAGAGGCTGGATCTGTGTTCAGGGGGTTGAGGAGAACAATTTAGGTGATTTTGATTTTTTTTTTGTCACCAACGACGGCGACGATGACGATGACGGTCGGCCATCTGCGTTTGGCTGAAAAAAAAGAAGGTTTTTTTTTTAGAGGAAAAGAGAATGATTGAAAAAAAATTTTGGACCTTTTATATAAATGGTGAAAACCAAAACGACGTTGTTTCAATAAAGACTAAAACGACGTCATTTTGAACCTTGAGGATCCCGCGTGTCAACCCATGATTGACCCGAGGTCTGCGCACTTGACCCGATAACCCATTTCTCCTTTAGCCTCTGATCGATCCATCTCAAATCGAACCGGACCACCCTGAACCACTGACTCGAACCACTGACGTCAAACTGAACTGTCGGACCGAACCGCTCGTTGACCGGTCTGGTTCAAATAAAAAAAAATTTTTGAATTTTTTATATATATATTATTTTATTAATATTTATATTTGTTAGATTAAATGATGAAATATGTGGTTAATTTTTTTTATAATTTTTTTAATTTTTAAAATAAACTTTAAAAATAAAAAAATAAACTTAATAATAATACCAAATTAATAAAAAATAAGGAAAAAAAATTTATCTAATGATGGGATTCTAAAAAGTATTCCGAGTAGAAATGCTTTAAGAAATCTTTAGGTGAAAATATTTTCCTTAAATATTATCAATGTATTGAAATATTTATAGAAAATCTTCAATATAATAAAAATTCTTCTTTTCTTTCAAATTTTAAATGAAAGTATTAATAAAAATTAATGAAATTTCTAAATAAAAAATAAAATATGTGCATTAACATATTATCATTTGCATTGCATACATGGCATAGTTTTTTTTTTGTGAAAAAATAAATTTGAGCCTCCGAAGATAAAATTTTAAGGTATTCCGAGAAGCGATGCCTAAGAAATTTCTATGTGAGAAAGAATTTTTTTAATATTACCAATATACTAGAACATTTTACGAATTATTTCAATAAAAAAGACTGAAATTTATTTTTCTCGAATAAATTTGAACAATAAATATTAAATAAAAAAATAATTTCTAATAAATAAAAAAATCAAGAAAGTTATTTTTTTCAAATACCAAAAATGAGATTGTTTTTTTATCAAAATCAAAGGATAACACGTAGTTAATTGGTATCGTTTTAAACGAACGTTGTGATGATGCTAATTCTTCTCCACGCGTAATCGACTCCTGAACCTAGACTGTTACGTAAACCCTAAAATTATCTTTTTAATAAATTTTAATTAATTTTGAGATTTCACTAAAAAGATATATTTTGATAGGTGACCAATCACACTTAACCAAAAAAAAATTTGTGATGACTCTGTTTTTCATTCTTTTATTTTCGTTTTCAAATTCGTCGGATGACTTCAAAATCGTTGCAACACTATAAAGAGAAAATTAGCCTTTTTAAAGCACATAGGTATAAGTAAAAGTGAGGGAAACCCGTTCATTTCCTAAAGCATGCAAAGCAGGGAATACAATTAATTAAACTTTTTCTGTCAAGAAAAGAATGAAATAACCAATGATTATCAAAAGCATAGCCCGACATCTCTATAGAACATTTGATGCGAAATTAACGTCTTGTCTTTGAGCTTCGAAGAAAGACAACAATGGAAATAAAGCGTCGCAGAGGACTGATCATTGCCTGTTGCGTATTTTCACTTGCTTTACTTGCAGGAGGTGAAAACCTCCCTCAAAACAAGAAGGTAATGAACTTTGTCTTTGCATAACTGCTTTCTAGTTATATAGTTCAGTAAGGTTTGTCTATGTTATACTTTGCAATTATATGTTGCTTCCCCTCTTTATTTTTTTCAAATATTCGTGTTTAACACATATATGATGAACATAAATATAAAAGTTCAAGACTTCAAATATACGAAATAACTTTAAAAAATCAGATACTTACCCTATGGGACGCTATAAGTTCGAAACTAATTCAGGTCTACAAAAGCATGTTTAAAATATGTAAAATTATTCTTGGAATTGGTCATTGATTTGATTATGCAAATCATACTACAATTGGGTAATTTTGGATATGTTTTACAGGGGAACTACCCCTACACAGTCACAATACAAACACCATGCACCAAGGGTGCCTACACATCGGACCATGTCAGCCTGAGATTTATTGACACAAAATCCAATGACATTGTAGTTCAACACCTAAATTCCAAACATTTGAGGAAGGTGGATCCTTTGCAGCCACTTGTCCTTGATGACATGGAGGCATTGGAAGAGTCTCATCTCAGCTCGTGATATTTCTATTTTAGAAGATATCTGCCTCAGAATGTTCGGCACGGTTCTGATTTGTGTCCTAAACAGGTCACTCCTTTTAGGATCAGGCACAAAGGATGGTCTTTGAGAAAAAACCAGCAGCTGAAAGATTGATGCCATAAATCAGTTCGGCTGTATTTAGGACTTATTGATTTTTAATTTGAAAAATAATTGTTTTATGCATTATAGTGTGGAATAATTAAATATGAATAACATATTGTTAATTTTCACCAAAAATATGCAGTTTTCATTTTTAAAAAAGATATCGTTGTTTGAAGATATTCAAAGTTATAAATTGAAGATGAAACTGAATTTGAATAGAGATATTTACAAGTTCAAAAACATAGTAATCCCTCGAGTCGTTCCAAAATGTTGTTTTATTTAATAAAACATAAAACTTAAATTTAATTAGCACTTTATTTACACAATTCATATAAAATAAAACACCTGGAAGTTTCAAGGTTCTTATAGCAGTTATCCTGTAACCTCTTAAAATCATCAAATTTGCAATTGATAACTATATATAATAAACATAAAATTAATTAGTTCTAAAAATAATTAATTATTATCTTAACAATTGTTCCAAAACTAGTACTTTGTCTTTTCTAGTCTAATTATAAATTAATTAATCCATTAATTATAACCTTACATGGTTAATTAATTTAGACAAACAATAATACAAAAAAAAAAAAAAAACCATTGGGAAGAAGTCAAATAATATAATTATCTGACAAATGAAAAGTCATTAAATTTAATCCATGTAATAATTTTGTTTTGTTGCAGGCGCACGTCTTTGCTTAATTCACTCAAAGAGCACCTTTAAAAGCATTAAAGTCTGTACTTGAAAACAAATCCTGATCACCGGGCCAAGCCTGTTATCTTTCATTAATGACAAACTGTTTTCTTTCCTTTTCCTCGCCCTTTTAATTATTATCTTCTTTTATTATCCCTGGACAAAGACCTTGAAAGCAGAAGAAAAAAAAAGTATGGATATGGTTAATAGGTGCTAATAGGCACTAGTTTAAGATTTAAAAAAAAAAAAATTTATTTAATACATTATTTTTATCAAAAATTTTTTAAAAAAAATACTACTATAGTAACTGCATTTGTTAAATATTATATTAACCAATATTATTAAATACTAATTAATATTTTTGAGTTAGTATATACTAACTACGGAAGAAATTAAAGGTCAGCAGTAGACACAGAAACAAACAATGGGTTACAGTTTTTATTTCCAAAAAGGAAGAGAAAATGAAAATAAAGCTGTGCTAAATGCAGTATAAAGAACTCTCTATTAAACAAAAGGAAGACTTTTCTGCGCCCCGGAAAGTCAGAGGCAGCTGCCAAGTTCTAGCCAAAGTTAAGGTGTAGTGCAGTAGTAGTAGTAGTAACGGTAACTGTTTTTTTCTCCTTTACTTAACGAACTCGTATTATTTACAAACAGTTCATCAGAAACTGTGAAAAATAACTTTGTAAGACAAAAAAAAAAAGATGATCTTTGATGTGTTCCATCACAATTTTTTAAGATTTTTTTTTTTCAGATTGCAGTGAAGGATTTCTGTGGTGCTTTTCTTCTTGATTTTGCGAAATTATATTGAATGGAATGTGGTACCGTTTTTCTAGGCACGCTTAAGCTACTTTTGAAAGGAGTTTGTGCAGGCAGCAACTGTTTGTTAAGCCTCTGCCACATCTACTTGAAAATGATGATATTTTCCTTTCCGTTAAAAGAAGAAAAGAAGAAAACTGTTAATAATTAAATGCTCATGAATAATTTTGTTTAATTTTTTTTTTAGTTACAGTCTTAAAATAATGAAAAAATAATTACATCTCGTTACGGGGTACAATTTAAACCTAATAATTTTACACATATATAAAAAAATAATACATTTAAGAAAGTTCAAGAAGCATGAAATGGAAGTCTATAAGTTAGAGAATTATTGGTGATTAAATTTATTTAAAAGATCAATACACTTAATGGATTTAAATTTTTAGAGAATAGAAATTCTTGATGATGACTTTAAAACTAGAGAATAAGTTTTAGGCTTTAAAATTATGAGAGATATATAATTTTTTTGAGATTTTTATATAGAAGATAAATTTTAGGAATACTAAAAAAATGCAAAATAGATTAAATTAATAAAATAAAAAATATTTTAAAGATTAAACATAAGTGAGCATTAAAATTAGATTTACTTGAAGCTCGAGGGTTAGTCATTTTAGTGTTTATTTATTGGCGTCTATATATATGAAATTAGACAGAAAACACATTGGATTTGCAGCTGACGAAAAAAAAAAAAAATTTTACCACTCTCAATGTAAAATGGAAAAATCAGCATAGCAATAAATGGGACAGTGATAGGGTGAATCAGATATTAATTAATTTGTTACTGGCTACTATACTTATATTTCTGAAGATTCCTTAATTATCCATATATATAACATAAAAAAATCTCATTTTGTGGAATTTTGGAATTGTAGATTACTTTCAAAAATCAAATGTTATTTCATTAAAAATTCCAAAATATATAATTTAAATATATATGAGGCAGTATTTGTTGTTGTCCTTCCATGGTTGATTGGTAAAAATCTAAAACCTAACTCTTCATACATCCAATGATGCAGTTTGTAACATATGCTAAACATACTTGAATTAATGGCAACTAATGAGGTGTGACAATGACCAAACCCAAAACAAGCCAACAGCATTGCCGATGCCTTAGAGGCCTTAGATGACGATGTTATTGTTTCTTCTTGGCAAAACGAGGCCCACAAGACAAGACAACCTTCTTTAGTGTCTTTCTGTGTATTCACTAAAAACCCCTTTCCTTTTCTTCTTCCTCTTCTTCCCCGAAACAAACAGGAAAAATGGGCTTGTTCCCTGTTCCCCGTTACGGTGAAAAACCTGATTCTGAACCATTTTCATTTGCATGCCCCTATGCATGGTGTGACAATTGGTTAGGTATTTCTCAATTTTGGTGTTACATAGTTAGGTTAACGATTTTCTTATTGTATAATTATTGATTTTGTACTAATGTCTGTTGATCCGAATAATTAAGGAGCTCAATTCTTTTTAAGTAAAGTTTTGATTTCGAATTTTGTGAATAAAGAAAATAGGTGTTGAAAAAACTTGTATCTTACAAGGGTTTGATTTGGTTCGACTCCAAATTAGTTGGAGCTTAAAGTAATTACCAGATACCGAGAAATCTCAGATAAAAAAATTATAGATTTTATTAACTTTAGTTAATATTTTATTTATAGTTATATCATTTCATTAAATGTGATCATTGAAAACAAATTGCTTAATTTGGTAATTTTGAAAAGTGTAATTTAAGATTTTCGTTAAGAAAACTCGTTAATTAAATTTGATTTATTTACCATCTATTTCTAAATATTAGAATTTGAAATCTCTATGGTGGAGTCTCAATTCTAATTGTATTAGTCTTAGACTTGAAACTACTTCGTACAAAATTTAAGAGTAAGAAAATAAGAGAGTTATCAATTTTTTTTAGCATAATTTGACACAACAATTAATTTGAAATTCTAATTTAAAAGTTTCAATTTTAAATTATAAAAAAAATCATAACAAATTATATATAAATTTCGGACTCTTAATTTTTATAATCAAAGCTTAAATCTTTATAATCTCAAACTAAAAAATTATATTCTATTGTGTTTTTAATTAAAGATTATTATGTACCAAAACAAAGTCATTGAAATATACAAATACATAAATAACGTTTGTATGTATGTGTACTATAAAATATAAACTAAATCCATGGGCAAGAGTGTTTAAATATATATATATTTATGTATATAACATTTAATATAACTATCCTCGTATTATTTGATGAGAATAAAATGTTAGAGATACTTTATGGTTCAATCTATTTTATCCCTAAATGTAAATCATTAGTCAAATGAGGGTAATTTAATTTTTTAAGTCTGAATTGATATGTTGAATCTTAAAATTTTGAGATTCATATCAACTCGTTTCACCTCAGCTGACCATTAGATAGCATACGAAAATGCCAACTTATCATTTTTCGATTTTATTTTTAACCATTAACTTATATTGAATCAGCAATGTTAGCTCTAGTCCTATCATTTGAAGCTCGGACCACCCAAGCCCAGCACCTTTAGTACACAAATATAAATAATCCCTTAGGTACTATTAACTTTGTTCTTCATATATATTTACTTTCAAACCTTTCCTCATTCTTTCTCTCTTCACAAGCATTGTTTTGAATGTCGAAATACAAATGTCAAAAAAAACTTCAAATTTTTACTATTAACCGACCTCTTAACTTATAATTTTAAGTTTCTACCCTTTAAAAAGACAGCTCGACACCAACATACCTTTTTCCCTTTGGCAGCTGGTTTAAATAAGATAAGAGATTCTGTCGAAAATCCTGGTGAGGATGGTACAGCGTGGTCTCTTTCGAGATCATGAATATATGGTGATGAACTTTCCGAATATGCAAAGAAGCCACTGCCGCTAAAGGCAAGTCGACAACTAGTCGTCTCGATCGACAGCCTTGCTGCAGAATATTGGGCTGCCAGAGATGATGCTTTACAGTTATTGCATGGTTACACGTACAGTGGGGCAATCCACTGCATGCCTTTGAGTGCTCAAACAATATGATTTTGCTGTCAAACTTTTTTACTGTAAAAAAATGACTCAATGCAATGCTACACATAACAATTTTGTACCCATTTTAGTTCATTAAACCATATTTTCAAAATTCATGCACCTGTTTCATTTTGGTAAAAAACTTTTTTTTGACACATTGGCGTTACACATTGAATTCAATGTTTCTTGACTGTAACATCATGATTTTTTTGACCGTATTCTTTCACATTCATCATATTCATAGACTGTAACATCATGATTTATAATTTTTTTTTTTTTACAGTTTCTTGACTGTAACATCATGATTCAATTCTTCTAATGTTACTATCTTACTTGTGAGAACTTTACCATATATAAAACGATAAGGTCTTGCATATAAATGGCAAATTTTTAGTAGTTCGGTGATAGGGCCAGCACGCGTAAATGTGATAGAGACAATATCTCATTCCCAATACTAAAATAATTTTATATTTTTATAAATGGAAGCTTTAAATTCAAGCCAACAAATTACATTTTATAACTCAATAATAAGTATATATACGCATTGATTGTCCGTCCTATTGAAGGAATAGAAATCAAACTTCTTTTTGTTATAATCCTAAAAAATTTCTAAATTCAAAAATATTCCATCAATTATGAAATACTATTACATTATTTATCACATGAAATTATATCTTATATTTTTCCTTTTTTACCTAAAGAATAGAAGATTATGGGTGAGTGGCCCAACAACTTTTAAAGTGTGACATGTTCATGGCTATGGAGAAACAGCTTTATTAAACCAGAGGGGGAGGGAAGAGAATAATGAAGGACAGCGGAGAAAATGTAGGGCGGGGGAGGGGACGCAAGGAGGCGTCCAATCAAGAATCAATATCCAGGCATTCATGCATGACGAAAGCAATCAAAATTGTCATAAACAAAATAAATGCTGTCTCAGGTCTGATTTGACTTATTTGTCCTAGTTTTTTCGACAAAATTTACTTCTCTTCTGTATTTTGGTATGGTACTGATTTGTGACTAGACGGTTGGGCCTGGCAAAGCTTATACAATCCTTTTTTTTTTCCCTGTATTGTTTTATTGGGAGGATAAGCTGGGATTTCTGTGAAGTATCAGTTTAATCATCAGCACGTCACCCTTTAATTAATTACATTTAGATGGATTTTAATTTTTTTAATTAGTTTCAGTTTTACTTTAAGCTATTTTATTTAGGATTATATGTATGTTAAGATGCTATTTTTTTATGAAATACATTGTTACATGATTCAAGTAAAGAAAACATTAATTACAAATTTTTCTTGTAAATATGGTTAACTACTAATTAACATTTCCTTTGCTCCACAAACTTAATGCTTTAAGTTGTTCTTATCGACAAAAATGAATGGATAAAATAACAAAAAATATCTAACTTTATCATTTTATTTAAATAGTTTTTAATTTATATATTTTTATTACATCAAAATAAATTTTTAATATTTAATTTACATTCAAATAATTTTATAATATTTAATTTATATCTAAATAAATTTTTAGCATTTAATTTATATCTAAATAATATTTTAATATTTAATTTGTATTTAAATAAATTCTTAATTTTTAATTTATATTTAAATAAATCACTATCATAAATTAATATTTTATTTAAAATATTAATACGTAATAATAAAATCATAAAAATATAATAAAAATATAATCAAATTAATATGATATTAAATATTTTAAATCGATATAATTTATCAAATCAATTTAAATATTAAAATTATTTTTAATCGATTATTTTATGAAGACTTAAAAAAAATTATTATACTCCTTTAATCACCAAAATATCCCCATCAGATAATTGTTGGAAATGACGTGTGAATTATCTTATGGCTAAAGTAGGGCAATCCTGATCATGTATTGGGAATCCATCAAAAAGGGATTTAAAAAACGAGAGTCTCAAAAGCTCGAACAGGAAGAGTGGGGGTTGAAATAGTGGGAACAAAGAACAAAGGGAGGTTAATGAACGGCTGAGATTTAATGGGAATGTAGGCATCGAGAGATAAGGCCATGCGAATGCAAAGGGACATTGCCTTGGACTGCATACATTTATGTGTTTGTCCACGTACGGCTTACGTAGTGAAACTAGCTAATTTGGAGAAAGAGAAACAGAGAGAGCTGTTCAAGAGCTGAGACCCCTACCTATGACAATGAGCTTGAAAAACAGCTAAACGCGGTTGGAAGGGGAGCTAATCAATGGGGGGAGAGAGAGAGAGAGAGAGAGAGAGAGAGAGGGTAGATGCTATTATTGTCAGGCTATATATATAGAAATGTTCAAACATCAACAGTTTTGAAAGTGCTCAAAAACCAGGAATGCTAATGAAAAATGATTCGATAAACAGTTGTGGGAAACCTTCAATTATAGCAGTAAACACAATCAAACAAATGACAGGACCCTGATGGCTGCCCGTCTGTGGTTTTTGAGTACTTATAGTGAGAGTAAGAAGATATTTTCTGCCCTCCTCTCCTGAATGTAAAAGTAAAAACACAATCAAGAACGAGTGAATGAATAATGACAGAGCCCAGATCTTTCATGGAACGTCAAATAGCCTTTTGTTTTGCAGTTTTTTTAATTAAATAGCCGAAATTTCGTTAAATATACCCATGATTTCTCATTAATAATTTACTTCTGCTTTTCTAATGATGAAAAAAAAAATGAAAGGCATTAGGAATGGGTTTGTCTTAAGAAAAGTAATTCCTTTTTTTATTGATTTAAGAAAAATTAGACAAAAACTCATGGGTTTATGAAGAGAACGATCATGACGATGAGCTTGACGGAAAATTCATAGGACTTTTTGTCACTTTTATTGATTAAGACGTATCAAATACGTAACTTTTATTATTAAGGTTTCATTTAAATAGATGATAAGAATGAGTACAATAAAATTAAAAATAATAATAAAATTTATTATAATTATAATTAAAAATTTTAAATAAAAATTTTGTGTTAATTCAATTTCATTGAAATTAATATTTTATTTTAATTTAAAATGTAATGAATTTAATTATATCGTATTGAAAATATGAACGATTGCTAAGACTCATTTTCTTGGTCGAACTAATGCTCTCTTTTACAACAAGGGTTTTTTTTTTCTTCTTTAAAGAATGTGCTGCATTTTGTGGGACTGTTATTATTGTTGTAATTATTACCACTATTGTTTAAAAGATACCTATGTCTTACACTACCATAGATTATAGTGACGTCATTTTTAATAAGGGATACCCCACTTGTAAGATACGTCTTTATAAGGACATACCCCACTTTGCAATAGCAAAAAGAAAAAATAATATTAAAATCACAGTGTATTAACTATGGTGTCCCTAATTTAGGTCCCATAGAAGTTTTATGAAATGAAGAAGATAAAAAAATTTTGAATTAAAATTTAATAATTATTTAAAATTTTATTTTTAATTAATTAAACCTTCAAACATTAATTTTCATCAATTAAATCATTGTTAAAAGAAAAATGATTAACCATTTTTATCCAATTGAAAATTTAATTGAATAAAAATAAAATGTCTAAAGATTAAATTAGGTAAAAAAAATTTAAAGTTCAACTAATATAAAATATAATATTTATTGTTTGATTGATTGCAATAAAATATCAAAAATTTAAGTGATAACATAACAAATTAAAATCAATAAAGTAAACACTATAACTATATTCATTGTCACTTTAACTCAACTGTTTATAAGTTGCTAGAGCTAGTAGTATTTTTTTTCATATACATATATATATAATAACGAAAATACAAAGGATTTTTGCATTTATTCATTTTATATATAACTAAGAAAGAGCAGCTAGTAAGGAGAGGAGCTTGCATTATTTATTAACCATAATTCATTCCTTCTGAAGAATACTCTTATGAGAGTAAAATTCTAAATGTATTAAGTTGATATAAAAGAATAAATCTTTAAAATTATTCGGAAAGAAAATTAAATGAAAACAAAATCCAGTTTAGCATTTTTTTTTTTGTACATAAAGCAAGTTAATATCTATAGTATATGTACACTGTTCTTGAGAAAATTTTAGCTATGATAATCTGAAAAGTTCTTATCCTTGTAACAGAGAGATTTAAGATTCAAATCTCTACTCCTCCCTGGACTTCCTCTAATGCACCTAAAAACAAAAATTCCGATTATTGGTAGGTGCAATTTGCAGAAATCAATAAAATAAAAAAAGCCCTATCTAATAATTTATTCTTTCATGCACATAGTACTGACTCAAATGCCAAGGAGCAATAGTAATAATTTCAAAATGAAAGGATGTATCTAAAAGGAGTCAAAATATATCTTTTTTTTTTTGGGAAAGAGGTTATAGTACGGACATAAAAGAAGTTATAAATACTATAATTTTAATTATTTTAAATATATCAAATTTTTTTAAAAAATTGATTTAATTGAGTAAAAATTCGGATTCAAATACAAAGAAATAGTGCTGAAAAATATTAATGCAAAAATGAGGGGTACTTGCCTACTTGGTGTGATGAGTAACGCCATCTGCAATCATGGTGCTCATGCTCCAGTATGCAAAGGCCAGTTGCTCCGGCGGATCTGCATCTAATTAAATTTACTTGGTGTTTTCCCCGACCAAAACCATTAAAATTTATGCTACGCTTAGGTGTGCCTACTTCATCCCCCCTGTTGTGACCCAAAGTAAATGAATAATAAAACGGCCAAAATCATTCAAGTTTCCCCTCATTCATTCACTCCCTCACTCTCCCTAGCTAATTGGTTTCCAGATTCTCTCTCTTTCTCTCCCTTTCTCTATCTGAGCTCAGCTGTGCATTACACTGAAGACCAACACTTGAATGCCCCTCTCAGGAAACATCAGCATGACAACTTGCACTTGTACTTTTTCTCTATTGGTAACCCTTCTCTCTTTTGCTGTCACCTCTCTCTCCATCCTGTTTGTCTCTCCTACTTTACTTCTCTAACATTGCGTTTCCATCTATTTATACCTGTTTTTTGAAACACTTTTTCTCAACCCAAAACCGAATGCCCAAGTTTCATTACTAATCAAAAAAAGAAAAAAACTTGAGAGACTAAGAGCTAGCTGTTTGTTTTGGTTTTTCTATAATGTCTCCAGCAGCCTCCACAAGATGGTGTCCAACACCAGAACAACTTATGATCTTAGAAGAGATGTATAGAAGTGGGATTAGAACCCCAAATGCTTCTCAAATCCAACAAATCACTTCTCACCTCTCTTTCTACGGCAAGATTGAAGGCAAGAATGTTTTTTATTGGTTTCAAAACCATAAGGCAAGAGACAGACAGAAGCTTAGAAGGAAGCTTACCAAGCAACTGCAACTACAACAGCAACTTTATCATCAGCATCAGCTTCAACAAAACCATCCTAACCACCATTCTCTTCACTATGATTCTCCTGCCTCTCCTGCCTTTCAACATCTTTCATACTATAACTCAGCATGTCTTTTTCCTCAGGTAAAAATCAATAAATAAATAACAAGTGTAAAAGGGATTATTTATTTTACGATTTCCATTTCCCTTTTTTCTTCCAATTATTGGTTAGACTATAAAATCACCGTACCCTTCCTTTGCTTCACCTTTCCTGTGAAATCATTTTTCCAAATTTTGCATCTTCAAAATTGTCCAAAGGAGAATATTATCTTACTATTTTTATACCCATTTTCTTTCATTTCACTTGGTATACGATAAATCTCCAATAATAATAACAAGTTTATTTTATTTATATGTATAAAATGAGAACCGAAATTTATGCAGGGTTTTCTTACAAAGTTTGTAACGGTTTTATGCAGAAAGAGGAAAAAAAAAACTGATGTAAGATATTGTACATACATAAAATTTAAAGATCAGAATCAGGTTCCCTCTGACACAGGAAACCGAATTTTATGTGCAAATATTAACATCCATAGTTCAAATATCATCCACACACGAGTATGCATGCATGTGTTCTTGTTTTTTTTTTTTTTTTAATTCAATGAAACTAGAATTCAAAATTGTCTTATTTGCTATTAGCTTTTAAATGAAGTAAAACAAATGAATGTACAAAGAAAATGACCTCTTCTTTTTAATACCATGGTCCCCTTTGTTTCTTGACCCTTTTCTCTCCATTGCTTAATCTTCACTACAGAATTCCACCCAGTTTTATGCTTTTATTCATTTATTATATCTTTTGCCTTTCATTTCGTACTCGAATTGTTCTCTTGTGTTTTTCTTTACCATTTAGTAACCATTTTATGGTTAATTATTTTGGTAGCAGGTAGGGGCTCATGAGAATGCAGCAGCACAACAAGTGATGAACTACACGTGGAAGTTTGATATCCCAGAAAGAGTGGACATGGATAAAGCCACGATGAGAATGATTGGCAGTGATTGGTTGATGATGGTTGATCTGGGTCCCCTTTCATCACAATGCAACAACTCCACCACCAGGCCACCCCTCAAAACCCTTGAACTTTTCCCAGTCACTGCCTCAAATCTCAAGGAAGAGTGCAACAACAGCTCTTCCGAGCCTCTTTCTTGTACTACTACTAAATCCACACCTGCTAAAGTACCCTTAACTCTCCCTTGACCCCCCCCCCCCCCAAAAAAAAAAAACCCAAAGCTCTCTCACTCTTTTATCTCTTTTGTTGTAACTTGTAACTAGGTTTTAGTTTTTTTTTTTTTTTTTATGAAATCTGGTTGTAACTTTTTTTTTTGTTTGCTTAGGTTTTTTCTATTAATGTGTGTGTGGTAATTAGGCTCTTAGAATGATAAAGACCTAAATTGTCTGGGGTTAAAGCTGCTGCTCCTCTTACTAGTACTATTACTTTTTACCTATTAATCTGGACTGTGTTTTTTTTCCCCTTTTCGTATTCCAATTTCAAATCATGATCAGAATTTTAGAATATAGCTTGAAAAAGGTTGTTGTTTTTCTACATTCTTTTTCAAAATTTTCAGCTTTTCTCTTGGTGTTTCTTAAAGCTCGCATATTTATAAGCGCAGCACCAGTAATTGATGGACATCTAGGTACACTGAAATCAGCTTTTTTTAACTGTTCTTGGATCTTTCAGACAAGTCAATGCAATATTCATAAAAAAAAGAAAAAAATATTTTCTTTTACATGAAGCATCAATCCCTCTCCCATTTGGACTTTTTATTTGAACTGCCAATACAGAAAACCTTCTTCTTTTTTCCCCCCTTAATTCTCAAACACAGTACTCCGTGTATAGTACTTAATAGTCAATACAATCAAACCTACATTATTTTACAACTTTGAAGGCTATATATATCCAGACAACTAGGCTTTGTTAAAAGTTCAACCTGTTAAAAATTTTTCTTTCAAACTAAAATTATTTGCAGTTTTTGACACAGTTATGTAAAAAGTTTCAAACATCTTACTGTTTAAGATATACCAGATTTTGAACTGGGTGTTTCATCTGTTGATAGTTGTATGAATTCTTTCTCAGCAGGTAGATTCGTCGTTCAGAGGTTGCTTGAAATCGGGCCTTTTTAACTAATTTGATAAATGAATTACATGTGTCGTACTTAAAGTTTTAATTAAACTTTTAATAAAACCTGCTTTTGATAATATTGTAGGAAATTGTTTCTTTGCAATGTAAAGAATTATACAATATACTATATCAGATAAGCTTAGAAAAAAATATATATCAGATGAAAAATATTTTCTTTTTATGTTTCTGTAAGGAGAAACACCTTATTTGTTTTTGAAAAATAAAAAGGATTTCAAAGTTAATCCAGACAAAATTTCCATTAAACTTGTAAGTAATATGAATATTAAACATTACACATTGATATAAAGTTGACTTATCTTGTAAGTTTGATAAAAACTTCAACAAAAAGTACCTACAGTTGAGTTTGAGGGTTGATTTGAGAGTCTGACTGGAGAATTTTCATCACATTAATTAAAGGATACGGTTTGTGATTGGACCTTTAACTTTCAATCAGACTTCCAAATGGACTATGATAACATTCTATATTAGTTTAAAAGGAATATAACGTTGAATTTTGCCTTCAAATTCGAGTCAAGCCCTTAATGTCAACCCCTATCTCTCCTCCTCTCTCCAAAGGCTGACTATACTTAAAATAAGGGGACCCAACAACGTAAATTATTTCAGCTTGTGATTACGTAAAACACATGCACATTATTTAATGAAATATTTTCCAAACAATGGCAAGAAAAGGATAACTATAACTACTCTTTTGTATGCAATAATAATAATAATAATAATAAAAGCAGTTGGAGACAAACATAATAATAACAACAGCATGCATAACAATTAATGGAATATTTCCACTTTAGGGACAAAAGATATAACTCCAGCCGATAGAATTTAATTACCATATAAGGAGTAAGCAAGCAACATCCATAATAAAAGCATGCAACAATAATATATCAGTTAAGAGACTGTGAAACAAAATTTTAAAAACTACCCCCCAACACTGCATTTAAATCTTAGGCCAATATAGATTTTAAACAATAGGCTGTTAGATACCACCTTTTTTGTCTCTCTCAGGCTTTTAACTTTTGTACAAATGTTTTGGGAAAGGAAACCAAAAAAGAAAAAGTGATGAATGCAATGGCAAAATCTTAAATAATCAACAGTTGTTGATAAAATATTAAAATTTTAATTTTAATGATCAAAATTTAATTTTTGATAATTTTAAATACCAAAAATACTTCGAAAAATGTTTATAAATGACTGTAACTTGATTTAAACTTGAGTTGTAGCCACTAGCTAGTGGTTTCGATGGGCTAGAATTGGACTGGTTTTGGGTGGGCCTGAATTGAATAGCTAGCCTAATTTCTAACCTCTAATATTACAATCTTAGAAACTTTAAATTTTGGGAAGGAAAATATTTATGTTTTTTATTTATGAAGACAAGGAATTAACAGAAGTGATCAAGGAGCTCTTACCTTTAGAAAAATTGAGAGCTCAAAGAATTAATGTACTTGATAATCAACACTCTATAACAAGTTTCTTGAATAAATATGTGTAGTATGACATAATTGTTACTTTAAAAGTTCTCCTTGTGAAATTGGAATCGAGTTGATGTTTCTAGGCTAAATTCATGACATAGCTTCTTTAATACTTTGGTAAGTGTAGCACTTCCACAGTAGAACACACCTGCAACAAAATCAGCTTATGATCAAAATACAGGGGAGAAAAATCAATGGCATGAGGTAAAATTTTAGCCTCGGTTTACCTATTCGAGAAGATTGGTGAGTATTAGCCATTTGAGAGAAAACTTTCCTCCAGTTTGGTCTTGCGAAATGTGTTGTTATCTGTGTTAAAAGTTCCATGTTAGAAAATAAGCTGAAGAAAGAAGCCTATTATGCTCATGGAAGCTCAGTGAAGTGAAGATTACCCTGCTTTCTGAGACGATATCAACTCCATTCTTAGCCTGTTGGATTTTCTGCACCATGCCAATGAGGGCAGACCGGGCATCGCCTTCTTCATACACACTAGTCAAGTAGTTGTGCATTTCTATTATTTTCTGCAATATATTCAAAGAGCATATAAAAAATCATGGTTAGATTGGTTGATTGGTGTATGTTTAGGGAAATAGGACAAGTGAAGTGAAGATTTTTTAAGCTTTGAAACTAACATTTTTGTCAAATTCTGCAATGTCATCCATGACTCCTTTAAACCATTCGAAGGAGCCTTGTTCCCTAGTTACCCAATAGAAATATGCCCTTTCAGGATACTTTTTAGGAGTCTTGACACAGCCACAAGAATCTTCCTTTTCTAGACGTTCCTGTGTTAGTCGAATTCTTTCTAATGTTAAAACTTAAACATCAAATTTTGAAAGGATGATGTCAACAGATTGGAATCTGGTTTTTCCAAACTCACAGCTGGCTTGATGCGGCTCAGCAGATCTTTTATGATGCTAATAAATGGAGTTGCCCCAATTCCCAAACCAATAAGGAAGAGAATGTCATACTTTTTATAGTTTTGAGCTGGTGCTCCATATGGCCCTTTGATGATGATATTTGGAAATCTGCCAAGAAAGGGAAGCTATGTTATATACCAGCCACCAGGTGAAACAATGTATTGAGAGCTGTAAAACTACCTTGAACCAACAACTGACTCACCTAGCTTGATTCTGTTCATAGTTTTTATTTGAGTCTGATTTTTTAGGTGCTTTAGTTTCCATTCTCATTAAATTGCCTCTTTTTGCTTCCACAGTGGGAGGTTCACAAACCTGCATTCTTTGATTCAGATTGCAGAAAGGAGAACAAGAAAACGAATAGCTAGAGGCAAAAAAAGACTAAGAAGGAAGACATGATTTCATAAGGTGCATCTAATTTTATGTAGGTGAATGGATGCACCTATGACCAAGATTATGACCTTTTGAAATATATCTTTTAGTTCTGTAGTCCAATCCCCCACGGTTCGAATGTGAACGCTTAAGTAGTCATCTTTTGGGGCCGAAGTGATGGAGAAGGGATGCCTGTAAACATATATAATTCTGACGCATGGATAACATTTTTCTGATAAATAGAAGATAGAGTAATATCTGATATATGTACCACTCAAATTTTGATATATCTGGACACTTGACAAAAAGATACATTCCACTTTTATATTTGAATCCTTGAGGCTTGGTCACGTATAGGGCCAGAACATTTCCTGTATATATCACAGCCTAAAATGTACAAAGCATTAGTAACCCAGGATCTTGAGACTGAACGCACAAGAGATGATAGGGAGGAGGGGTATATCATGTATGCATACCTTAATGACGTCCACCATATGCTTGTGTTCCTGGAATCTGGTAAGGAATCTCTCGCTTGCATATACTAACATTGGAATCAGGAGATACATCCATGTCTGCAGAGAAAGAGAGGGTACCATATTCATAGGGAATTGATTAATGTTCTTGAAGAATGACTTGGAATTCATTAGTGGTCGAACATACCGTCTTCAAGTACCAAGGCTTTTCGAAGATAAGGAAGTAACCATGCATAATCATTTGGACATAGACCAAGGTCAGCAAATGATGTGCATACCAGAAGGCATTGAACCCGGCCAAGATGGTAAATGGCCATGGTAACTTGACAATATTTCTTCTAAAATTGTGCGTTGCCAGTGTAAACGAAAATAACATTATAATCATCATAAGTATCCCAGTAATGCCAACGGTATTGTTTACTAGATCTGCGTAAGTCGGTTGCACGTAATTAAAGGATGGCCCAAGAAATGCCAAGAATTTTGATTTTGGGCATCTAGCTATTTCCGGATAATTACAAGCAAGATGCATAAAAGTATGTAGAAAGGACCAAATGGCTATTGCCAGTGCAATTAACTTGTGGAAGTTTATGTTGTCATCAAAAGGGATTACTCTGTGGAGAAATGTAGATCTGAGCTTAGTAAGAGTTCTTCTACACACTGGGAGGAGAATGAGAGCCATGTCAAGTTTGAGAGCCTCAGCAGAACCCTTGGCAACGCAGACACAATAACCTGTGATTTGATACATTGGCGACCCATAGAACAGGATGTACTTCCAAAGGAAGAGGATTAAGTTTATGATTATAAAAAGTAAAACAACCCATATTCTCCTCCAGTTTTCATTGAGAAATTCGGCAGTAATGGATGTGTATTTGCTTATTGGAGTTCTATATCTTTTAGGGATCATTGCTTTTGCCAGGGTTTGCGATTTCTTACTGATCTTGTTGCATTGATCATCTGAGGCCACCATTCCCCTTAGTAGAATTTCTAACTGCCATATCTGTTAAAAAGAGAAATTGACAAAATTATTCGAGCTAACTTATATATCAATCTGTTCAAATTGGACAAAAGACGTTGATGGATAATCTCTGACCTCTATATATCCCAAGTGATCAGGATCCAGCTCTTCCATGATTAAACCTGCATATGTTGCGGCTTGCTGTTTCAGTTTCCCAAGCTTGTTTGCCGAGGCACTCAACACTAAAATCTTTTTCCATGACAATTATGAGAAATCCAATTATGGTCTCATAGAAAGATTAAGCAGAATACAAAGAAGCAATCACAAGTTTTTTTCCTGTTCTCACCTCCTTCACCTCTTCCTCTGACAGCTTACCATCCCCATTCTTGTCACACCTGGAAAAACCAAAAAAGTTCAATGGCTCTTGTATCAGCTCCAGCTTGTAGCGCATTTAAGGGAGAGAGGGACATGGGTTTCATACATATCAAAGAAAATCTGAAGCCGTGAATCGAGATCTTTATTAGCCATTTCTTCCCAGAATGAATGCAACTGTTCCTTGGTAATTCCATCTTCCGGGTTTAATTTTTTACGCCTTGCTAAGGCATCAAATACTCCCCCTGCAAATTCCTTGGAATCTCCCATTCCTACAAGGCATCATATCAAGGTTTCAACCTGTCATTGTTTTTAAAGGAATATTGGATATTACCATGGCAGAAATTTATCCAAATGTGCTTAAGATTTACCAATGCAGACACCAAATTTATCCCTAAAGATCTTCCCATCGACTGCAAACTGGTTGAAGCGCCTTTCAGTTGATTTCCAAGCATCCGTTTCCTTCCCAGTCACCGTTCTGTCAAGGAAACGTAGACTCTGAAGCCCTTTCGCAGCGGAAGAGGCAGTTCTTTGCGCTTTAGAAATATTTGGTGGAGCCCCATTTATTCTCTTCCTAGCAGTACTAATAAGCCTCCTGAAAGATGTCGCCCTGGAAACATTCCGAAGTAACCCCAGCGAAGCACTCGGATTCCTGGATATCCCGGAAGCAGTACTCGAATTCCGGGGTAACCCTGAGGAAGCACTGGGCTTCCTACTATGGGATGCAGTTTGTGAAGTACTCGTGTTCTTGTTGAAGGCTGGTTCATGCGGGGAATTGGATTTCCAAGAGTCATGATCTTGATTTAGAGGAACATCAACCATTCTATCAATCTCAATGCTCTCAAGCATCCATGTGCTTGAACTTTCTTCGCTTGCATCTCCTGAGTGATTTCTTGTTCCTCTGTCCCTCATAATTGTCTGTTTCTTCACCTTGTAATGAAATTCGAAAACAAAAAAAACATCAATGGTGGTGACAAAAGCAATCCAGAGGGATGTTGTTTGAGAGAAGGAGAAGAAAATGTGAAGAAAAGAAACGGTCAAACATGAGTTGAAGAGGGGAAGACATATTTGAGATTCAGTTAGTTATGTTCGTTTGTCTGAAAATAGGAATTGTTAATGAGAGCCTGTCAAGCAGAATGAGAGAGCTGAAAATTTTCTACACCCTCTTTACTTTTTTTCATTTTAATAACATAAAAATAAATAAATAAATATAAAAAACAGCTTTTTAATAAACTTTGGTATAAAAATTTAGTCATCTTAAAATATATGATTATTTTATATAATTTTCATCTAAATTTTAGCAATTTTATACGTTCTTGTTAGTAATTTTTATGATAAGATCACAAAAATATTAAAATATGGAGTTATTGAATTAATAAATTTTTATAATTCTTTTATAATCTTGTGTGCAAAATCAATAATCTTGAAATATATGATAATTTTACATAATCATAATGTATATTTTAAGTAAACTTTTATTCATATTTCGTATCATAATTTTACTTAAATGTATTTAAATATGAAGTTACTTAATTTACATTTTTTTTTTTAGTTTTTGTAATTTTAATATGCAAACTAGTAATTTCAAATTACATTATTATTTTATGTTATTTTTGTCTAATTTTTAATAATATCGGATGCACTTTTTAGTGAAAATAAAAATAATAATTCGTTGAAGGAAAAATATTAGGATTTTTTAAAATATAATAACCGTTTAGTTAACCACCGATACAGTTCCAGCTAGACTGGACTTCATCCACGTTCGTCTATAAAAAACCTTATAGCAACTCGAAAAGGGTAACCTCAAAATGAAAATGTGAAAAAAAAAAATGAAACGACGTCGAAGAGGCAATAGCTCGTAAACAGGGACAGATCCAACGGCCGGAAACTTCCTAAATCATGGGCGGTACTCTCTTTCTGTCTTCCTTTCTCTTTTTCTCTTTCACACGACTCAAACTCACTGAGTCGAGTCGCCCCCTTTCTTTCTCTCTTGCCTCTCCCCTCTTTCACCAAACCCTTAACTTTCTTTCTCTCTTTCCTATACCTCCGCTCCCTGCCCTTTTTCGTCTTTTCCCCTCCAATCTCCATCCGACGGCTCCCATCCTTCCACGTCACCACCGTCTTCTTCACCCTCTTCCCCCTCATCCCCTTCGTCCTTTTTATTTAACTCCTTTTAGGGTTCCCAGATTTAACCAAATTCTCATTTTTTTTCCTTCGATTAAAAGAAAAAAAAAACAGAAGAAGAAATCTTGAAATCTTCAATTTCTCGACTCTCTCTATTTCTTCGTTTGCTTTTTAAATGAGGTATATATTTTTCTTCTTAACTTCGTTTTATTTCTTCAATTTAATTTCGTTCTGATTTATTTTGTTTTATTTGTTTTTTATTCTGTTTTTAATTTCAAAATTTGAGAATTTCTTTTGTTTATTTGTTTCTGTTAGGGTTTTGATGAACTGGCTCTATTCGGAAATGGTGAAAATAATTTTTTGAAAAATTTGGTAGAATTGAGGATTAGAAATTATTTATTTTTTTTGTTTGGTGTTTTATGTTATGATGGCGATTGAGAAGAATAACTTCAAAGTTTCACGGTTTGATTCGGAGTTGTCGCCTGGTAGTAAAGAGACGACTGTGTCAAGTGATGAGGATGAGCTTCGACGTCGAAGCTCAGCCGTTGATTCTGATGATGATGATGAATTTGATGATGCTGATTCAGGAGCAGGTTCGGATGACTTTGACTTATTGGAATTAGGTGAAACCGGGGCTGAATTTTGCCAAGGTGGGAACTTGACTTGTTCTGTTCCTTTCGAGTTATATGATCTTCCGGGATTGGAAGATATTTTGTCTCTTGATGTGTGGAATGAGTGTTTAAGTGATGAAGAGAGGTTTAGCCTTACTAAGTTTTTACCTGATATGGATCAGGATACATTTATGCGGACTTTGAATGATCTTCTTAAGGGTAATAATTTTCATTTTGGGAGTCCTATTGAGAAGTTGTTTGATATGTTGAAAGGAGGGTTGTGCGAGCCGAGGGTTGCACTTTATCGGGAGGGATTGAGTTTCTTTCAGAAGCGGCAGCATTACCATCATTTGAGGAAGCATCAGAATAATATGGTTGTCAATCTTTGTCAAATAAGGGATGCTTGGCGTAATTGTAGGGGATACAGTATAGAGGAGCGGCTTCGTGTTTTGAATATTATGAGAAGTCAAAAAAGTTTGATGTATGAGAAATTGGAAGATGAGGATTCTGAATCCTTCGAAAGAGAGGATTTGGGTGATGGATTGTGGAGCAAAAGAGTTAAGGACTGGAAAGCTTCTCAGAAAAAGGGTCGCTACTCTGGCTATGGAGCTGATCAGAATTTAGAAGTCATTTCACGAGGACAGCTGATGGCTTTGGAAACAGCAAAATACAGGAAGCAGAATCCGAAAGGTATATTGAAGACAGGTGGGTCAAAATTTCCTTCTGCAAAAGACTTTGGCAGCCACATTTACCCTGGTTTGGATATGAATTATGAGCCATATGGTTTGCCAGGAACTCTTCCTCGACAGAAATATGTGGGGGCTGGGGCAGTACTCAGGGCAAGGGATCAGATGAGGTTAGATGATGATGCTGAAGACCCAATGTTTGGAATGGGTATTCAACAAGATCGACATGCTGTGCATGATGGCATCAGGGGCAAATCTGGTTCATTGAGAGCAGGGAAGAAGTATGACCTTTTAAGAGGGGAGGAATTAGCTGGTGATAGTTTCATGGCTTTGCCTTTGTCTTCAAAGCATGATTTGCAGGCCTATGGTAGGAACAGGAATGTGAATCAGTTGTCTGAGGCAAAAGTGTATACTTCAAAGCCACCTAATATGAGAACATCATATGATTTTGTGAAACAGGCCAACTATTCTGAAAACCATCAGCAATTTGCAGTTGGAGATCAGATAAAGTCTGTGAAAGGACGAACTCCACCACTGCCATTGAAAGGGATTCAAGTTGAATTATCTGAACGTGCTGAAATGTTTTGGCAAAATAAGAATCGAATAGAAGATGTCTCTGTGGATTCATCAGTTAGATCTGATAATTGGAATATCAGGAGCAAGAAATGGAAAACAGGGCGAGAGTCTCCTGATGTTAGTTTTAAATCTTATAAAGCTACCTCACCACTGATGAATGATCGATTCTTGCATTCTGATAGTAAAATGAAACCATCACAGGAGAAGATCAGAGGGAACTATGTGCAAAATGGAGTTCCAGTGAAGACCGTTTCAAAACGTAGTAGAGCATTTATTAAAAATGAAGAAACAGAATCTGACTCATCTGAGCAATTCGATGATGATGATGAGGATAGCAAACCTCTAATGAGAAGCAAGTTGGCATACCCCATTGTTGTCACAGAAGGTTATCAGTTGTCGTCATTGAAGTCTGGCCTATATTCTAGAAAGACCAAATCTTTGAAGAAAGATACTATGGATGATGGACTGCCTCTTGATGGAATCACTCGCTTCTCCAAAAAGAGCTTTGGGGAAAATGTCCATGTGCCAGGTGTAGAAAGCTACCATTTGAAACGAAAACAGAAGGGTAAGATGCTTGAAAGCAGTCCCTTGCATAACTCTGCTTCTAGAGTTTTGGATGAGGTTGATAGGAAACAAGCTTGCAAGTTGGGAAAGAATGTTCAGTTACGAGGGGAAACTGGTACTGGTGACAGGTTACACATGTCCTCATCCAGGGCCTACCCTACTGAGAAAAGGCAGAAAGGTCAACTTGACTATGATCATTCTATTTCTCAGTCAAATTATCTGCATAGTTATCTTGTTGATGAGGAGGATGCTTCACCTGTGACAGTATCATTGGCAGATGAGCATAACCTGGGTAGAACTGGGAAGAAAGTCCAGAGCATTGATGCATATGATTGTCATGAAAAATCTGAAGCTTCATTGCTAGGGTGCAATGCGGTGACAAAGAAGAGGAAAGGGAAGGAATATGTGGCAGACGTCAATAGAAGTGGTGAAGATGGTGACCTGCAGTCTCACCTTCAGCAGCAAACTGATGTTTCCCCTTTCTTGAAGAAAAAGGGAAAACGGAAAGTGGAAATTGATGCTCCTGCCTCAGATATGGAAGCTTCTGAACCACACGGTGCGGAAGTGGGGCCCACAGATATGGAGATGGAAACCAAACCACAGAAAAAGCCATTTACTTTGATTACCCCTACAGTTCATACTGGTTTCTCATTCTCAATTATACATCTTCTTTCTGCAGTTCGCACGGCAATGATTACTCCACTTCCGGAAGATTCCTTAGAGGTTGGCAAACCTAGAGACGATCAGAAGGGAATGCAGGAAGGTGGTGTGAACAGGGTTCTTTCTTGTGACAACACAGTTACCAATAATTCAGACCATCCTGTGCAAACAGGAAGTGTTCCTTCTCTTACTGTTCATGAGATTGTTAATCGTGTGACAGTGAATCCTGGAGATCCATGTATCCTTGAGACACAAGAGCCACTTCAAGATTTAGTTCGGGGAGTTCTGAAAATTTTCTCATCAAAAACAGCACCTTTGGGAGCTAAAGGTTGGAAGGCACTTGTTGCTTATGAAAAGTCCATAAAAGGTTGGTCTTGGGTTGGTCCTATCACACGTAGCTCAAACGATCATGAGACTATGGAGGAGGTGACATCTCCTGAAGCCTGGGGTCTTCCTCACAAAATGCTTGTGAAGTTGGTTGATTCATTTGCAAATTGGCTAAAAAATGGTCAAGAGACTCTCCAACTAATAGGGAGTCTTCCTGCACCACCTCTTGAATTGATGCAAGTCAATTTAGGTGAGAAAGAAAGGTTCAGAGACCTAAGAGCTCAGAAAAGCCTAAGTACTATTAGCCCAAGTTCTGAAGAAGTTAGAGCTTATTTCCGTAGGGAGGAGCTTCTTAGGTATTCTATTCCTGACAGGGCCTTCTCTTACACAGCTGCTGATGGCAAAAAGTCAATAGTTGCTCCTTTGAGAAGGTGTGGAGGTAAGCCAACTTCAAAGGCTAGAGAACATTTTATGCTGAAACGTGATCGGCCACCACATGTTACTATTCTTTGTCTTGTAAGAGATGCCGCTGCGAGATTGCCCGGAAGTATAGGCACCCGTGCAGATGTTTGTACTTTGATAAGAGACTCTCAGTACATTGTTGAAGATGTTTCTGATACACAAGTTAATCAGGTTGTTAGTGGGGCCTTAGACCGTTTGCATTATGAACGTGATCCTTGTGTACAATTTGATGGAGAGAGGAAATTGTGGGTTTATTTGCATAGAGAAAGAGAAGAAGAAGATTTTGAGGATGATGGTACTTCATCTACTAAGAAATGGAAGAGACAGAAAAAAGATACTACTGAGCCATCTGATCAAGGAGCTGTAACTGTGGCTTTTCATGGGACTGGGGATCAATCGGGACTTGATTTGGGCTCTGATCTTAATGTTGAACCTTCGACAGAGTGCTGTGATAGACAAAATACGGAGGATAATGCTGACACCAGTCATGGATCTGAGCAGGGTAACACTCAGCAGGATCATCCAATGACATGGGAGCCTCTTGACCTAAATCCTGTGCAAGAGAGCAAATTGATATGTCAAGAAAATTCCACTAATGACGATTTTGATGATGAAACTTTTGGGAGAGAAAGACAAGTTGGACTCCTGAGTGCAAGCTTATTATGATCAATATTTCAGGTAGTTTTCTGTGAAATTTTATGGTGTTCAGACTTTTGTTTTAGCTGTTGCCGAGTTTATAAATTTCTTTAACCAGATAATTCTTTGGAGGGTAATAACTTTTTCATACCATTTTCACCAATGCGGTTTTGGTATATTTATTATGAATATGTGTAATTATGAATTTAGTTGACACTTAGAAGGCTATTAGCCTTGTTTCAATAAGGTCCTCTGTTATGACACTTCTATTATGGGTTTTTGGTTGATGAAGAATGGATGCATGTAATGCCTGTTTTGTTGAGAAAACAGCAGTATGAAATTGTTGAAATCTAGAAGTTGTGCGGTTCACCATGGTTAATAGCAGAGTGAAGGATTATTTTATGTTAATTTATTTTATGGTTTTGTGGTCTAACTTGAAGAAAAGAGTTGAAGATGTTTATACTTGTTGTGCTTGCCACTGACCCGAGTGGTTTCTGACGAAGTAAAACACTGATTTTTTTGCAGGTCAAGGAGTGTGTTACATAAGTTGGAAGGTTACATGTATAGTGATTCTAGCACAAAATGTAGATTAGAAAGTGATCTTCTGAGGCACAAGAATGTGTCTAGTACAGGTGGATACTTGGTGATTCTGCATCCCTTAAATATTTTTTGATTTCTTTTTTTGATAATTTGAAATATATAGTTGATATGTTCACTGAGCTGATAAAACATGCAAATTCGGCTCTTGTAATGTGCCATATGATGCATTGCAACCCTATCTGTGCATAAGAATTCAACGATTACGTACGTGCTTACGTTCATTTACTTGAGCATTTCTCTGCCATAGCAGCCATTTTACATAATCTTCTAAGATCGGTATGTTGGATCCATATAAAATTTGTAGAGCTTCTCGGAAACAGTATTTTCTGCTTATGCCTTGGTACAAAATCAACACTATATAATTAATTATACTAAAATTATAGAGTATATATATATGTATATATTAAAATCCACGAGAGAGAGAGAGAGAGAGGATTTGAAGGAATAGAAATTAGCCCCCCCAATTTGAACGACTACAGAGAGGTACGACGAAAAGGAAAGAAAAATCTGTTTCAGTATATGTTTGAGAGTTTCGTGCATCCAGTGGAATTCTTTCAACAAACAATTAACGAATGAATACAAGACAGGAGCGAGAGGGTTGATGTTCGGCCCTACGTATTCTGATTCTGTACACACCCTTTTCTTCTTACCATTATATTCATATATATATATATATATATATATATATAGTTATATATAGTTATCTGTTTCCCTTCCTCACTTTCACTTTTAGTTAATAGCAGTGAGAGGAACTCTGGAGTCTTTCAAAGCTTGTGCTGCTTCATATGCCGCCAAAATGTGTTTTACATCTCCATTCGCTAGTTTTGTGGATTTTGTTTCCCAAAACAACTTCAATAATTCCTCAAATGGTGGTGTTTTCAGTTCCTCAATGGATGACACACTCGGAAGGTTGAATGACCTCTTCCTCGGAGTCGAACAAGACGGCTTGTCTACCTGTGAGTTTGGAGGAAAGAGGGTTACTATTTTGTTACAATCTCAGGCATTCAACATTTTCTGTAACCATATGCAAAATTAATGAGACAAGAAAAAAAAAAAAAGACATGTTTTTACAGTCTTACCATGTATTCCTCCTCGAGACATTTCCCTGCGTTCTCTGTAATTTCGACAATCTTGTGGTAGTGGTCACCCTTCAGTTCCCTCAAATCCTCGCAACAAGGAACGATCATGGAGTTTGTGTTTCCACAAGCATCATGGTCAAGTTGTAATGAGTCTGTCAGTGTTTCATCGATCAGTTTATTGAAATTTTTTGTAAGATAATCCACAACTGCATATCTGATGTTCATTTATTTTTTCGAATCTAGATACTTACGATTAATGGATGTTAGGCAACTGTTGTTTGCAGTGTCTACATCTTCAAGAGCAGTGGATACAGAAGAAGAAAATTGATCACGGAGGATCTGATTGGTTTCCATCCCACCCCTAATTAATTAAAGAGAAAGAAGATCAGTGATCTAGATCTGAAATTTTCTAGAATACTTTGAGGAAGTACCATACCTAACAATGGAATCCACAGAATCAACATTTCTCTTTTCTAGGCTGAGAAGGGATTCTTGAGCATTCCTCCACTGCTGAGCACTCATTTTTGCTTTCTTCAAACTGCAAATGAATTTTGTAGAATGTTCAGTGCATACTAAAAAGACCATTATAGCATTAACCTGATGGCAGGGAAAAATGTACTAAATGCACCATCATCACGACAACAACTCTGTACCAGTTTTGAAGAACCCCTTCCATGTCTTTCTTTCCGCTTTCTACAGCAGAAGTATCTTTAAGATAGTGGGATTCTGTGTTTTCCATGTGAACATTCCATTCCGTTTTAACAACAGAAGTGGACTCTTGCATGGTATTCATTTCTTTCTGTAGTTCACTGGTTTTGTTGGATGCATTCTCCCGGAGATCATGGACTGCCATTTGGACCTAAAGGAAGAAAAATGCAGGGATTTATTCCCCTCAAAAAAGTTATCAAGCACAGATTAAGAACACACAGCCCGTAAGAATGTCAAAATTCTATAGCACTATATATAGGTACCAGTTTTTTCTTCCTAGCACTTGAACCTGCAAGCAGCTCTGCCACTTTTTGTAGCAATTGCTTCTCTTCATTAGCAGCACATTCCTACATATGTAATAGAATGTCTAAATTTAACTGTAACAGGCTTAATTTAAGCACATCTATCTGAATAAAGAACAATAATCACCTCAAACTTCTTTTCAAATTCAGACAATTTGTTGCCATTTACTGTTTGTGCTTCTTCCACAATTTTGGTCAGTTTGGATGCATGCATGTCTAAAGTCTCAAAGAAATTCACTGTTATTTTAGAAATTGACCTTGCATTGTCTACTGCCCTGGAATGTACCTGAATATGAAACAGAACGAAGTAAGCCTAATACCAAACACCTTTAAATTAAAGGTTAGCCAAGAAACAAAAATATAAATTACAAACCTCACGCTGTTGTTGTGCAAATGCAATTAGCTTCTCCTCTTGCTTGTAAAGACTACTTTGAAGGTCATTAAGTAATGCATCGGCCTCAGAAGCAATTCCTTTGAAGAGCTGAATCATATAGATAACTTCATAAGCAGAAGTAGAAAAAGAAGGTTCACTTGAAAAACTAGCTATCCCAATAGTGCTTACATCTTCCAGGTCATGTGAGTGCTTAGAAACTTCAGAATTTAGATCACCAAAAGTCGACTTGGAATTTCCATCTAGCTTTGTGGCTATATTGTCCAAAGCTTTGATACCTGAATCATAAGTGTTCTTCAACTTCCCTAACCTTCCTCGGAGTTCTTCAGTAGCCTTCAGTTACACAAAGGATAAGCTATTAGAGACTATTGATCAAGTCCCAGAATAAGTTCAAATGTGATATTGAAACCATACCTCTGACTTTGTTGATACAAAGGACTGCATATCTTCCTCCATATCTTTCAGTTGCCGCTCTTGTTGTGTCACAGAAGTTGCTACAGTCTTATGCAAGATTTCAAGCTGCTGGGTCAACTGGGACTGGAACTTTTGGATAAGGGCTCTGTTCCCATCCTCAATTTTATCCTTCCTTTCTGAAAACGAAACAGCATTCAACAAAGAAACCATTACTTTTAAACAACAAGCCATGCTAAAAACAAAGTGTGCTTTGAAGGATACCTACCAATCTTGGCAAACAAATCTGAGACATCTGATGCAGCGTTTTCAAGCTCTGCTCGGAGTTCAAAAGCATGCTCCACAAGTGCTTTCTCTGAAAAAAATTGGGGAAATCAGCATATTTAATATCTGAAACATATTACATAAACAGGCATGAGTTCAAACTAGAGAAAGATAAAACCAGAAACATATTATATACATTATTTATTATCAGAAATGTGCATGTATATCTCATGAAGACCTTACCTTGTATAAACAACCATTAAATGAAGAAAATGAAAAAGGAAAAGAAAAAAGCCCAGAGCAGAAAAGTGTGCCCAAGCAACTTTCCACTAACCAGATTTAAGGAGATTAGATATTAAAAATTCCTTCTCTTTAATAGTTGCGTTTGCTTGTCTATGTTTATCTTCAAGATCAAACAAAGCATTTTCAGTTTCCTCCAGTTTTGTCTGAAAAAAGAAAGAGAGGGTTCAGTTTTGTCACAAGCATAATACAAGAAAAGAACTGACCATCGAAAACTGTAATACCTCTGTCTTTTCAAGCTTCTCACTTAAATCTTCAGTCAACAGCTGCTGTGAATTGTACAGTTCCTGAAGCTCGGTAATTTGCTGCACAAAAGTAAAGAAAGAATAATTAGCTTAACCTCTAAATCCTAAATCATAAAGAACTAAAGGATTGATTTTGATGAAATGTACCTTTTCCTTAGATTCTGACTCAAGTTCCATGCGCTCTATTTTTTCTGACATAGCCTGAGGTAAAAGTTAATATTTATTATTAATCCAGATAAATTCAATCCACCATGAAACTTGGGACAAACAATTCTACCATTCAATCATATGGTTAGAATCCAACCTTCTTCTCTGCTTCTTCATTGAGATAACGATCTCGTGGAATATAAATTCCATTTTTTTCTCTTGCAGCGTACACCTCTGGTTAATCATACAAAAGAGAAACAAAAAGTATCATATATAAGAACCAATCCACAAGATAATTAAGTTTTCTTGGCAAAAAATTTAGGGAATAGTCTACTACCTTGCTTCAGCCTATCAATTTCAGAATATAAATCTTTTATTAAAGCAGATTTCATCATCTTCTGGTTAATCTGTAATAGTAACAAATTTCAATTATTTCAGCATGTTGCAAGGAGAATTAAAGAATTCAATTTTGTATACAAGAGAAATGGGACAGAATTCAGCTTTATAATGTGAGTTTATATAGCAACAAAAAGCTCAAAAGGTGATCCTGATGACTAATCCACTGACCTCTGGTTTGTTCTTGATATTCTTAGCACGGTGTGCATAATCTAGAGTGCTGAGTGTTTCTTCCAGACAATGGATAGATGGTGATATTGTGGCAATTATACATGTTTTTGTTTTCCCTCCCAAGGAATCCCTCAACAGTCTTGTTAATTTGCTATCTCTGCCATTTGCAAATGTATACTATATAAATTGTATCCCAAACATAAACAAGTTGCTAATGAGAAATTTTCAACTATTGAGAATTCATACCTATATGGAACATGACCTGAGTGCTCAACGAGTGCATTGATGACACGACCAAGAGTGAGCAAGCTTTTATTAATCTCTCCAGCTTCCCTTGCTCTGCCCTGTAAGAGTCAATTTACTTGGGATCAACACTTAAAAAAGGTTCAAATATCCTAATATAGACAACACCACATCACATTCTTTGAAGAGAGTGCAACATTAATATCTTTTTCATTTGACTGTTGCATAAGACTCATAGCATGGATATCCACTCTTCAGTCTTTCCACACATTTGCTAAAGAAAATTATACGCTCAGGGTGGTGATGCAATACCTCTCTTGCACCAGAACGTGAAATATTCTCGGAACCAGCAAGGTCAACAAGATTAAGCTTTCCACATTTAATCATTTCTTCCCCCTCCGGAGTGCACTCCTTAATGTGGATTGTAATTGAAAATATAGAATGAGAACGACTACTTTGTTTGTTAAGTAGAGTCTCAGCCGTACGCCTTTTAGCAGAACCTTTTTCCAAGATTTTGTAAATCTCATTAGCAGTTGTTACTATCTCTTCTTCCAGTCCTCTGACAAAAACACCCCCTTTTCCATCTTCCATAAGAGCAATGGGTTTCTTAGATTTATCATCAACGAATTTCGTAGTTTCCTCAGGTGCCAAAAGATCTGTTATTTCCTCATTGTAAAGCTCTAGAAACGTAACTTTCATACTATATTCAGCACTCTGAGCTTCTAATATATCAAAAATTTGTTTAACAGCTCTCGGTATAACACCTGCATCACTTGGAAAATCCCCGTTCTGCATAAACCAAAAGTTCACTTAGAATTAAAGCAAGCAAAGCACCATGAAATTCACACATAAATTTGGATACAACAGAAAAGAAAAAGTGAACCTTTTTCCTTGACCCTCCCTCCATTGTGTATGTCTTTCCAGTTCCCGTCTGACCATATGCAAAGATAGTGCAATTATAACCCTCAAGAACTTCATTCACAATTGGAGACACAGCTAGATCAAACAAATCCTTTTGCTGAGACGATGGACCAAATACCTAAGAAAAAACAACACTCCAACATTATAAATCGTCACTCAAAATATCAAATCCTTCTCTACCTTTTGAAATAATAAAATTGAAACCTTGTCAAAAAGAAAGGTCCTATCAATTTGCTTATTAGCAATATTCTGTACGGCACAAACTTCTCTTCTACTTTCATTACACGATATCACCACCGGTGTATTTATTCTCGATTCATCTTCACTCAACGGCCTATAACAAACAAACAAAACGATCAAAATTGGTTTAATCTTATTCAATTAATTGAATAATTAATTGAAAAGCAATTAATTGAAAAGAAGAAAAGCCTGACCTGCAACGTAAAATAACCTGAACGTTAACGCCTTTATCTTTATCATGTTTGGAACTTGAATTGGAATCACCTGATCGCAGATCTCGCACCGATTTATCGCTTGAACGTGGCGTTTGCGATGGAGATAGCGATACCAATCCTCCTCCTCCTCTTCTTTGCTGCTGTGAAGATTCCATTGCAGAGAGCTCCAACAATTCTGCGATTCAAAGCAGTGTGTAATGTAAACTACACTGAGCCAACTCCGAGTCAGTGAAAATGACGTAGTATTATATCAAGATTTAAATACATGTACGTTTCTTTAATGAATCTAAAAACGTTTTAGCACACTCGGTGACTGAAGAAAAGCTTAAACTCAGTGAGTTAACTCGACACTGATGAATCAGTTATTCAATTACACAACGAGATCAACATTTCGAAAAATATAGAAAGAAATTTTGGATAAAAAAGAACAACAAAAATGTTAACTTTATACGTTAGATTTGGGGAAAAAAAAAGTTTACCTCTTCAGAGTAAAAAAAAAAAAAAAGAAAATTAATAATCAAACAGAAAAATGTGATTGAAATTTGTTTAGATTCGGATCGAAATAAACCGATTTAGAGTTTTTTTGTGGGAAAAATAAAAAAGAAAAGGAATCGGCGACGAAAAATCTTAACTGAAAACTTACAGTGAATAAAAATGCCGACGAATTGAAAGGAAGTTCAAATGGCAACGATTTTAGAAGAAGAAGAAGAAGAAGAAGAAGAAGAAGCTGAGAGTTTTAGAGTGTAGAGAGAGAGTTAATGAAATCCATATGGCAACGATTTTTTAATCCTCTTTTTAAAATAAACAAGAGAGAGCTTGAGAAAGAAGAGAGGGAGCCTGGTGGCTGGAGCTTTTGGTTTAAGGATTTTGACGGCGTTTAGTATGTATTTAACAGCCAAGGGACGGCGACGAGGTTGGGGGAAGTTTAGGTTAACGGCGTTAAAGAGGTCCGTACATCGTAATATCCGACCGTTATAAATGGAAAACAAAAGGCCAAAAGGGAATAATAAAGGCATTTTGAAAAATTGAGAAAAAACGGATGAGAGATTTTATTCACCTTCTTTTTTTTACTTTTCATTTTTTAAAATTATTTTTAAATAAATTATTTAATTATTCTTTCTTTTTCTTTTAACAACTCTTGCACTTGCTCAATTTATAAATCCTGAAGCTCTTAAAATTTTTAAATTTATATATTCGAAAGCTTTTATAAATTTTCGGATTCACATATATGAAAATTTGAAAGTTTTTGTAAAATATTTTTTCAATTTATTTATTTTTTAAAATTTAAATGTAATTTTTTTAAAAAATTTTAGATATATATTTTTGATAAGTTATCTAACTTTATCAAATATGTATTTTGGATAAATTATATAATTTACTATAAGTGTATATCTAAAAACTTCAAAATTAAAATAATTAAATAATTTCATTTAAAAATTTTGAAAAAAAAAATGTCTAGAGAAAAAAAACTATTTAGAGCCACGAAATAGATATCAAAACTTAATTTTCGTTTGAATTTTACTACATCGAGATACGATATAATTAAATTTATCGTAATGTCAATTCAAGTAAAATCAAATTGATATAAATTTTTCATTAAAATTTTTTCAATCATAATTATAATAATTTTTTTAATTGTAATTATAATATTTTTTATTATTATTTTTAATCGCACTATCTATCTAAACGAAGCTTTAGTAAAATTACCTCTCACTTTCTCAAATATTACGAGATTAGTCCCTTTTTTAAATTTGAGAATTGAGAGTGTTTTTAAAATTTAAGAGGAAGTTAAATAGTTAATTAATTAAAAAAAAATTTGTGTGTGATTAAGATTGCGAGAACTGATTGCAAGTTTCCTGTTAATGAGGAAAACTGAGAGCAGTAGTTAAGTCAATTGAGTATTAACTAAATAATGATTAGATTTTTGAAAATTATGAATTCCAAAAAACTTTTTTTTTTAAATAGAATTCCAAAAAATTTAAACTTAAAATGTTTTTGAAAAATTAAATAAATAAAAGTAGATTAAAAATCCTTTAAAAGATAGTTGGGAGCCACTAAAAATAATGGCCAATTACAAGATTTTTGCCAAATTAA
This sequence comes from Durio zibethinus, assembly GCF_002303985.1. Next base: position 3,275,595 of record NW_019168159.1, read on the forward strand.
TTTATCATGATAATTTATTTTTTGTTTTTATAATGGGGAGCAATTTGGATTTTAATAACTAATTTTGTGTGTATGACATGGCAATGCTCATAAAATTTTTAAATCAAAATTTTGTATGCACGCAAGGAAAGCAAGTGAGTGGCTAAAAAATAAATTTTAAAATATTAATGATCAAATCATAATTTTTAAATTAAAAAAATCGTAAAATCTTGATAACTAATCAAACAGTTTATCTTATATAATATGAATTTATATCATTCATAATATAAATCAGTGTCAAATGGATAATTGAATTTAGGCAAAACATATGGATATACATATACTTGTACTTACCTGATATGAAATAGACAATTTAATGGTTTGAAAAGGAAAGAAAAAGAAAATTCTTCAAATTGAAAGAATAAATGTACCAAACACACGTTAAAAAAGGATTAGGACACTTGCTTGGAAAGGTAAATGGTTAGAATGCAAGTTAATGGACACTTGCAAACAATTTAATCTTAAACAAGCATATTTAATTAAAATTAATTAATTCCTCTTAATTTATTTGCTTTAATTATGAGACAACCGACAATATTTTATTGTGAAAATAAAGTTGTTAGTAAATGAGGAGGTGTTAATTTAGGTAAAATGTCAAAAAAAGTTAGGGCAGAAAGAGAAAAAATAAACCCAAAAAATGAAAAAAAAAAAAAGAAAAAAGAAAAATGGTGATGATGATGATAATGGGAAAAAGGAAGACAAAGTGGGGTTTGTTTGTGGTGGCAAAGACGCCCCACTTGATAAAGAGTGATGCGAGGAGGCACATGCCCCTTGCTGCCTTCTATTTCCTTTTCCAACTCTTCATTTCAAAATAATTTTTCTACTCTAATCCCTACTTAGAAGGATAAAAAAAATTAAAATTACCCTTCAAGATGTCACTTTTACACAATTTCGATCATTAATTTGTATTCTAACTTAAAATTTTCATTAATCTACTTTCTAACCTAAAAATATTCATAATAATTTATCAAAAATAATTAATTATTTTTTATACAAAAGAGATTGGCACATGAGAAATAAAAAAACGAAATTGTATATGCTAAATTTTGAATTTTTATTGCATATCATCTTGATTACATAAATCAATTGAGATAACTTCGTTGAAAATAATTAATTTGCTGAATATAACACAATACTTTGACTCCTTCAGGAATCAGATCCATGCATATGCAAGAATATTAAGGGTCAATTCCGTGTTAACAAGTGTAGCTAGCTCACCTAATCTTCAAAAACGATTGTCCAATAACTTGATAGCAATATATATATATATATATATATATATATATATAAGAATTAAATTAAGGTAATTTAACTTCATTTTAAAATTTTAACTTCTGCAAAACTTTGGACAGGGTAACCGTATCTCACATGGCTCTGGGGTGAAAGGAATACGACAAATTCATGCATGTGCTTTTTTTCTGCTGCAAAAGTAGAGAAATGTTGCAGCAGCAGCAAGGGATGTTACCTGTCATTCTTTGTGGTGGAACAGCTGTTTACTTGGAACATACTCTATGTATTTGCTGCGTATGCTTTACTTCAATTCTTTTTACACTTCTTCATAACTAACCCTTACCCTCTCTTAAAATTTTCTTTTGAAAGAGAACTTGATTCTTTCCGGTTTCCACTGTAAATATATAAACACGCATATATATATATATATATATGCACTACTGTTATTCCATTTTCCAACATATATATTTTCCTGGGTGATTTTTTTTTCTCGCCGGATGATATTGCAGCTATAAATCATAATTTGAAACACTAGCCACATCATGATAAAATTAGGCTGTCAGTTTGGTGAGATGCAGCCTGATCATGTTGGGGTTTTGATTTTTCTCATGGAACTAATAATTTTTTATGGATATATATATATATAATCCATTAATTTGGATCATTTATACACCTATGTCTCAGGATTGATAGCATTTATACCGATGTCTCATTTGTATGTAAAATTTAAATAGTTTTTGATGGGCGCATGGGGATTTATTGGTTAAAAAAACTGCTGAGTGACTCAATCTGATCCAAGTAAAACATGAGAAAACTTATCCAGGTTTAAGCATAACGAGTTTGCAATCTGACAAGGTTTTGGATAACATATATATTTGAGTATACCAATGGAGATGTGTATTTGTTCGAAATGGAATCTTCGAGTCCGCCAAGTATTTGTCATTCAAGTGACAAAGGATACTATGAGCAAAGCAAAGCACTAAGACCAAGTAAACGTTTATTAAGAATTGTCAAGCTACTTCATCCAAGAAATGTAATTAAGGAAAGCAATTAAGCATATGGTTTCCAATGAAAGATTCATGTCGCACACCCTAAATAATTCGACAGCACGTGTAAATGGTTGAGCTGGGTCCATTAACGCTGGAATTCGTGGGTCAGATTAGCTCAAACCACACTGACTAAAGGTCATTTAGGTTGGCCAGGGCTGTACGGTTCAATGACATGTTGATCAGTGAAAAAGATCAAGTCATGTGGGAAGAACATAACTTTAAATTTGTACAACTAAAGAAAGTAAACGAAAGAAAGATAAAAATGCCAAAAAAAAAAAAGTAAGGGTCAGTGTTTTTTTTTTTTTTTTTTTTTTTGGGTTTATGAGAGAAACTGACTTCAAATGAAGCATAATTTGTAATTGCTTGGAAGGGAAAAAAGAAATGGTCCCATGGTGAGTTCTAAGAAATCAACACAGTCCACAGCTTTTCGGACAGCACAGCAAGTTAATCATGGCAGCACATGTTAAAACGACCTGCATCACCAATCCTCAGGAATATTATTTTAATTTGCTTTGGTGAAGAAATGTATGACTTACAACGTTTTCATGTTCAAAGGCTGTTGATTTGGAAATACTCCAGCCTTCATAGATGATTTAGTTTTTTGTTTCATTTGAATTGTTTTCTTTTCTAAATTGCAAGGCAAAATTGTTCTCTTGAATTACAACTATTTTTCTAATGGTAGCCCATGATCACTACACAATTGAGCAAATCGAGACTGTCCTCTGATCAGTTGCAAAACCCACAAATCTATAAGAGGAAGAAGTAGAATAATCTTTGGTCTCAAGGAATTTTATCATGACTTGATTTAATCACAATTGGCAAAATTTCTTGATACTTCTCAAAAGTCTGATGACATATTTTGTGATTTGACTTGATCTTTTGACATGGCCTGCTCCAATGGTTTAGGATTCTTGATCTCATCTACACAAACTACTACTAACAAACAGGGGATGGGTTGCGAGATTTTATTGATTTTGGATTTTCCATAATGCTTGTATTCGGCTCCTTGGTTATTTATATTTGGAGCTTTCCGCTTGGAGCTATGTTAGCCAAGGGTCGTCTTCGATTAGGCAAGGTATAACTCTCAACTAGCCTTATGAATAGCCATATGGATTACCCAAAGTTAGGTTTGGATTCTATTGCATTTTTTATGTAGTATAATTGAGTTTATTATTTTATCAATTGAATTCAAATATCAATTTTAATAAAATTTATTTAACGTAAAATTTTTATTTAATTATTATTATTATTATTATTAATTTTAATTTTAATTTTATTGGATCAAATTTTATCGTTCATCCAAATAAATTTTAAATTGAAGATAGTTCATATGCAAATTACATATAAATAATTTGGACGGTTGTAGTTGAACGTATAAAATAATTATAAAATAATAAAAAATGATAAAAAAAAATCATAAGTTCATGAAACAAAATAAAATAAAAAATTAAAAAAAATGAAGATCAAGGCGTTGTCCTTATTGGTAGTTCAATGCAAGAAAAACTAAAGCTAAGACATGTGAAAAAAAAAAAATTATCATAGCTCAACTGTTGATATGTTTGGTTTGGGTTTGTCTCTTTTTTTTTTTTTAGTTTTTGCCTTTAAAATAGTATGAAATATTATTTAGTGATTAATCAATCTTAAAACACAAAAGTTTTAATTAATTTTCCCGATGAAAGAAACAAGATCAAGAAATTTCACTTTCAAATGATCAAATTGCTAAATGATATAGATATTACCACCATTTTGGAAGCCAATTGCTAAAAGAACTTTTTGTCAATTGGTTTAAAAAATGATTGTATATTGGCCGGCAGAGGAATAAAGCTATGGGATCAGTACCAAGCTTCTTGGAACATTAGGAACAAAAGATTCTTATCTTGTCCAAGAGGAGCAAAAACCTTTTGCAGTTTCTTAATCTGACAAAAAGAGCGAAGCCATAGATATCATGAACTAATCCTTTTTGAGCAGCTCAAACTCAGTCCTAAGAACATTACTTTAATCATCTTTGAAAATTTTTTAGTATCTAACTGCATGTTGACATCTAATTTTCTTCATTGATCATGAAAAATCAAACAAGTCTCACACCCATCTTGCTCTTATTTGTTTGCATTCATTTCATGATTTTATCCAATTTCTAGAAATGATTTTATCTTTATTGTATTAAAAACAAAGGAACAGTTGACATTAATGTGCTAGGACAAGAACTCTGGCATAAGAAACTTATTTATATTTTTTCATGGCGTTTATAACTATATATTCCACCTCAAAATGTTTCAGCTTTCATGTAAATTGGCACAGTTGAAGTATGAAAAATTGAGTTAGTTTGTACAACAAAACAAAGTCTGGAAATAGAGTTCTCCAACAATATTCTTTTTGCTACCTTCTTTTTTCTGATATTTCTTAAATACAATGGTGATTAGGCTTTTGTATCTATTGTTTACTTTCAGATTGTGAGCCCCGTAGTTATAGGTGAAAAAAAATTAACCATGCCCCCGAATTTGAGTGGTAACCGAAGCACTAGTCAAAACAGCCTTTGCAGCGGATTCATTTTCTAGGAAAATATTTTCATTATAGTAGTTATTTGGAGTTAGTTAATAATTTGACAGATGAAATGAATCGAAGAATATATAGTCTTCTTTGTCACTTTAATATATAAACTTTTAGGAGAAGTCACTGCAGAAAGGATTTCTTCTTTTCATTTTTTATCATGTAAGCTAAATCATTTGTTTCAATTGTTTCTCCTGTAGCTGCAAATTCCAAACTTTTCCGGGGTTATATTGGTGCACAATCTGACTCAATCAAGTTCTCTGATGTGCCAATAAACTCGAGTGTTGAATTTCATTTCATTCTGGCCTTAGCAATTGACTATATTTATGACAATCATCCATCACCAATTAATGGATAGTTCAACGTAGTTTGGGAAACCAACAATCTGGTTCCAGGTCAAATTGCCTCAATAAGGGATAGGAACTCAAATGTCAAGATTGCTGTCATATTCTTTGGGGGGTGATAGTGTAGGCGAAGATAAAGCCTTTTTCACACCTAAGTCCAGTGTGTCTTGGGTTCAAATGCTGCTTCTTCACTTGTTGATATGATCAAGCAGTACCATATCGATGGAATTGACATTGATTATGCGCAATTCAGCACTAGTCCTGAAATATTTGCAGAATATATTGGACAGCTCATAACGAGTCTGAAAAAAAATGGAACTATCCTATTTGCTTCAATTGCTCCCATTGATGATGAACCAGTTAAAAGCCATTATTTAGCATTATGAAGGAAATATGGACATATAATTGACTATGTAAACTTCCAATTCTACGCATATGATAGGCTCAGTGTTTCCCAATTTATACGAAACTTCACTGAGCAAGCTTTTAACTATGGGGGAGGTCAATTATTGGCTAGTTTTCAGAGTCATGGTGGCAGAGGCCTAAAACCAGCTGATGGGTTTTTTGAAGCCTGCAATGAGTTGAAAGACCAAGGAAACCTTGGTGGCATCTTTAGATGGTGTGCTGATGAATCAAAAACAAACAGTTTTCAATATGAGAAGAAATCTCAGAATCTATTTGCTGCATGATCAAATTGTATCAGTCATTTGTGTATTATATGAGCTACATATATTTCCAGTATCCCTGTCGGACATAAAAAGAAGTTCAGCAATAGTCACAAGGGTCCAATTTACTACTATTTTCGTTAGAATAATCATGGCGATTTCTATTTTCTAGCACATTGATGATCCGAACTTCGTTTAAACTGCATTTGCAAATATTTAATTGAGTAAATACTAATCAACAATCGGCTTAATGACAATGCCCCGTCTTGAACATGCACAATAATATTACAGGCTGGTCAAAGAAATTTTATAATACAGGGAAATTGAATCTCAGATTGCATTTCTAGTGACTTAAATGTTTTTCCATTTATAGCCAATGCAACTTATAGGTTATTTCTGCTAACCGCATATATAGCATGAATTAAGAGTAACTTATTACCATTTCAGATGATACTGTTCCTCCAGTAGAAAAAAAAAAATAATGGAATAGGCTAAATGCAATGTATTTCAAAGACTGCACTAGGCTGGGTTCTTCACCATATAAATCATTTGCAGCACTTGATGTTGCCAAGTTTTAGCAATTGTATGCTTTTTGCTTATACATTTGCCAGACAAGAAGGCTTACGGTTTATAACTTCATATGATTGGATTTTAAGCACAATTCTCGGCTTCCTTTCATGTTTAGACGTAGGATGGAGAGGAACAAAGTTAAATAGCTAGTTGGACTATCATTACAATCATATAAAGAAACATGAACATCATGTCATTTCGGTGCTAATTAAAAACATATGCTGCCAAAGGTTGATAGCTGCACAAAAATCTTATGTTGTCCCCTTTAACAGTGTCATACAGAAGCCCAGGATTGAGAGGTTTTACAAGGTTGACAGGTCCAGATCTATAATTAGCAAATTCACCATCTGGATTATTGGACGGATCAATTGGAAAAGCATAGGAAACAAGAAAAAAAGAGGTGTGATAGAAAAAACAAACTAGTTAAGTCGGATTTGTCACATTAATGACATTGATAAATATGAAGGACTACCAGTACCATATTGAAGGAATTGACATTGAATATGAGCATTTCAGCACTAATCCTGAAATATTTGCAGAATGAATTGGACAGATCATAACGAGTCTGAAAAAAAGTGGAACTATCTCGTTTGCTTCAATTGCTCCCTAACCAGTTAAACGCCATTATTTAGCATCATGGAGGAAATATGGACATATAATTGACTATGTTAACTTCCAATTCTACGCATATGATAAGCTCAATGTTTCTCAATTTATACGAAACTGGGAAAAAAAAGGTGTGATAGAAAATACAACCTAGTCAAGTCAGATTTATGACATTGAAAAATATGAAGGACTAGCAGTAGTCATGAGCAGATTTAATGATTAAAGAGATTAAATAAATAAATATATATATAAGAAATTCACAATTGGAGCCAGCCACTAATACAACACACAGAAAATCCAAAACCAAAAAAAGTGTTTCGCCCATAGACCAAACTGTGTGTGAATTAAGGTTTAGTTCTTCGTAAATACTATCTAGTGATTCTTCTTTTTTTTGAAGAGTAAGTTCTGATTTTATGTTTGCCCTCTCAATCATCCAGGTTTAATGGTCTTGGCAATTCTCATTCCCAGCTAGCAGCAACTTGGCGCTGTCAAAGTGGGTTGGTCAATAACCCCCAATAAAAGGCCACTCCAGTTTTTTATTACTATTAAATAATATCTATCAATTTCAAAACCTTGTGGTTGGCTTAATTAATTTAACTCTATGCAAATATTAGTTCTTAACAAAGTGCTCACTTGTATTTTCTAACTGTTCGTGACTTCACCCGGGCCCTGCCCTCAATTTTACTCCTTTCATTTTTTTCATTTGTCTTAAACATATGTCATAAGTATCATTTAAGAAAAATCAACATTTTTTTATTAATCCTTCGTTAACTTTCCTTTTAGTAATTAATACTCAGATACTGCTAATTTCAATTTTACGGATTTAGATAACTAATAAATAAATAAAAGGGCTCAATCGCATAGGGCTACCCCTTGCCTTACACCTACCTCTTATTTCAGCTTCTAAACTTTGATTCAAAGAAAATTATAAATTTCCTTTCTAAAAGGGCGAAAGCCAAAATTTTCCACGGACGAATCTACCGTCCTATCCTGCGCCTTTTCCACATGCGCAGGATAGCAGCGGCACCGCCCTCTCCTTTGTCAGGCCCACGCCAGACGCCCCCACCGGTTTTTACATAGCACCATCCTCATTCCATTCTGCTTCTTTGACCCTTCAAAACTTTTAACGGATTAATTAATCCCAAACTTACCCCTTTTTTTTTTTTCAATTTCATCCTCCTCACCTCTTCTATGTGCAAGACCAAAATGGCAACCAATGCGTCGGAACCTACGCCGTTCCGATCTTTACGAACTCGCCCGAGTCAGTCCCCTCGATCTCAAACAACTCGCTCGAGTCAGTCCCCTCGAACTGGGTCAAGTCGCCTGAGTCAGTTGCCAACGCCCTCCATTTCTAATCCCAGCACCAGCGCACCTTACACTTCCACTTTATCTTACACGAAAGCGACGTCGTGGGAGACTTCAATTTCAAGCCGAACTTCACTCTCAAGCCTTCGCGAATCCCTCTCCGAAAACCCTCACATCTACGACATATCGGAAATCCGAGCCGCCACCAACAACTTCTTAGCTAAACGCTACGCCTCCTCTTCCTCCTCTGCCAACTCCACCGCGGCCTGCTGGCGCTGCAACCTCCGTGGCCGTGACACTGTCGTTTTCCAACGCAAGTTCCGCCGCAAAATTCAAACGTCTCAACTCAAAGAACGATTATCAATTATTTGCCGGAGCAACCACGTGAGTGTAATCAAACTCCTCGGCGCTTCCATCTCCGGCGATCATATTTACCTTGTTTATGAGTTTATCGAAGGATCGAATCTCGTTGAGTGCTTGAGAAACCCTAGGAATCCGAGCTTTACTGTTCTATCGACTTGGATTTCCAGAATGCAGATCGCCACTGACCTGGCTCACGGCCTCGATTATGTTCACAACAACACCGGATTAAATCTTAGCATTGTTCATAACCACATTAAGAGCGGTAGCATTATCGTTACAGAGCCTTCTTTTAATGCCAAGATTTGCCATTTTGGAACGGCACAGCTTTGTGGCGAAACAAACGAGAACGAAACGCAAGAAATCGGCTATTCGAAACGCGTAACAGAAATCGAAGAAGTAATCGAAGAAGGTAAAGCAGCGAGTTTTAGGAAATTGAAGAGATCTGATAGTGGAAAGAGGCACTTCGAAGGAATGAGAGGTTACATGTCACCGGAGTTTATATCCAGCGGCGTCGCGACTCAGAAATCTGATGTTTTCGCCTTCGGAGTGGTGATTTTGGAGCTATTTTCAGGGGAGGAGCCGTTAAAATACCAGTATGATAGAAACACAAGTAATTTTCTACGGACGTCTGTGATGGATACGGCGGCGGAAGCGGCGGAAGACGGAAGAGAAGGGTTGAGGAGGTGGATTGACAGGAGATTGAATGATTCGTTTCCAGTTGAGGTGGCGGAGAAGCTGATACGTCTAGCGTTGGATTGCGTACACGTGGATCCGGATAAACGACCGGATATGGGACGCGTAGCAGGGAAGATTTCTAAGCTTTATCTGGAGTCGAGGATTTGGTCGGATAACGTGAAAGTTCCAACAGGCATTTCGGTCTCCTTGGCGCCTAGATGAGTTGGAAAAATGGCGGCTTCATTAATTTAATCCTTACTTTTTTTTTTATTTAAATTTTATATTATTATCGTCATTGTTGATTTTGTAGGTAGGCACAATTGATTTTGACAGAAGTCGAAAAATTCAAATTTTTATGTTGTGTTTATTCAACAAAACACAATTAATTTATTGTATATTTCTTGTGGTTAATTTTTTATAATCTTCCCCATTAAAATGCTAGGAATTCTTTAAAATAATACCGAGTCTTTGCATGACTTCTATGAAATTAGGTCTTGAATAATTCCAGGGAATAAAGACGAAAAGGAATCCCAACTCGATTTCCTTTCTAGAAATTTAGAATGAATCAAAGTGGAGGCTTAAAAAGGAAGGCAATCAGAATATTTCAATTTTCAAAGTCTTTAACACACGAGTGGTTTGGTGGCTTCATCTGCAGATGACAATGATACTGCTGTCAATGCCGACACCAGTCAACATTCAAGGAGAAAATTTGATAAATTTCTCTAATTTCATATTTCTTTCATGCCAAACAAAGGAAAATTGGATAATAGTTTTGGTTACATAGCTAACAGATAATGGAATTCGAAGTCATACGGTATTTTCCCAACAGTGATGGATTTGTTGCCATTGTTATGGCTCGTGAAGCATTCCACCATTGATTTCCTTAGTGAGCCAGACGTAGGTAATTGCTGGCATACCCACTGGACCATTGAGTTTATATCCATCGCAAAATCAAACATGTTTCTAAGCAGAAGCTCAGGAAATGCAATCTTTTTTGTGTTGGTCGCCACAACTGAAGCTTGCAGGTACTCTAGTTTTGATTTCTCCAGGCCAGTTGCAACTCCAACAGCCGTGTATATTCTCACCTGTCAAGGTAATTTATTCAGAGTAGATTTTCCATGGCAGAGCTCCAAGCTTGATTAGCTAAACTTACTGCTGGCGAAGATCGAGTTCCACAGCACAGAACAATTTGATATTTGGATCCATTAACTCAAGTCCGTGAAGTTTCCGGACGATGGCCTCTTGATCTTCCTTGTCACCCTTTAGAGAAATCATGTTTTAGGATAACATGGGCGAAGCTCTAAAACCAGAAGCAAAACATTAACTCTGTTTAGCATTGGGACAGTAAAAATGTACCTCTTTTATGTTTGAAGGTGCTGGTATCCCCAGAATATAGTGCTCCATTGCTTGAGCACTTATTGTATTGCCCCCAACGTTGAAAGTTGCCTGAATTCGATGTGATATTGTTGTTTTGCCAAGATTAAGCTAAAATCTGATATCCATGGACTTTCAAATTCCATAAAGAACCAATCAGGAAACTAATTCTGAATGTAACTTGTTCATCAGTGCCAAAAATTTTTCGGGAGTATTAGGCACGCCATATTGGAGATATCCCCTTAATGGTAAAAGCAATAGATATATAATGAAGGGTTTACGTAAAAAGAAAAAAAAAAAGAAAGAAACCAACAGAACGTGTAATGCGATCCTCAATCATGATATGTGCCCTAGCTAACTCATATAAGCTTTGGATAGTGTAAGATTAAGCAAAAACCAAGCAAAGACCTCTCTCAAGATGAATAAACAAAATGAAAAATATAGCTTCTTTTCCATGCTATACATGCCTGATACAGGCATTGTATATGTTGATCCAGAATGCTAATTTCTGCTGATAAGTCGACGCTGTCAGATCCGCCTTCTGGAGATTGCTCATTAAGACCCTGCAGATGGAAACACAGGAAATATCAGAATTTATCTATTCTTTGATTCTCTTGCTTTCTGGGGATATAAACAAGATTCTGAAAATTCTGTATGAAAATTCACTGGACAGATATTTCCTGTTCGTGCTTGTAAGCAATTCAGCATACCTTAGCTTTTGAAGTAAAGGAATAGAACTTGAACTCGAAATGCACTTTGGGTCCATAGAGCTTGATGTGATCAGGTTTTAGCAAAGCCTACACCTCTTGGAATAGATTCTTCATTCTTCCTTATCGAAGATACCATACGGGTCTCGTTGCCTTGATTCCTTCCGTAACGCAAGACTCGTCTTTGGATTCAGGTGTTTTCTACCCTAAAGCTTCTTGAGCTTAAGAGAGTGTTCATAGACCTGGTAATAGTGCCTGACTTCTCCAGTTCCATTGCTTTTGATGTTCTGAGTAGCCTGACGAATATGAAGTTTAAACACTTCATGATATTCTCAGATAGCTTGCTCGGATGCCAATTCTGGCTGTTCTCTTCTGAAAGAAGTGTACTAGGTAAAGATTTTGGCTAGAGGTCCCATTTGGACTTTGGAATACTTTCCCTTGGCTGAAAAAAAAAAAAAGCTCAGTATACACAGGCAAACTCAATCAGAATCTTCCTTAACATTAAAATCAATTTCCATATTAGCAGAATCTAAGGGGACAAAATAACCGGGCCTTACCTTGGGTGATGGATGTCGAGGGTCTCACGATGGTGAGGAAATCTACAACAAACCACTTTTCCTTGGAATCCTCTCTTGAAATTTAACCTCCCCTTGGTACTGGTTTTCTTTCTGATCAGAAACTACCCGTGAGTTTCCCGTCCTCATTCGGAATCCATAAATGATCAATTTATTGCAGAGTTACGCTCAGACATTTATTGAGACCCATCACCTATATATGGATGTCTGTCTGTTTAGTCACGGCTCATATCTTGTATCTGGAGTTACAAGATAAACCAAATGAAGGAGCAGGCAATGAAAAGAACAAATTGAAACAAGAATAGCCAAAAGTCAGGGCCCAAAAGAAAAATGAAAGAGAATAAAGACGGCTTAAGTAGTTGAATAAAAGTTATATTATGCACCCGCGCTTTATTTTTCCACATTCAATAAGCATAAAATATAGATCTATACCAAAACAATGAAACAGGCATTCCAGAAGCCAAACTTACAATCTCCAAGGATATGTTATTAACTGACAAGTCACCTTGGCTGGCAATGAAATATGATATAATAATTATACAAAAAAATATATAAAAACATATAAAAAAAATTTTAAAATTTTATAAAAATAATATATGAATTTTAAAAAAAGGTCTTATTTGATCAATATAAATCATAATACAATAATTTTTATATTTTATATGAATAAACATAATATAAAAATATAAATTATCAAATTTATTTAATAGTAAAAGCTTGATGTTAAAGTTGAAGTTCTAAGTTTTAACTAATTGTTGGCTCAAGATTTTGTTTGTTCTGCAGAAAATAAGACAATAATTTTTGAAAAATAATTTTTAAAAAATATTTATATTTTTTGAATTAAAAGAGATTTTTTATTATTTGAATGAATTAATTAAAAATATTTTTCGTTGTTTAGTTATTTTTTGAAAACTTTGTTTATTTAATAATATTAATATAACTATTAAAATATTAAAAATGATTTATTATTAAATATATATTAAAATTATTTATTAATAAAATTATTAATATTAAAAAATAATTATATTTTAATAATATTTAATATTAAAATTTTATATTAATATAAAAAATACTTAAAATAAAACTATTTGTTATTCTTTGTTTTATTTATTAATATATGATTTATTAGTATAATATTATTTATTTATTAATATAATGTTATAATATTTATTTATAATTATATTCATTAATATATTATTTATAAATATAATATTATTTATAAGTAAAATTATATTAAAAAATATTGATAAATAATTTTATTCGTAGAAAGCTATTTTTTGAAAAATATATATTTTTTAAACTCATAAGATAATTTTAAAAAAATGATCTCATTTTTTATTAATTAATAAATACTTTTTTATTAATCAACTAATTTTCTTTCAAATAAATACTTAAAAATATAAATATTAATTTTAAAAAGTCATTTTTCGGAAAACAGATCGGATTTATTCCCGTAAAGAAAACTATTTTTTGTTTATTTTCAGTAAAAAATGAATTAGAGAAAAGAAAAAATTCCTTTTGACACGTGGGTTATGCCTATGGCTTGGCGAGTGGCGACTCCTTAAAGTCCTAAAACCCAAACAAAACCCTCACAACCTTGCCGCCCCGGCCCTTGTCTCCTCTCTGCATCGTCACTTCTCACTTTCCACGGCGAAGTGTGAGCAAGTTCGCTTGGAATCGAACTCCCAACAAAAACCTAAAGTGTTTCCCTTGCCTATTTCTGTTCTAAGATGTTATCTCGTTGTTTTCGCTCCATTTCAATTGTTCCAAGAAACTTCATTCCCATCACTCTGTCTCATTACATATCCAAACCTCAAAACAACATTCCTTTTCATAGAATCAAAGCAAGTTTGAGTTCTGTCTCAACTCTAACATGTATAAGACCAAACACTGTAACTTTTCAAGGTAACCCATTTTCTATTTTATACTAAATATTACTGTGTGTGTATATATATATATATATATATATATATATTTCCCATTGATAATGAGTGAATAATTAGCAAAAAAAAAAAAAGATGATGAATAGCTTGGTAATTGATGTAGTAAGTTGTTTTTCCTTTAGATAAAATAAGGAAAAACTCCCATTTTTCACTTGGTATTTCTTTTAGTTGCCTGTTTAAGGCAAGAGCATGGATAAGGGAACTTTACTGTGACAGAATTCTATATGTTATGTGTGAAACCATTTATGGGATATTTCAAGCAAGGGTCTTATAGGTTCTGTTCACTTGGTATTCTTGCGAATTATATTCAAAGACATAATGAATTTCAGTAAAATTGCCTTGGAACTAGTTAGAATAAGGTTTGGCTTCTTCATTGCAGTGAGATCTATAGCAACTGTTGTTGATTCAGTTGCTGGGTTTGGTGAGGTGGTCGTTGGGCCACAGCGGAAGTATTACTTCCTAGGTGGGAAAGGAGGTGTTGGGAAAACAAGCTGTGCTGCTTCTCTTGCTGTAAAATTTGCACATCATGGGCACCCAACCATTGTGATATCAACTGATCCTGCTCATTCCTTAAGTGATTCTTTTGCCCAGGTATTGAAATATGCTTTGCATTTTAACTCTCAAGTGAAAATGTTCAATATGTTTCTGATTTCTGAATTTATTTATTGATGAAAGTTACTTTAAGGGATCACTTCTTTGATGATGTGCTTTGTTCATTATCTCAAGGATTTGACAGGAGGGGTTCTTGTTCCTGTTGAAGGATTGAATTCTCCTTTGTTTGCTCTTGAGGTACATGATTTAATTTTGATTTTCTTATGGTTGATTTTTTCCACTTTACCTTATTATTGGATGCATATTTTTAAACCTTAGCAACATGGCAGATAGACCCTGAGAGAGCTAAGGAGGATTTCCGTTCTGCAAGTCAAAAGAATGGCGGGAGTGCTGTCAAAGATTTTATGAATAACATGGGCCTTGGAATGCTTGCTAATCAGGTGGATATAAGTGCTGCATTTATCCTGTATAAAAGTTTCTAAGGACTATCTTTCCATTACATATAGAACCTCTGACTATCATTCTATTTATTATCATTATAATGGAAGAAGTATTTGTTAAACCTTCTTTTATGTCTTGCATGAGTGGTTCTGAAAGTTTGAGTAGCTACTAGCTAGTGAACATAGTACTGGTCAATGACATGGTAGAGTAGTGCCTTGCTGCTGATTTTATTTATAGTTTTTGCTTATAGTTTCTCTACTTTAACTAGGATTCTGATAGGGGAGTTTGTTTTGATTACTGAAATAGATTAAAGAAAAAAGAAATATATCTTTTTTGCTTCCATATGAAGCACGTATAAGAAGGAAGAGCAATAGTAAAACATTTCTTAGCTCTGTGGGCTGCATTCTGCCCTACATTAGGAGCTCCTTGCACCTATTTCTTACCCAATCTCCCTACGAAAAGTTTCGTTGGTACTCTAGCAATTTTTTCTAAATTTTGTTTAATTTTTTTTCTTTGTTTCTTATATTTGACACTTTTTGTTAATCATTTATAGTTAGGGGAACTGAAACTAGGAGAGCTGTTGGATACCCCTCCACCTGGTTTAGATGAAGCTATTGCAATTTCAAAGGCATGTATATTCCTTGATCCATTTCAAATTAACTTGTACCCTTTGTTATAATTTATTTTCCTTCATTTGAGACTGTTTGTTATCCTAACCCTGCCGTTGCTTTGTAGGTTATGCAATTTGTTGAATCACCACAGTATAGTATGTTTAGCCGGATAGTGTTTGATACTGCACCCACGGTCAGTGGACACTAAATTGCTTTCAAACTTTAGCATATTGAACTGCTTTTGAAGTTAGTAAATAGTCATATTTTTTATTAAATATTTTACAGGGCCATACACTTCGGCTTTTGTCCCTTCCTGACTTTTTGGACGCATCCATTGGCAAAGTTATGAAGGTATGGAATGAAACATTTGTTTGAACTGGAAGAACTGGAAGCAGATCAGTTCATCTGTTCACTTTGTTCGAATTTATGTGTAATGTAAAGAACCTCGTAGATATAACAAGTGTCTGATCTGTTTTACTTTTGTTTCTCATTGTGGATAACCTTTTCCTGTTTCTGTTTCTACTCTTTCATATTGATTGAAATTGTGTTTTTGAGGAATCCAGCTCAAGCAGAAGTTAGCTTCAGCAACCTCAGCCATCAAATCTGTTCTTGGGAAAGCAGAAGAACAACAGGATGTGGTAAGTACAAATGTTTCTTTGGAAGGTTTTAGTCCTTGTTTAAATTCTAACCATGCTGTCTTGGAATATTGTAGCCTGACAAACTAGAGCAACTGAGGAAGAGGATGACAAAAGTGCGAGACCTTTTCCGGGATTCCAATACCACTGAGTTTGTTATAGTAACCATACCATCGGTAACACCCTGTTCTCCTTTTGTCGACATGATGTAACTTTTTATGTCTTGAAATACCTTTCTCAGTCTTGAATGATCAATCAAGTATGCTTCTGGTCCTTTGGAGACAACTAAGTTCGCTTTTGATTTAAGAATAAAAATTTCTGCTTAGTTTGTTGAGAAGATACTGTACTTGTAACTTGTAGCAGTGCATTATTTGTTGCATTATTGTCCAAAACACATGCGTTGCCTCTATGTTGGCTGGCTTATCAAACAAAAGCGACTAGAATGAGGAGATGTGCATGTGCTGGCCTGTTGGGAAGCAATTAGAAGAGGCCAAACTATAATTTTTAACTGCTTCAATGTATTAATTCATCTGTAATTGATATTTGAAATTACACTTTGAAGGTAATGGCAATAAATGAGTCATCGAGGCTGCACGCCTCTTTGAGAAAGGAACATGTTCCTGTTCAGAGGCTTATTGTTAATCAGATTTTACCTCCGTCCACATCGGATTGCAAGTTTTGCACTACGAAAAGGAAGGTAAATCTATTCTTCTCTTCTGCCAACTTAGCAGCAAGCGTCCGATAACTGTATAAGCATAGCTTCAATCTGTTTGTGAATGATGCAGGACCAAATGCGTGCCATTGATATGATTAAGAATGATCCAGAACTTGCTAATTTGAAGATAATTCAGGCACCATTAGTTGATTTAGAGATAAGAGGTATTCCAGCTCTTAAGTATATGGGAAATATGGTTTGGACATGATTTTTTGCATAATTATGAAATGATGTATTTGTAGAAGATACTTCTCTTTCGTTATTATTATTTTTTATTTCAAATCCTATGTTTGAGCTCACAAAGTGACATCTACATAATGTCAATTGTTTTGTTTTATTATTATTATTGATCAGTTTCTTTTCAAGAAATTAACTTTTTTTTTTTTTCTTTTGGGCTGATTTTCAGACTTTTTTCATTTATTTCGTCAATCAATTTATAAAATTTGTTTTTATTAGCTTAACGTATGCACATCTATTACGTGGACGAAATTTAAAATTTCATTATTATTTACATAAGAAATTAAAAAATTATAGTTAAAATCAACTTTAGAAAAGAAAATGTCAAAATTTTTTTAATAAAAACACACAAATTTTATAATGAAAAGTAAATTAGATTTATTTTTGAAAGAAAGTAAATCATTATATTTATATATATTTTTATTACATAATTTCATCTTTTTTATAAAATCAACTCAAATTTTAAATATAGCATATATGTCTAATGACTTATTTATTTAATAATTGAGATATCTAATGATTTATTAAATTTTTAACTAAAGCAACGTAAAGAGTAATTTAAAGTAGTAACTTGTAAAGTTTATTTTGCCGCATATCGACTGTGCATTGATGTTTTGGCAAAATGCTATCATATTAAGTATAAAATAATTTAATAAAATAAAGGAAAAAATTAAACGTAATTTTTTAATATTAGTATAATATTCTTCCATCATATAGAGAATTAATAAATTGGTTCAAAACCAAAATTAAATATTAATAAACAAAATAATTTTAAAACCAAAATCATGCTGTCAGCTGTTCTCGGTGTTGCTTTGAAAAGGAGACAAAAGACAAAAAAAAAAAAATGGTTTCAAGCTTTTTTTTGGAGATACTTCTTTTTTTTATATATATAATTAACAAAGAAAAGGATTTAAGAGATATTTCAAAAAAGAGTTTTAAGTGTCACTTTCGAATTATAAATAAAATAAAGAAAAAATTAAGGTAATTGGAGAAAGAGGAGACGGTAAATATGCCATGACCGTCAAGTAACGTTGACTGTCAGTCTCTTTCTCGTAACTCTCTCTTGTTAACTGACGGAAGCAAAACACGGTACAAAACCTCGTGATGTCCGTCACGACCTTTTCTTTTTTCTTTTTATTTTTTTTTTCAATTTCTTCCATTTTTAAGTAAACATTTTCTATTCAAATAAAACTGTTTCCTTCACTCCACTCCTCATTTCTGCGGCGTCTCGACCCCGCATTTCCTTCTTAATAATTTTTACTAATATTCTTATGGATATTTATCTTAATTAATTTCCTTCTAATATTATTCTGCTCCTCTGGTATGTTGGAAATCATTCTCTTTTTTCTTTTTCTTTTTTTAAAGAATGAGAGTCTGCTTGCCATTAATCGACAATTTGGGTTTTCTAATCTGAACTTTTTGCTGTTAATCCATTGGTTATCTTGATGCCATTGGGACTTTACTTGATCTCTTTTGGGGTAAAATCTTGCTGATCTATTTGATTTTTTTGGCTGCAAATCCATTAGTTAAAACTAAAAGAAAGTAAAAATATTTAGTTATTATTGAATCTGGGTTTTGCATTTTGTTGCTAACTAACTAAACTTCATTATCTATTTTTTGTTCTATGATTGGTCATTTCAGGAGGAAGCACAATTTGGGGTTAAGAGATTTTATCTACATTTGAAAAAATGATTACATATGAGCAAGAGCATGATTTTGTTAACTGGGGTTTGCAACTATTTAATAGTGACCCTTATGCTAATTGTGGATATGGCGGCGTGCTAACTCAAGAAGATGGGGAGTATTACCCTGGATATTATTTCAAGGAGGATCATTACGACGCTGGAGGATGTTGCGACGTAGAAAATGATGAGGCTATTGCTCGTACTCTTCAACTTCAAGAACTGTCACAACTTGCAGTTGTGGGATCTCCAAACCAAGGGGAGGAAGAAGAAGAAGCGGAGGAGGAAAAAGAACTGCAATTGCAAATGTCTGGCTATCCACAAGATTGTACCAATCAGTCTGTTGGGGACTTCGGTTCTGGTATAAGCAAAATTCTTAATTTACAGTTCAATATTTGAAGTTGCTGATATGTCTTTAATGTGGCATTGCTGTGTTTATATTTTGTGATTTGCAGGGCAGGATTGTGGTAAAGAAGAGCAAGATGATACAGCACCTTCCAGTTCATGTTCTAGCCCTGAAGAAAAGTTGTTATGCGTGGAGGATTGGTCATATTCGTTGGAGCTAACAGATGAGTATGCTCTTGATGGTGAAGTGGGGAAAAAGCTGAATCAAATGGTTCCTGTTCCTGTAAGTGTTACTATTAGCTTTAGATTCTTGATTATGACATTTCAATTAGAGCTGTAGTTTATGCCTCTAGTTTTCTTTCTGATTGTGTGTAGCATGTTCCAAGAATCAATGGTGAAATACCCTCGGTTGATGAAGCAACTTTAGATCATCAAAGGCTACTGGAAAGGTTTGCTTTCTTTGTTTCCTGAAACTGAAACTTACTGTGAATTTTTTATCTTCTTTTTTTTTTTTTTTTTTGCTTTTTTCTTTTTGTCATAAGATTTTTTTCCAGCTATTTTTGTGGTTCTGTTGCTTTTTTCATATTCCCCTTTGGTTGACCTATTTTTTTTAATATATGATTCTGGAAATTCTTTTGCCATAACAGATTGCAGGTCTATAATTTGGTGGAGCTTAAAGTTGAAGGAGATGGTAATTGTCAGGTTAGATTTCAAAGCTTAAAGCATAAAATTTAAAATGTTAATGTGCAGTGGTTTTAAGAGTAAATGTGTAATGTCTTATATTATGAAGTCTCTGTATAAGATTGATGAGGCTTCCAAGGAGTTTAATGTTGTGACAGAATAATGCATGTTTAGCAAATAACATATAACAGATGGTAAAGTATATGATGTCTGTTTTCTGTTTGTTTCTGTCACATTTAGTCCATACCTTCTTTCCCTGGCATGATGTAGTCATACTTATTGTAAGTACACTTGTATGATCTCATGTGGTTTGAAGCTGGCATGGATATCAACCAAAAAAGATCTAGCATGCGGACAAATGTTTTTGAGACATATAGCATCAATATAATGGAACTTTTACTGTGTCTAAACTGTCATTACACATACTTAGGTTTCACTTGTCCATATACAGCATGGATGTTTGTTGATGTTGGTTCCCTCTTAACATGAACTTTTAGGATCTTGAGTCCCACTGCTGGTAAAACTTTTGAGTGTTGCTATTAACTTTAAATCTCATTCCTGCTTTGATGCTTTTTAATTCTTGATCGGTTTTCTTTTTTTGCTCCTTACATAGTTCCCAGTCATGGAAGCTCACTAATTGTTACTGCAGTGCTTAATGCAAATTACATACCTGATGTGTCATTAATTTCATGATGTTGCCAGTTCCGTGCTCTATCTGATCAATTGTATCTAACTCCTGAAAATCATGAAGTTGTGAGAAAGCAAGTTGTAAATCAGGTTGGCCTTTCACTTACGATAATAAAGTTTGGCTTTTTAGTTTGTTGAGCTTGTGTTATGGTCTTTCATTGAAATCATCGTGCATTGCACATAAATTTTGATGTTTAACATTTATTGTCTTGCAATATCTTGCACAATCAGCTTAAGTCTTATCCAGATATGTATGAGGGGTATGTTCCCATGGCATATGGTGACTATCTGGAGAAGATGTCCAAGTATTTTTCTACTCCTCCTTGACTTAACCATTCTTTCTTTTTGATACTTCTTGACCTTTCTTTTTAATATTGTGTATGCTTATAGGAGTGGTGAATGGGGTGATCATGTCACTTTGCAGGCTGCTGCAGATTTGGTATGCTCCAGCTATGTTGATTTTGTTTTCTCTTGTTTGTGATAGATTCTACATTTCCTCACCCCCCCCCCCTCCTAAAATTTGGTTAAATTGTTTAATTTGTCTAACCTGCATTTCATATTTCTGTTGTCAATCATCCATCTAGTTTATCCTGCAAACCACTATGAATTTAGACGTTTGTAAGATAGGTGTTGCCAATTTCTATGTGCACTGCTTTGTAGTGTACAATCATTGTTTTAATAAGAAAAAATAGTATTGGTTATTGCAATCTTAAAATATTTAATGATGCAAAAAATGGCTGTCTAATGTATATGTATGCTAATTGCTTGTTGCAGTATGGTGTTAAAATATTTGTCATAACATCTTTCAAGGACACTTGCTACATCGAGATTCTTCCAAATGTCCAAAGGTCAAAAGGAGGTACAATTACTATTGCTTTTGCTTCCGTTAGTTTCTTTCATAGAATCTATGAATAAATTCTTTGTGCTGGACTATCATTGAAATTCTGATTGCAATTAAGATATTGAATGTCATTTAAAAATTTCCTCCTAGCATTTGGTCATCTATTAATATATATCAGTAGTAGCTGTCATTTTGTCATATAGTTTGACCATTTAGGTTATGTTGGTTACTTGATCAGATATCATCTCCATTCTAGATTTACTATTCTTTCTTTTTACGTAGTGGTTTTCTAATGAACAAAGATACACTACAACTAAACCATTTTGATGTTCGGTGGAAATTTTACATTAAATTAATTGGTTGGATCTGTTTTCTGCAGTTATTTTTTTGAGCTTTTGGGCAGAGGTGCACTACAACTCAATATACCCATTTGGAGGTAAATATCCGCCCTTGGAATTATTTCTTATGTATACATTTTTTCTGAAGAATATTGGAAGTGCATTGGTTTATTGTATTGAATGCAGCTAAGACTGTGCTATAAATTCTAAGGCTGCTTCAGATTTAGGTCAAGTTGACCTTTTTTACTTACTGGTGGTGAATTTGGGTTGGCCAGTTATTTTTCTATCTCTAAAACATTTTCAGTCAGTATTTGATGGAAAGATTACCCTGTGTATGTCTTAAATTGTCCAAGTTTTGAAAATCAATAACTTGCTTAGAGACATGGAATTATATTCCATATGCTCTGTTTAGGCGTCATAATTGCCATGCTTTGAACTCTTTCTAGCTAAGAGATTCCATATAGTAGTTCTGGAAACTGGATCACTCAAATAGAGTTTTCGTTAGTGCTTCTTTCTATTGAGTGGTGAAGCGCAGTTTCTATTGCACCTCAGATGCACTGACGATGGCTGTCATTGTATTTAGATAATTTTCTGACAATTTAAGATCTTTTTAAGTTTCTGGTTTGAGGGGATGTTAGGTGCATAATATGATTTGCTAGGTGGGTTTCAGATGACAGTTCCTTCATCTGTGGATTGTTTTGTTGGATTTTGTGCATAAAGTTGCACAGTTTCGATAAGGATTCTAGTCAAGGCATATGTGCTTTTATGTTGCCTTTTAACTAAACCAAGGGTGAAGGAGCATTTCAGGAATGGAAAGGTGTATGCGGGAGGATGGAACTATTTTGGAAGCACTGAAGAAACAGTCATTTAACATATTGTGAAACTGTGAATCAGTCGTTTTTTTAAAATCTGTCTGTATGTTGTTGCAAATTGATAATACATGGTTTATGTTTACCATCTTTATTCAGATGTGCCTGCATTTGGCACAAAGAAGAAGAAAAGATGGCGAATGTTTCGGAACAAGCATTTGAAGTCACCAGATGAATATCAATGAATGTGCTGACAACTTAAAGTTAAAACTACTGGGGTTTTTTTCTTTTTTTTAAATCGCTCTTGTTGCTTTTGCAAGAAGCACATCAGTTATTTACTACCATGTGCGATACAATGTTTGATTTTAAGGATAGAAAGCAAAGCAAGGTCAGAGACACCGTCTTGCTTCAATGCTCCACTTGATTGTAAATTTCTTGGATACAAATCCATCCTCGTTAATTTTTCAAATAAAAAAATATTTTCCTTTATGTTAGACTTGCATGCTTGTAGATTCTTTTTCATATGTTATTATGTATATAAATATAAGATAATAAATATATTATTGTAAATATATCTTGAGGTCGAGCATCTTAAATCTATCTTGGACCTGACCCAACAGTTAAAGTGGGCTGGAACTGGCTGTCTTAGGATGGGCCCGAACCGTAGGATACTGAATACTAATCTTTTTGTCATCCTAATTACAGGCAAGCGCAGTATGGAACAAAACAAGTTTGAGTTGGCAAATTTAGGGAAAAATGCTGGACTAAGCAGAAACCTAAAGTTTAAGAATTAAGACCAAATTGGAAGAGTCATCAGCTATTACAAGAAGATCAGACCAAAGGCGCCGATCAATTCATTGTGTTGGTTTCCTCCATTCTCTTTATCTGTTTTTTATGAGGTAATTTATTTAAGAAAGATTTTATGCAACTCTTCAGTCAAAATTTTATTAAAGTCTCCTAACCATGTAAGAATGGTCCACCATATTCCATCCCAAATCCAATACAGAAGAGATTTAATTAATTTATTAACTGTTTTTTTTAATATTTTTCACTATCTATTTAATTGGAACTCATATCTAAAATATATTCGATGAACATAGATATAAAAGTTCCAATAAACAAAAATACAAAAATTTTATGTTTGAAATATATTAAAAAAAAAAACGTATTCTGTCAAATACGTATTTATATCCAACACTCATTTACAATCCGAATAACTGAGGGATTAATTTAGGTTCAATACGCATGCCCATGAAGAACTCCAAACTAGAGCAATTCATTAATGGCTAGGTAGATTGAAAGCCATAAACTAGAGCCATTCTTTGAAAAATAAAATTTAAAACCAGTTTTTTTTGGGTACATTCAAAACCAATTCTTTGAATTGCTACACATAAACTTAAAATCCGATCACATATATATATATATATATATATACCTAATGAAAAAAGGGCAAAAAAGAAGGCCAGGGAGAAACATAGTAGTCTCTAATTAATTTATTTTTATTCATCCAAAACAACATGCAACTTCTTCTCTGTTTTTACTAAATTCTCTCAAAATTTCCCTTCTTTGTCATGACATCCTGTCACCGATTGCAACAATGCAATCTCATTGGCAGAGAATTCCAATTCAAAGTTTGCAACCAAATCAAACTCAAAAGGAGGCAAAGTAGGCTCAGCCCTCGAAACCACACAGTTCTTCAGCTTATCTTTGTTGTCAGAGAAAACTTTTGCCTGAGAAAAATTCAAGGAAGGCGAATAATCCGATGAAAGCAAGGGCGACCCAGAGGAGAAAGGAACCAAACCAGTGGGGGTGGATAGAGCAGGAGTAGTGTCACTAGGCAAGTTGATGCCAGTGCCAGTAGCTGCAATGATCGATGGCTCAGCTTGACGCAAGAGCCATGCTATGGTCTCACCGTCCGTCTTGTGCCCAAGTTCTCGAGTGAGCTGGAAAATCCTAGCAGCACAGACAGGCGGCAGCCTGATGCGCCTGTCTCTGCCATCAACCTTTGCATGGCGGTCTTTAGTTGTTTTGCTGCTGGAGACCAGTTTGTTTTTCGAGGTACTTGGCTTGTTTTGGGAAAAGGACCTCGGTTTTCTCGTCGAAGGATTTGACAGAGGCATCTCTAAACCCATGTTCTTCGAGGCCATTGGTTATTAGAGAGGGACTTCAGTAGGGTTTTCAGGGTTTATATAATATATGTGACTTTGTTTTCTGAGATCAGAAAGAGAATGAAAAGGCCTTTGTCTTTGAATACAGGAAAATGGAAATTTCAACTGACAAAATGTATTCTGTCGTAATTTTGTGGTACTTCGTTTACAAATGAGCTCTAAAAACATTGAGTTTCTTCTAGTAACGTGCCAATGGTGATGTAAGCCCATAAGTATATACATACATATAAATATATCTCTCTATCTCTTCCATATATACATATACGCTAATAAATTACCATTGGATTGAATTTGATTAGTAGAATCATGCCAAGTAAACCAATATATGGTTAACATATATGTACATTTAAGAGAATGTGCTGTCCTGTAAAGGTGTTTGATAATTATTTTCTTACCGTATATGGATATAATTGGGGAATGCACATGGCCATTTTTGAGTTGTGTTGAGCAGACTCTTGCTTGGTTCCAGCTGATATCCCTTCTGATTACGTATTTAAGACTAATACTCAGCCAAACATGAAAATAAATGTTTGCTTAGTTGTCATTAAAAATAATTAGCAAGTGCAGTAGTTGCTTTAGAAATCAATACTATGTATTTAATATAGAAATCGGATTAGTTCAAGTGATAAAAAGAATTTATTTTTCTTTCATTTGTTTGAATTTGAATCTATTGTGAAAAAATAATTTCACGTGAATTTGTTAAACCCGACATAAATAAATTTTTTTAAGCTGATCCAAAAAAGAAATGTATTAACCAAATCTAAACCGCTAAACAAAAAATATATAGAAAACTGAATTATGGTTTATTTCGTTGAGAAAAAAATATTAAAGTAAGGCAATCTTTGCAATGGTGAACGTGAGTTTTATAATGATCATAAATATAAGGCGAAACCCAATATATGGAATAGATTTTGATTTTAAATTAGAGGTTGATGTTAATACATTATATGGATAATCGTGTTATTGTAGAATTATAATTGTGCAAGACATATATGGTTTTAAAATTTTGCTAGGCTTTGATTAAGATTTTAATTTAGATATAATTTACTAATTATATAATAATGAACTAGCCTTATTCACGAAATATTATCACATATAATTATTGTTATATAATTAATTAATTATAATTTAAAATTATGTGAAATTTATCAAAATTTTATATAAAACTTATTATAAGTGATGCACCTTTATATAATTTTTTAATTTGATTAAAACCCACTATATGAGTTAAACATTATTTAATATTTTATTATAAAAAAATTGAAACAAAAAAGAAAATTTATTGAACATTATAGTTATTTAAATATGAATTAGAAAAAAAAATGAATGAGTGTATCTACAATTATTTAGAAGGGAGAAAAAAATTAGGAACTACAATTTTTTTTTTTTTTGGTCATCAAGGACTTCAATATATAATTTTAAAGTATTTAAATCCAATTTTTATTTTTTAAAAAAGATTAAGATATTCCTAAAAATATATATCTTCTATAGTACTATGTGGCTTTTGAATAATTTTAGTTGTATCACTTGACTTGTAAAACTCAATCAAAGGTTTTATTATTAGTATAGATAATTAAATTTTTAGAAATTTATATAAATAAAAGATAGCATATAACATGGCTTTTATTTCTTAGAAAACTATATGTAGTAGTATATATGTTGTTAGCGTCAAGGAATGGCCCTAATTAGCGTCGAGGGTTTCCTGTTCATCAAAAGCCATAAGGGTTTGATCATAGAATGGACGAAGATCACCTAAAGGGGCGTTCAGTACGTAGTGGAAATTAGATTGGCAAGTGATGCTTGGGAGAGGTGGTGCAAGCATGGTGTTATCTGCTTTTGCACGACGGAATTGTAAAAGATTTACTTTGCTTAGGGATATTTAAAATTCGTTTTTAATTAATTAATCAATTAAATCAATTTAATTTGATTAATAGATTGATTATTATTAAATTAATATCAATCAATTAATAAAAATAATCTTAAATGAATTTCAATTTTTAAAAATTTTAATCAAAATATAAGAAAATTTAAATATAAAAATATATATAATATAAATCATTTTATTTTATAAATTATTTTTATATATAATATAAATCTCAGCCAATGAATGTTATCACAGAATGTTACAAGGCATCAGCACAAAACTACTCTCAAAACTTCAAAACATGATGCCATATCAAGTAAACACCCAGTTATTATAATTTTAATACATTACATAGGAAGGAAAACAGTAGAAATGATGATAAACGCAGAGATCTGGGTAACCCATCACTGAAGGAATAAAAGGCAAACAACAACAATCTTCATTATACTTATCAATATCTCTTTCAAGCTCAATCTAGGTAACACATCACTGAAAGAATAGAAGGAAAAAGAGTAATCATGTATTCTTCAGATACGTGGAACAAACCTAAAAAAATACAGAAATGGTTTATGCAGAATGAAAGGAAAAAAAAAAAAAGATAAATTGGAAGTGCGTGACTGAGGAAGCTGAATCAAATACATAAACCGACCTAAAACATCGAGCAAACCTGTCTCACTCATTTATGGTAAATCTAATCACCATAGACCACCTCCAAATCAAGACTTTGGTGAATAAAAATCACCCATCCTATGTTATCTCAGGCAAGTCTTTAAGATGAATAAACATAAAAATTTGTTGCTATTATTGCTCACAATGAATTTATCATCCTCAATCAATAGGTTTCTTTCCCTTTTTTCTGAAAGTGTTATCTACATAAAGAAAAGGCAAATAAATAAGGAAATTTATACCAAAACCAATACCAACCAGTATCAGATCAGTCTCCGGGGACAAGGCAAAGTTCAGAACACAGAATTCAATTACATTGATATCAGGAACAAAGGATATAAAAGCAGAAGCAAACAGAGATAGATTATATTATAAATCTTTTACAAACTTATATTATAAATCTTTTACAAACTCCAACTCAATTGAATTTCAAAAATAAACTCTTACAGAAAAAGAAGTTTATCGGCAATTAACTACAGTACACTGCAGGATTATCCAACAACTCGCCTATAAGAGGAAACTCAGAAACATGTTAAGAATATTAAGATCCATATTGCCAGACTATTAAGACCATTAGGGGGAGATTTAAACATAAACAAAGGGGTCTATTAGGAGATTGCTCTAAAAGATGTCATGTTCTGTAGATAACAATAGCAACGCGGCTATGGCTGATCAACTGGGCATTTGCTATCATAGGCCTCTCTTGCATCAAGCATGTCTGGACGATATCGATTAGCAAGAATTTCAACTTGTTCAGCAAAAGACTTGTCCCTATGTGGACCTATATGTTGAACCATCTGGTTCCACCGCTTTCGACATATATCTCCAGACCTATGCTCAATAAGATTGTCCCAGTCCACATCTTCCATACAGCAAGCGTCCAAGCTACAAAGAGCATTCAGCATGCGATAGTCATCAACATCTGCCCATATGCCTTCTGCTACCATGGGAGACGCTAAGCTATCATACCATTTTTTGCAACAATTGGCAAAGGCTCTGGTTTGCATCTTGTCACTAATAGCAGTCCAACAAATATTGTCTCGCAACATTCCATGCTTGGATTTCTTTTCCTCAGAAGCTTTCATACATAAATCCAAGTTCACTAAGTCAAATAAATTCTGGTACTCCTCTTGAGACCAATGCCCTTTACTTGTATTGGTCAGTTTTATTCTACGCCATGTATCTTTTACATGATGCCTATACTTGCCGAGAGTGTCACCCAACAATCTCCAATTGGTTCCATGTTTTTCAACAAACTTGTGGATGACCTCATACTCTTCAGGGGTCCATGGACGCTTCTCATCCCTTTCGAAAAGAACATGAGCTCGATGGTACACACTACCAAGAGGCCTCCAAGGAATGCCGGCTTGAATTTCCTTCCAACAGTTTTTCACTTCAGGGTAAAGTCTACAGTTCAGAACCATATTTACACCTTCATCACCTAATTCATGAGAATCAATGTAATTGGCAACAGCATTCATAAGAATCTCATCTTCTTCTTTTGAGTATCGCCTACCATATACTAAGCCTTCTTTGCCATCCTTGTTCACTTCATCTATAACATCCACAGGAGGGAAAACCTCAACATGATCACAGAAACTCACTTTCTTAGATCTCTCTTTAGGTGTAGCATTTTCAGACTGATTGGTAGAGTCGACACTTTTTCTGGTTCTTGCATCACCTTTATGATGTTTACCCTCAGAATCATTTTTCACTGATTTAGATTTCTTTTTCCTCCCTCTGTTACCATCTTCAGCATCACCAACATCACCCCCTAATTTTCTGCATTCGACCTTATTGCCAGCTGAATCCTCTTTATCAGTATCATTTCCATCAGTTATGCTGCTCATTACAGCAATATGACCACCAATCTCCAGCTTTTGTTTCTTCTTCTTCTTCTTTCGCTTCTCGTATTCACCTTCTTTTCCTTGCACAAACTTATTAATGTCTTCAGTGCTGCAGATTTTCTGGGCCTCAATTGGCTCTTGCATTTTACTATGTTCAAGGGTTTCAGTCACAGTAGCAGCTGCATCAATCCCATCTCTATTCTTGTTCTTGTGTTTATCATTTCCATCATTTATGCTGCTCATTACTGCAATATGACCAGCAACATTACCACTCACCTTCTCCAGCTTTTGTTTCTTCTTCTTCTTTCGCTTCTCGTATTCACCTTCTGTTCCTTGCACAAACTTATTAATGTCTTCAGTGCTGCAGATTTTCTGTGTCTCAATTGGCTCTTGCATTTTACTATGTTCAAGGGTTTCAGTCACAGTAGCAACTGCATCAATCCCATCTCTATTCTTGTTCTTGTGTTTATCTTTCCTAACCCTTTTTGCTTCCGAATCAAAATTGTTCTCCAAATACATTGCCTCGCTACTTTCTTGTTCTGTGTTCTCTTTTCCACTCAAACAAGTTTCCATTGAAATCTTTTTAATTTCACCAACTGCATCTTTACCTTTCTTATGCTTCTTCTGAGCCTTACGAGATTCATTTTCATCTGTATCAAACTCTGATTTCCTCTTTTTTGTTCGATCCTTCTTCTTTTCATTGTTATCATCCTTTCCCTTATTCTTATCATCATCTCTATTGCTTGATTTGGAAACATCATTCATATTCTCAGTTGACACATCCAAAACATCACTTTCCTTTTCAACAGCAATTCCTTCTTCAACCTGGTTATTTCCCATCTTATGTCCATCCTTTTCACGCATGTTCTTACCCATGTTGACAAAGGCTTCCCTTGAAAATAATTTCTAGCTATCCCAAATCCTCATGCAGAGCTGACAGCAAGACACACAAACACACACAGATAGAGAGAAATATGTCAAATGAGCGGTACTTAAGCAAAATAAATCCTAACTCATGTAGCTTTTATTCAAAAATTTGAAGCAAATCAATGTTTTTGCTTCAACTACAAAACATTTGTACTCATTACAGAAATTTGCATCAATAATGATAGTTAACAATAACTTGCTCTTTGATTCTATTTACAATAAACATTACAGATATATTAATGCATACAAGACCATCTATATTGTTTCAATACTTCCAAAAGATTAATATAAAAATTAATTACCAGCCTTTGCAGATAAAGTTGTAAGATGAGAAAAATTTTAGGCGTTCAAGAAGTCACATTCTTTGATCCTCCTCCCACATCAAATCAACACTAAACACACTAGTGTTGTAACAGAGACAACAATGAATTTGCTGAATTTGAAACCAAGAAAATGAAAGGAAACATAAAAAATTATGGGAGAAGGCACCTTAAAATTCTAGGATAGCCTTTTCACTCAGTTATTGAAAAGACCATCATTGGTGCTGATAGGTCCATTAATGGCCCAGATTCTGTTAAAAATGTGAGACTCCCACTAAACCTGAGATGAAACTAATATCAGATCACAACATAAGGAACCGATATAAGAATCCGAATTAATGTCTTAATCCCAAAACTCAACTACAGCTACCATGAATCCGGCTACTATTCTGGCCTCTCCTCCTATAACTACTATCTTAAAAGGTACTTAGTTATTCGTTCTATCATTTCTTCCTTAATATCCATAAATGTTTTGCTATTCCAAATTTAGATCCCATTTACTACTAAATTTATTAGATTTCAGCAACACAAAACAATTAACAAGGAATCAAAGCAATTCATTCAAGAATCTTCAAATCACAAACAAATAAACAAACTCAAGAAGTTATCAGTAAAAAATAACAAATTCGAATTTAAGTATTTGATTGATGAAATTCCAGTTCTTACCGGTCAAGAACTCTCGATTGATCCGCAAACTTTTCTTGTTGCGATTCAGATTTTGGTTCGTAAATTCTAACAGCTTCACGGTCACTGCAAAATTTTGAATTCAAGAGTCACGTTTTTTGTAGAAAAAAAAATGATAAAAATTCTGATTAAAAAATACTCGAAAATATTTATTCTTTTTGGAAAAAAAAATGATTTTAAAGTAGCAAAGTTTGGATTATGTCAAGAAAGAATGGAAAATTACGGAAAACAAAAGGGGAAAGTAGAGAGGCAAGGCTGAGTCTACAAACCTAATAGAGTAAGCTCAGAGAGCGAAGAAGATCAGCGATTATGGCGAGAATGGGAGAACTTTCGAGGGACTAGGGTTGCTGAATTGGATTTGGATATGATTCGGGTAAGAAAAGGTTAATACTGGCTTGGGCCTTCAGGCCTGAAGGTTTTTGGGCTTCAGGTCCTTATTTCTCTTTAAACAAAAAAATTGGTGAATGGAGTAGCTTATTAGTTATTTATTAGTTATTACTACTATTTTATTTATTATTATTGTTATTGTTATTTATACATAAATTTTTAGTTATTATTTATATTTATAAAATTTTATTTTAAAAATTTTCTGAAAAATAAATTATAAAAATTTCATCTAACTTAACTTCAGGAGCTAAAATTTAATTTATAACATGTAATAAGATTATTTAAATAAAAATTAAATAAATATAATCCTTTCTCTTTAATTTTATTTTATCAATGTCGAGATTGTCAAAACCTAACACTTTATTTGCATTTTTGTCAAATAATAGGTCATGATGTAAAAAAAAAGAAATTAATCCAACAAGAAAATAAAAAAAGCAATAAAATTGAATATCTGTTTGGTGTGGTAAGTATCTGTTTGGGGCAGAACCAAACAAAGACAGGACAAGGATTCTAAGAAATGGAAGAACGTTCTGGAAGAATATCTCACTCTTATTAAAAAACTAAACCCTAAAGACTCAGCGCCTTGGTTCTTAGTTTCCTACCTGCCTCCTTATCCACTCTCTACCAAAACCAATAAAACGCCTTTTTTATTTTTTGGTTAGCTCAGTGAGCCTTTTGGTCATCGAAAATGGCCTCTGCCAATGCCCTTTCTTCGGCTTCTATTCTTTGTTCTCCCAAGCAGGTAATTTTCTTTAATGGGTTCATTTCTTTTTCCTTATTGTTAGCTGCAAAAGCACTGTCTTTTTAGCTGCACATGGTAGTACCTTATGTTACGTTGAAAGTATGGTTTTTTTTTTTTCATCTGGGTATTGGGGAAAGGATGAAAGATTGGTGTTTATGATGGCAGGGGAGTTTGAGGAGGAGGGGAAATCAGCAGCAGAACCAAAGGGTAAACTGTAGAAAAGGAAACAGCCGATTTGCTGTGAGAGCTTGTGCAAAGGAAATTGCTTTTGACCAGAGCTCAAGGGCTGCTATGCAAGCTGGCATTGATAAGCTTGCTGATGCTGTTGGCCTTACTCTTGGTCCTAGGGGTAACTTCTTTTTCCTTCATTACCCATTGTATTTTTACATGATTGTACTCGTTTACGTTTTAATGTTTGAAAGCTTTATCTTGAGTCGTTCTTTTTTTTGGGATAAAGGAAGAAAAAAGCTGATTCACTTATTCAAGTGGAATGGAATGTCAAAATTGCTTTGATTTGCATGTTTTAGAAAATATGGGGTTCATACTCATAATTGTCTGATGTATGTATATGCCCTTGACTAATTGTGTTATTCTCTAACTTAGAAGCTAGGGATATTGCAAGTTGTTTCCTAAATGTTGAAGAAACCTCTTTCTCTGTGTCTGTTTTTTTTTTTTTAATATTTTAACTTTAAATGCTTGTTTTTACTTATCGTGATGGCTAGTCTCATTTATATTAACTGCAACATGTTTGCATATTCTAAAGGGAGGAATGTTGTCTTGGATGAATTTGGAAGTCCAAAGGTAGTCAATGATGGAGTGACAATAGCCAGAGCAATTGAGCTTCCTAGTGCCATGGAAAATGCTGGTGCAGCTCTTATTAGAGAGGTTTGCCCATAATCTTTTAAGTGTTGTTCTCCTGATTATATGTGTTGATAAGTCTTTAATCTCAACTTGACATGGTCATTGGCATTGACACTTTTTGTTACTTTTTGGCTGTGGGATGAAGGTTGCGAGTAAAACTAATGACTCTGCTGGTGATGGGACAACTACAGCAGCTGTACTTGCACGGGAAATAATCAAACTCGGACTTCTGAGTGTTACTTCTGGTGCAAACCCTGTCTCAGTAAAAAGGGGTATTGATAAAACTGTACAAGGGTTGGTAGAAGAGCTGGAAAAGAAGGCCAGGCCTGTTAAAGGTCGTAATGATATCAAAGGTATGCTGCACAAATATAGATTGTATTTGCGCACCAAAATTATCAGCCACTAGGGAACAAGCTTCGCTTTATTGTTTGTTGTATTACAATACTCATGCTTTTTACTTATCAGCTGTTGCTACCATTTCTGCTGGAAATGATGACCTTATTGGAACAATGATTGCCGATGCAATTGACAAAGTTGGGCCTGATGGTGTTTTGTCCATTGAGTCGTCATCCTCGTTTGAGACAACAGTTGATGTTGAGGAAGGAATGGAGGTGTGTCTTGCCTCAGATTTTTAACCCACTGATTTTTTTTTTATCACTTAACAGAAGTAACCAGTCATTTTGGTGGCAGTTGAAGTTTGATTCTAATTCTAATTATCTTTGTTTCTTT
Source organism: Durio zibethinus (assembly GCF_002303985.1). The sequence goes on from NW_019168159.1 coordinate 3,309,356, forward strand.
TTCGGTGCTTGCAGATTGACAGAGGTTACATCTCCCCACAATTCGTAACAAATCTTGAGAAATTGATTTGTGAATTTGAGAATGCAAGAGTGTTAATAACTGATCAAAAGATTTCAGCTATAAAGGACATAATTCCCTTGTTGGAGAAAACTACTCAATTAAGATCTCCTTTGCTTATAATTGCTGAGGATGTAACTGGAGAGGCTCTGGCCACACTTGTGGTGAACAAGTTGCGGGGCATCCTTAATGTTGCAGCCATTAAAGCTCCTGGTTTTGGTGAAAGGAGAAAAGCTCTCCTTCAAGATATTGCCATTCTAACTGGTATGTAAATTATCGTGGTTTCTTTTCTTTTTTTTTTTTGTTTATTGGAACATTGCTCCATGGTTTTTAGCATTTGTTTCATTATCTAAACTGTAGGTGCTGAGTTCCAAGCTAGTGATTTGGGTTTGCTCATTGAGAACATGTCAGTTGAGCAGCTTGGTATAGCCAGAAAAGTGATTATAACCAAGGATTCAACTCAACTAATTGCTGAAGCTGCTTCGAAGGATGAGATACAAGCGAGGGTGGCACAACTAAAGAAAGAGCTGGCTGAGACAGATTCTGTCTATGACTCTGAGAAATTGGCAGAAAGGATTGCCAAACTATCTGGTGGTGTTGCAGTCATTAAGGTGGGGGCTGCAACAGAGACTGAACTTGAGGATCGCAAGCTACGAATCGAAGATGCCAAGAATGCTACATTTGCTGCCATAGAGGAAGGAATTGTGCCTGGTGGTGGTGCTGCATTAGTTCATCTCTCAACTTGTGTTCCTGCAATCAAGGAGAAGCTTGAAGAGGCAGATGAGCGCATAGGAGCTGACATTGTGCAGAAGGTAAACTTGCTGAAATTTTGCTGTCTAAATGATTATTGGATTTGGTTTGAGTATTTTGGGAACTCCATTTTAACTTGAAGGATTATATTGAAGATGTCATAAATGTGAACTTGCAGTTTTAACTTAAAGGATTATATTGGAGATGTCATAAATGTTAGCTTGCAGTCACTGCGAGACTTAATGCCCTTATACCATGTGACATAATGCCCTTAATGCCCTTAATGTTAACTGGATCAACATTTGTGTTTCAAATTTTATAATTATACTGATTCATTATGTGTGCATACAGGCTTTGGTTGCACCAGCCTCGCTGATAGCTCAAAATGCAGGAATGGAAGGTGAGGTGGTGGTGGAGAAGTTGAAGAGTAGTGAATGGGAGATCGGTTACAATGCCATGACAGACAAGTATGAGAACTTGCTGGAGGCTGGAGTTATTGACCCAGCAAAGGTAACAAGATGTGCACTGCAGAATGCATCTTCAGTTGCTGGAATGGTCCTTACCACTCAGGCCATTGTCGTTGATAAGCCTAAGCCTAAGGCTCCAGCTGCTGCTCCTCCTCAAGGTCTCACTATTTGATCAACTAGGATATATATTCGCCGGTTAGGTTTTTCAGAGATGAGCAATATCTCCCGTTAAATCACAAGAAAATTCCAGATGAATTGAGGTTTTCCTCGTTGGAAATATACCTCTTTTTGTATGGATTAATAAAAGATTATGTAACCCGGCAATGTAACCTTAGGGATCTTGAACAATGTTGATAGACATTGCATAAAAATTTTCTTGTCAGTATGATGTGTGTAATGCCTGTCGCAAAGTAGCTGCGTGGTTTGTTGATAATTGATAGCGTTGGATTCATAGTTTGGTAAGTTCAATCTTTGAAAGCGTCTATAATATCATAAAAGAAAAAAAAGGATTTTCCGTTTGCAGAAATATGTTCTTATGATTCATGCATACAAATGTACAATACAAGGACATATATGAGAGGAAATGAATAGTCCAATAAGGTTGCATGCCTGCATCCTTTTGAACCTAACAACCTTGCACCATTAAAGCGACGTATACCAAGTAGTAGTATAAAAAAAAACCCATGAAAATATTTGGTGAGCACCAGCTAAGTCGTTATTGCAGTTTCTTTGTATGTTTGCCTTTCTTGTTTTCTCAATCTAGCGGTAAAGCTTGTCCTTTCCTCCATATTCCTAGCTACCAACGCAACCCAGCTAACAAGATAATATGGGCTTTGGCTGGTGCTGGCCCATGGATCATGGTCAAGATAAGTGGGCTCGGATCCCATTGCGGTTCATTCTTTAAACCAGCATCTGTTTTAAGTAATTTTTTTGGCCAGTCGTTTTAAATGAGTTGATGAGTTTTTTTTTTTTTTTTAAAGCAACATTGAAAATAAAGGTTTAGTCTAATATGATTCTATAAATCATTATACAAAACCCAGTTTTACTTTGTTTAATGTGTGGAATCTATAAATCAATGAAGGTTTTACATTTAGATTTTGAGGCCTATAACTCCCTTCCATTGTTTGGTAACTGAGAAACATAAGGTATGATGAGCAAAGCAAAATTTGGAATCACACAGTCCTGCTGAGCTATGCTATTCTTGTTGAGGTATTTAAGAATTTGGTGAAAGCATTCAATGTCAAATGGTGTCAAAATTAAAACATTTAATCGGGATGGTCATTGTTCAAATTTGTTGTATTCAAGGTCCATTTCACTAGGAATTTAGATTGTTTAGATAATCATGTTGCCAAAGTTCAAGAGTGGGTGCTTCAACACATAAAGCAGCTTAAAATGGAAAGGTTTAGCCCATGACCATGATGCATAATATTGATAAATTTTGGAGAACACTTCAACACATAATATTGGTCCCAAATCTTGTGAAAATCCTTCCAATCCAAGTCAATATCAAGAGTACAGGACCAAGGATAAATATCTACTCCACATCACACCTTTGCTGCTTTGAGAAAGCTCTGCTAGCCATGGTCCCTGGCCCATTTCAAGATTCCATTTCAATGGTTTCCAACCCTCTGTTTGCACATTTTCTATCACGACAAGCAGGTTTGGTGTGTGCAAAATACTCCGCCAAGCTACGCATCGAAGAACCAAAACTAGATCGATAATGACCCATAACCTTTTTCTAGATGGACATCTTTTAGTGGGCTGTGTTTGTTTTGCTTTCCTTCATCATGCTCTCCCCTTCGATGTGAAGTTAAGAAACAAATGGGTTTTGGCATCTGGGATGTATACAAATGCAAGTTTTGGTAGATGGGACAGGCTTTATTCACACATTGTAAACATGCAACTAAAGTAGTTAGACTTTGGAAGTGGAAGTGTAAAAGAAAAAAAAAGAAGGAAGAATAGGAAAAGCATACGGGTCAGTTATTGAACTTCAAATTTTTTTTATGCAAAATACCTTCTTGTAACAATTTACTTAAGGTGAAGGAGGAGAAAATAACTTAACAATATCAAAATCACCATCATGAGCATAATTTGCTGGAAAATTGGCACAAAAATCGGTTTCTATGCAGATGTGAACATCCATGTGAAAGCAAACGTTGACAAGAATGAATAACATGATAGAGTGAATCATTGTCATCAAGTGGTTTTAGAATTTTTTGAACAACTAATAAAAAAATCAGATTCTACAATAATTTTTCAACAACCATGTTCCCAAGCAAGTTTTAGCTAATAAAGATAACATAAATCTCAGCCTTTATGACAGAACCCCATTGCATCTCATTGAAACCTGAACATCCAGTAACCCCTACTGCATTGAACTTCAAATTTTTTTGTATAAAAGCAAGTATATGTAGTTATTACCTACCAGCAATTTAGTAAAGTCGCATTGTAACAGTCCAAAAAGGATAATTACCAGGAGGATTTGGTTCAATTGGCTGAAATCGTTCTCCTTGTTATAAAATGTTTAAATTCAAAGCCTTTTTTAAAATTTTGTGAGATTATATCATCCCTTCTAAATAGGAAGGGTACTTTAATTAGTGTGTGAATGCAAAAAAATGCATGTGAACCCAGCTAGCAATAAAGTACATATATTCCCTTTGAAAGTGATGCCCAAGAAAATTAAGATTTTGTTGCCAACTCAAAATAATCTTTGCTTTTGTAATTCAAAAACACAAGTAATTCTAAACCTCTTTATTCCCTTTCTGAAGCTGATATTCTAATTCCAGTATGTTCCTCTTGGTACGTACTTGAATTAGGCTGCCACGAACCAAATCTGGAGATGCCCCTCTCGATTCAACCATTGATCGATCCAGAAATGACAATTTTGTTGACCTTTGCAGGTATTACAACGTTAATACTTTTGCAATGTCCAGAGATCGAGAATCATATGATCAGTGGTCGGTCAATTTTCCCAAATTCTTTATAAGGTCATAATCTTCGTATGAAAAGTTTCATTTTTTTGCTAAAAGTTTTGAAAGCCGCAGATTAAAGCAACGATTCTCTACCATGGATGCTTTCTTTGCCATCCATTTTAAGGGAATGGGAAAAAAATTTTAGATGGTGAACTTTTATATAATGGAGAATCAAGAGAAGATGTTCTTTTCATAAATAAGTATATATTCTTGCTTTTATTTTCTCTAGCTAGTTCTATATAGGCAAAGTTACATTTTTAAGTAGTATATTTTTCCAAACGAACACGTATAACGGGGAAGGATCCAGGGTGGGGCGAATCTTGAAAATTGATTTTAATTATTAATAAATTATCTAAAATTTTAATGATTCTTATATTTTGTCTCCATTAAAATATTAAAAAAGTAAGTAAAATTATTAAAAATATATATTTTTTGTTTTAAAGCTCATTAATTGTAAAAGAAAGAGTTTTTTATAATATTGGAAGGTATAACAATATATTAAAAATTTATTTTGTCTAAATTGAGTAAAATAATGGTTCACAATGTAAATATAAATTTATTATATTAATATTGTTGATAGTTCATTTAATAAATTTGCTCTCTCGGAATATAAATCATAATTCCGTCTCGGATATATAAATATCTAATATTGTTAATAGTAAAATACTACACTATAAGTAATAAGCAAAGACTTAATTATCTTTCATCGAACAAGATATTATTTCACAAAAAAAATTCATGATAATTTAAAATAAATAATATCTCATAATCTGACATAATGCAAAAATCTTCATATCAACATGTTCTTAATCATGTGTGTTAAAAAAACACACATTCAAAATCTTCACAACTATATATATATATATATATATATATTATATAATCAACTTACAAATTAATTTTGCATTTAAATAGAGATTTAACATATACCTCGCATATATCTTTCAACTTGTCCTCGTTCTATCGGTTTTGCCATGTTTACAACAACAACTAGCTAAGTCTTTTTCTGTTTCCTTGTTGGAGCTTATTTGTGTGATTAGATTGTGGCATGACAAAGGCCGTTCTTCTTGCTGTGGAATATATGACTTTTTTTCTTTGATTGAGGCTAATTATAGTTTGCGGAATGTTTTGATGGTTACATGTCAATTTGTATATGAATCAATTTTGTTATAGGTTTATATATATATATATATATATATAAAGATATAGCATGATTGATATAAAAGAAATAAAGGTTGAGATTTAAATTTAATTATATGAAAAAAAAAGAATTAAATGTTAGATTTCTCTATCATTTATCTTGCATTATATGACTTCATTATTTTCAATTAAACATTGGAGGTCTTAATGTTATTAGCATTTTTATCAAAGACAATACTCGATTATTACCGATAGTCTACCAATCAATTTATTTTATATTTGTAGGTAAAATTTTAATAAAATTTAAAAATATATTTTTTATTGATATGAATTATAATATATAATTTTTATATAATATATAATATAATATATAAATTATTAATATTTTATATAATATAAATATATAAATTTTATATTCTACCAATTAAACATCCATCTCAAATAACTTTTTAGGTCTACTTAAAACTCAAATGGGAAGGTTCCATAACTTAAAGAGGACAAACTCAATAAACTCGATGGGCCTGTGGAATCATATTCAGAAGCCGGGCTGCAATTTATTTTTTCTTTTTTTTCTAACTCTTTCCAGTGGAATTTAATTTAGGCAGGTCACATGCAAGGGAGCTTGGAGTAAATTCTTAGTTATAGCCATTAACGTAAAGCCAGGAGCAATAGGCACGGAAGTCTTCTTTGACTATTTCAAAGCCATTTTCTTGCATTAAAAAAAAAAAAAAAAGAAAAGGAGAAGCAGAGATAGACAACTCAAAGATACCCAAAGCACAAAAAACACGGTGTCGGGTCATTCTCAAAGTGAGTGAACAATATCCAATTTACACTACAATTATAAAAAAGATTTGTCCAAAGATTAGTTGGTGTGTCCGATCACTTGTGACATGTGTCGGATGGTGGTCAAGACGGTGCTCTAGAATTTTGTCACCTGCTATCATACGTTATCACCACTTTCGTTTCGATCGAAGGTTGTCCGTTGTAGATCGGTCGGTGGGGGGAAAGATCCAAAGTCGATTTTGTCATTATTATAAATTTAATATTCTTTTGGAGTAATTTTTCTAAATTTTATCAGAAACACTAAAATTTCAACAACAAAAAAAAGATTAAAACTTATACGCGTAGAATGATTCGATACGTTTGTTTAATGGACAGAAAAGAAAGCTGAATCAAATTACAATTTTATAAAGAATTGTCAGCATTTCATTGTCATGTAGTCAAATTAATAATGTTTATAAAAATTATTATCAAGTGTAAACACGTTGACGTTCATTGTTATAATATTATTATATATATGTATATATATATATATAGTTATCATTGTGAAAAATTTGGATCGGATAAATAAAAATAAAGTTTTAATTTTATGGTAAAAGGTTTTGGGTTCGCATTTCTTTCAACAAAAAAAAATATCCTTGTGTTTTTTTTAAAAAAATTTATACGTTTTTTAATGCAATCAGATAAAGAGTGTTCAAAAAGGAAAACAAAATTAAAAACAAAAAATTGTATTTATGTGCTAAGTCCTTTTCTTTGTCCTCCTTTCTCTTTCCCTTAATTACAAAACAAGGACAAAAGGGATTTTAATTGTTTCACCCTCTCTTCTTTAAAAATTACTTCAATTGCCAATCCTGGATGCTCGTGTCAATAAATGGGCCCACACTCTTCCCGGTTCAGTTTATTAATATAAATAGTTAAATACCCTTCTCCCGTGCTTCCTCAAACCAAAACTCACTTATAACTGGTAATTCCTTACCCAACACGAGGCGATATATGTCTTTTTAAACTCCCTTCAATTCTTCCCCGAGCGGTTTTTGCATTAAAGAGAAAGAAAAAGAGAGAGATAGACGGGAGGAAAGGATGGAAAGGAAAGAAGCTAAAGGACTCGTGGAAGCTTTGCTTGCGTGATGCGTGGTATGGTGGTGACACGACCAAGAAATGGCTGCCCATCCTTTCCCTCTGCTTTTTTTCTCTTCTTCAAAATGGCGTTTCTTGCATTTCATGAGTTATAAAAAAAATAAACCTTAACAATCTCTCCTTTTTTTTTTTCTCTTACCCGTTCGGTCACCTTTTTCTTGTTTCTCTTGCTATCGGCTGGTTTCGCTGTAACTATATTCAGGTTCGATTTCTCAACTTTTCTTCATTGATTCTCCTACATTGCCTTATTTCACACTGTTGACGTTTTGATTTTGATTTATTTTTTTGGTGCGCAGAGATAGAGAGAGATGGGGGAGTTAGCGAAGGTGTTGTATATAGTGGTGGTGGACGAAGGTGAGAAGGAGAAGGAGACGTTGTCGTTTCGATATACGCGTCCCGTTCTTCAGAGCACTCTCCAACTCATGGGCTGCAAAGCTCGTCATGCCTTCAAGGTTTTCCTTTTTCTTTTTTTTTTCCTTCTTGTTTTGTGAATTTAGATGAATTTTTTTTTTTTACTTCAAGCAATTTGGTTGATTTTGCTTAATCATGGATTTACGATTTAATCCTGTTTTCGTTTGATAAAAATTGTTTCTTTCTTTTTATCATTTTGTTTGATTGATAAATTATAATTACGAAATAATAAATTGAAAATGTGGACGATGAGTTTGATAGATCTGGTTCCTTATAACATGTTCTATAAAATTCCATTTCAATTTTACATGATTTTCTGCTTTAATGCCGAGTCAAAACTATAGAAATTTTAACAATTTGATAGTAGCATTTTTTCTTCTCTGATTTTTTTCTTTTAAATCCGCTTTCTGTCGTCGTCAAAGGATTTTGACTAAATATTAATCTTCTCAGTGTACCTCTAAAACAAGATGAGCTTCGTTTTTAGGTTCCTATTTGTTTCTGCTAAAACTTTTAGCCCTTTGCAAATGATCGAAATCAATTAATGTGAAACCAGTTTTGATCTGTTTCCGTTTTCGTTGGCACTTCCACATTGTGGATCTTGTTCTACCGTGTGGTCCAATTATGATTTGGTAATTTTATTGCAATGTGCACATTATCGGTTTAATTTTCAGTTTGTAAATTACTTTCTGCTTCCTATTGGGAGATAGAGATATTCATTGTCATGTTTAGGGAGACGTTTAGACGTAAATTACCTACCTCGTGTAAGTATGCATATGGAGATTGGGACTTGGTCTTTTCCTCAATCAGAATTCTTGTGAATTCTTGTGTACTCTTATTTGATGGTTTTGATGTTGTGATATTCATTTCATATTTAATTTTCTAATTTGACATGATTGGTCTTCTCATGTTTGTTTAATTGTTATGGCAAGCGGATCCTTTTCCTGAATGTCCTCTTTGTATTTCTTTCCAGATTAGCCAGAGCGTTTTTGAATTGATAAGAGGTGAACCTTCTTACAACTCTCTCGTTCAAGATGGAAGTGAGACATTGAAGTCTGATGGGTGCAAAGGAAACTCTGAGAAGGAAGATGTTTGTCCTATCAATGGGGACTTTCGTGGAGCAGAGACAGACAGCCGTTTAGTTTCAGACAAAAATGATAGGAATAAGAGTATACCATTTGAGTTGTACAAAAGGCGCACATCGATTGTTGTTAAAAGAGAAACTTTCTTAGATGTTGTCTGTGAAGCTCTGGCTGATTATAAGTATGTGGGTCCAAACCAGAAGGCTGACCTGTTTTTAGCATGCAGGTATTTTGTGACTGTGGCATCTTATACCTACCAAAATAATTTGCAATAATACATGGCATGTAATTAATTGCTTGCATGTTGAACATATATTCCATTAAATTTATTTGACATGGCAATTTTTTTTTGTATAACATATTTCTAGAGATAGACTATTCAAGCATGATTTTCTCCATAGATTTTTCAATGGTCTCCCCTCTTTTTTTCCCCTTTTGGTGTTCTTGCGTACAACAAGACTGTTCATCATCACAAGTATGCCATAAGTTTTTAAAGTAACATTTATAGATTTGTCATGCCTAGTTGCAGCAAACATGCATATATGATTTAATATGGATTGTGATAGAGGGTTTTAGATTCTCTTGTTCAATGTCCAATTCTTTGGGGTCTTCAAATTAGATGCAAGAACCTTCTTCTCTCCCCTTGTAACTGTATTTGGTCTTCACCGCAGAATCCGAGAGAGGAAGGAATCTGTAACTGTGCTGTTGTGTGGCACTAGCGGTTGTGGCAAATCTACTTTGTCTGCTTTGCTGGTATCTTTGCTTTGCATATTAATGTTGGGTGGCACTAGCAGTTGTAACTGCAATTACATAAATAGCTAATCTTAGTGCTTTTGATAATGTCATGCAGGGTAGCAGGTTGGGAATTACAACTGTGATTTCTACTGACTCTATTCGCCACATGATGAGGAGTTTTGTAAATGAGAAGGAAAATCCTCTACTTTGGGCTTCAACCTACCATGCTGGGGAGTGTTTGGATCCTGTGGCGGTTGCAGAAGCTAAAGTTAAAAAAAAGGCAAAAAAATTGGCAGGCATTGCTCAATCACTTCCTAAGGGTGAGGTAGCTGATGGTTCTTCAGCTGGCAAGGAGGCCCAACCAATGGAGAGCGGTTCTACTAGTACTGAATTGATTGGTCCCAAACAGATGGCGGTTGAAGGTTTCAAGGCACAAAGTGAGATGGTAATCGACAGTCTAGACAGACTGATTACTGCATGGGAAGAGAGGAAAGAGTCTGTAGTTGTCGAGGGTGTTCACTTAAGCCTTAATTTTGTTGTAAGTAGACTTTTGGTTTGTTCCCTGCAATTATATGTGTTCATTTCCCCAAACTTATCTTATTCATATATCAATTTTTTATCTTTGTGTGCAGATGGGGCTTATGAAGAAACACCCCTCAATTATACCATTCATGATATACATTACCAATGAAGACAAACACTTGGAAAGATTTGCAGTTCGTGCAAAGTACATGACATTGGATCCTGCAAAAAATAAGTATGTGAAGTATATAAGGAATATCAGAACAATACAAGATTATCTATGCAAACGAGCTGAAAAGCATTTGGTCCCCAAAATAAACAACACTAATGTTGACAGAAGTGTGGCGGCCATACATGCAACAGTTTTCAGTTGCCTCCGCAGGCGTGAAGCTGGGGAGCCACTTTATGATCCTATAACAAATACAGTTGCTGTGGTTGATGAGGAATACCGGAATCAGTGTGCTGCCAATTCACTGAGCTCCAAGGGAATGTTTCAGTTGATCCAGAGGAATGGTTCCTCTAGGCAACTGATGGCCCTTCTTAATACTGATGGATCCGTGGCTAAAGCTTGGCCAGTTGAATCAGTTGATAGTAATGGAAGGCCCATCTCTGGCCATGGGACTGAGGGTGGATGCATTCCATTATATGGACCATTAAAATTTGGCAAGGCCGAACCTGTTAATCTTCAATTTGGTCACTTTGGAATTAGTGCCTGGCCTAGTGATGGTGGCACAAGTCGTGCTGGAAGTGTAGATGAGTCAAGATGTGATGGGACTGATAATGGCAGTAGATACCAGTCTTCTTGCTGCAGCTCACCAAGGATTTCTGATGGTCCTGCAAAGGAGGTAGTATGTTAAAATGTTTACTTTTTCATTTTCCTTTTTAAATACTCTTTAGTAATGCTTTTTTTTATGTGTATACAGCAAATTAAGTGAAATAATAAACAAATGGAAGTCACCTTTAATAATAATAATAATGTGGAATTTTCTTTTTCTTGTATTTAGTTATGCTATGCTTATTTTAGGCTTGGATTATTGATTTCTCTCTATCTCACAGCTAAAGGAGGAAAATTCAGTATATGGCAGTGATGAAGAACTTGATGATCCACCTGAGGTGGACAGCGATGATGAGGATTTTAGTGATGATGGTGACAAACAAGTCCATGAAGAGGTATGAACTTGCGTTAGATTTTACAAGAGGTGGAAAGTATATTTCATTATTGCATTAATTAGAGATTAATTTACAAATAGCATTGCTACCTGCCATGCAATAATACCAAAAGGAGTTCTTATGACTTATTTTTTATTTGTGTTATATGGAATATGTTAACGAGACATGGCTTATTCCTTGATTCATATTGTACGCTTGCTTCAGAGATACGTTTTTTTTATGAAATTTGGATGATTGAAATGTTAGTAGGTTGTGCTTTCTAGTTTCGTATAGATTTTTATTCTAATCCAAGTTTGCTTCATCTTAGAATTCCAGACAAAATAAGGTCTTATATTTTTCTTTCTGATTCTGCTTTGATTTTACTCGATTTTTCTTCTCTCTGTTCTACAGGTAGGATCTGTTGATGAAGGCTCAACAAAATCAGATGAAGAGTATGATGATCTGGCAATGCAGGATGTGCAGGAGAAAGGCTACTGGTCAGATGATGAAGGGGACCCTTGTGATAAGGTAGTGGCATTTTCTGGGGACCAAGCAAACTACACTAGAGGGGATGATAAATATAACAAGAATTTGAACATCTTCCTTAGAAGTAGAAGTGAGCAGTTATCGGAGCCACTATGTTCTTATTCTTCGCTGCTTATGGAGAAGAATGAGAAGGGATTGGCACCCGTAGGCAATGTTGAAATGAGAAAACGCTCCCTCAGCATTCCAGCCTTGGGGAAGCATGGATCAAATAATCAGTGATCCCATACTTTCTGGGGCCCCTCAGCGGTAGCAAATCAATTTTGTTCATGGTATTTGATGGTTTTCTTTGTAACCTTTGTGTGGCTCCTATAATAACTAGGTAGTTTAATCCTAGTTGCTAACCCTGCCCACTTTCTCCTCTCAACAGTGATGCTTGGTATGGTCGCACGACTGGACTGGGAATGATGCTTTAATGTTAATTTTTTTATTTTTGATAAATGCCGTGATCAAATTTTGGGTTTAAACTTTTCTTTTTTGGTACAAAATTTCTGAACTAAAGATATACATTTATGCATGAAACAAGAAAAATTGTCTAAAAAAAAGTTAAAGAGGAAAAGGAATAATATAAAAAAGAAGGTAGCATTGCCCTGGATCCATGAATGCTATAATAATGCCACTAAATTTTCCTCTCATCATTTCGGCTGAAAACAAAGACCTTCATTTAGGGTCAGAGACAGAGGCTCCCTGTGAATCAATTTTTGTTCAAAACCTACTTACATCCATAACTCTTCTCCGTATCAATAATATAAGCTCCGAATCATGATTAGATGTTTTAAAGTAGGCTTTGTGTACATCAGTAATGTTTTTCCCTGGTTATGCAGCCTGAACGCAAAAGATTGTAATGTGGTGTTCGCTGTTCTAATCCATGAGGGTTCCAAATTGTCATCATAGCATTCTGCAAGATATGCTACCTTGGAGGCTTGAAACATTATCAGCACTTCTCAGCAGCAGCTCCGGTTTGTCGTTTGACAGACATCCACCTTGCCTGTAACAACAAGCACATGAAGTCTGATTTCTTTGACCTCATCTGGCTTCTGAGCCTCTAGCTTCCAGGAAGTAATTTCTGTGTCTCTGACTACATCTAAAACAGTTTTCAAGTCCTTTATTTTATTATTGTATCTCATGAAGCGGCATTTCCACTCCACTAAATCTCTTTCTTTGCCATTTTTGGCTGATTGCAGAACTGAAGCTTACCGTCTTAGGGCGTATACCCCTTTTAATCATTATGTTCATCAGCATCTTTGCTTTCTCAGTCTGATTAATTTCACACAATAATTTCCCCATCTGATTACATAAAGATATATCAGCATGAAATCCTTTCCTCTCCATCTCAATCTGCAACTCAAAAGCTTCATAAGCCATTCCATTCAGGCAAAATCTATTAATCAACATATCATATGTAACCTTGTCCAACTCAAATCCCCTTTTTTGCATCTCATTTACATACTTCATTGCCACTAACAACTCTCCAACCTTAGAATACCAATTTATTAACGGCCAATATGTATCAGCATTTGGCTTTACACCTCTATTGCTCATTCTATCGAACAACAATAGCACACTCTCTATTGACCCTAATTTACAATACCCATTTATCATCAAATTATACAAATAAGTATCAACTCTCAAACCTTTATTATGCATCTCCCCAACCAACCTTTCAGCTTCTTCGATTTTCCCATAGCTCGTATACCCATCAATCAAAAATTTATATGTCACCACATTAAATCCCACTGCTCCTTTTTCCATCAAAACTAACACCAAATCCAACTCCTCAAAATCCCGTCTTTTTGTACAAGAATCTATCAATTTATTATAAGTTATTACACTGGCTTTAATCCCTCTACCAGCCATCTCCTCCACTATCTCTCTACCTTTCTTTATATCCCCATTTCTACAACATCCATCAACCACAGCTGTCAACGAATAAACAGAAATTTCAAGAACTGTTTCTACCATTTGATAAAAGAAATCTAAAACCAACCCCAGTTCATCAGCTCTCTTAAGAGCGTTTAAATGAACAGTACAAGTTCTCTCATCAATCTTAATCCCATTATTCTTCATATAATCAAAAGTATTTGATACCTCACCAAATTTTCCATTATCAGAATTAACTTTCAGCATTAAATTAAAAAACTTTGCCATAATTTTGGACTCAAAACAACGATTCTCAAAAGTAGAAGCTATAACAAGAAAAGGGTACCTGGCATTTTCATCAATTAACAGAGATTTTAACAGAACTTCAGCATCCGAAAACAATCTGGCTTTGAGAAGCCTAGACATAAAGGTCGAGTAAACTTGAAGATCAGGCTTGAAGGAAACCAATGCTTGGTTTTTGACGACAAAGTCGAAGAAACGGAAGCATTTTGGAGGCTTTAAAATCTGGGTTTGTGAGTATATCATGGAAAGTGGTGGGATTGAGATCGGAAAAAGTAGAGGCATTGAGGGGCTTGGAAGAAGGTCTTAGGCATTGGGAGACGAGGTGTGGTAAGTGTTGATAAGGATTTGGAGAAAGGGTTGATGGGGAGGATTTTTTAATAGTTTTCAGGGTCTTGAGAAGGCTTTGGAGTGTCATTTGGGGTTAATGGAGTTTGGAACAAAACTGCAAATTCTGAACTTTTGACACCTTAAAATGAACCACTCATTGTCACACCTCTTTTCAGTCGCAGGTTTCTTTTCCGTCTATTATTATTATTATATTAAATCGTTCAAGTTTATCAAAAAAAAATCGTTCTTAGCCGATCTACATTCTCAGAATCCATTATTTTCATTAACATTTGAATGTTTGTAAGTTAAAATTCTCATCTATTTACATTTTTGTTTTTAGGTCAATACCAAAAGAACCATGCATTAGTTATGTTAAATTTCAATTGAAATTAGTATATGAAATAATGAAAATCTGATTTGAGGTGTCTTTTCAATAGAGATGTTAATTTTATTAATATCTAATAAAAAGTTTAATTTTTTTATTTGAATAGAGATAAAAATAGGTATTATATTATTAGTATAAATGTATATGATTTTAAATTTTTATTAAAAATAGATAATACAGTATTATCTCGTACACATATTTTACATATATTTATATATTTAATAAATAATTTTTTATTAAATAATAAAAATTATTATTTTAGATTAATTAAAATTAATATATATTTATTAAAAATATATTAATATATATTTTTAAACATATTACCTAAATATATAAAATAAAAATAAATTTTAGTTTTTTATTTTTTATTTTTAAGTTTTGGGTATGAGGAATCCTCGTACCATTAAATAGCCGTGAGGTCGGAAATGACGATAAATATAAAATATTTGCAAGATATAAATATAATAATATAAAAATTTAAATATAAAAAATACTTTTCTCTAGCCATATTTTTCCTATTGACATTTTTATTTTTTAGCTTGGTTGGGTTGCTGCTGTTTGGACTTTTGCCTGCCTTGACTTTGTTTGTGGGCTGCGTCTGAGTCAGAGAATGGGCCTTACTTGTTGATTCCTTCTTTTGTTCTTTTGGGTCATTTTGAGACTGGCCCGACGATCATTTCCTGAACTTTTTTGGAGCATTACTCTTTTTGGAATCTGATTTTGTCTAATTTGTGAAATACGAATAATGAAGAAAGAAGAACGGAAAAATTTTACATGAAATTTATAGGTGAAATTCGTTAAAATTTTTATTATAAATAAATAAATTAAAATTAAAATTAAAAATTGATAGATTAAAAAATTTTATCACATAGATAAAATATGTAAAATTTTAAAAATTTTTAATGAATTTTGATATATTTATTAAATAGATATTTTTAATAAAAATATTGATAAAATTTTTATCGTTAAATAAGTATAAATTAAATTTAAATTATAAATAATATTTTTAATAATTTGGTTATATATTTTGACATTCATATTAAATTCTATCAATTTAAATTTTTTATAAAAATTTTTATTAAATCATTTAAAAAAATTCACAAATTTCACGTAAATAACTTCGTATAAATTTTATCCAAAGAAACACTAAAATCTCCTGTCACAGTCTGCTGTCTTGTCTTAAAACAGTTTTCTATATATAATTGCAATTATCATTGAATTTTACTCACCGCCGGAAGCAACCCTTAACATACGTTGTCACTGGGACGGTGAACTAATCCGTTCTCGAAAGGTTTCAGGTCGATTCAATCTTATAAGATCGAATTTTTTTTTTGAAATTCATGTTTTAAATCAGATCAAATAAAATTATGAAACAATCGAAGTTGAATTTGTTTAAAATTTGATTCGATTTGATATTATATAAAAAATTATTTTTTAATTAATTATTTAATTTTTTATTTATATATATTTTATTAATTTTAAATCGAATCGGATACGATTTACATGATATCGAGATCGAATTAGATTGAATTTGAGTATGAAAAAACAAAAAAAAATTTTAAATAAAATCGAATTCGAATTTAATAAAACATAAAATCGGATCAAATTCGATACAAACAAAACTCGTTCAGAATCCGACCCGATATCAACTTTAATTGTCACCTTTGCAAAGCGCAACCAACTGTCTAGAATGACAAAGATTAATTTACTTTGATATTTGATTGATTGATAAAAAAATAAAAGAGTAATTGTATCTTTCTAAGCTAGTATTTGTTAATCAATGTAAAAAATCCCAGAAACCCACCACAAAGATTACAATTGAAGTTTAAAATTTCTCAGTTTCTCAATGAAAAAGATGATATCATGGGGTTTTTGAGAATTTAATGCTTTTTTTTCTGTAAGATTTGATTTGTAACGGAAGAGCATTTGAACATGACTCTTTTAATCGAGGATACATATATATATATATATATATACATATTCTGGGCAGGAAAAAGTACCTCATATACGCTGTTGTCATCTGAAATAATCACATGACATCATTGTTTTGCCAAATGAGTGGTGTGATTGTGATCACATTTCTCCATGATTCTGACTTCTGAGGTAGATTATTTTAAAAAGAGTTTCCATCCTTGGTATTTCAGTCGGTTTCCTCTGCATGCACTAAAAACCAGAAACCTCATTATGTTCATTGTAAAGTAACCACTTAATTTAGCCCTCAGCTAATGTAGCCTGAGCTGCTGTAAAAATCACCATAACTGCACCATTCAAATTCATTATTAATGGCTTCCCTTGATTTTCTTTTTTCAGTCCAAACAAGAAAGATCTGATGCCAGAGACCGATGCTGGTCCTTCACTTCCATGTCTGCCACGTGAACACCCAGTGCTCTATCAGATGGACCACAAATCCGACATTGGGGGACCATTGGGGCTTTTTAGGTCCACTCAAAGGTATGGAACATGTTTTCATTTGACAATAATTTGCAGAGGCAATCGAGCGTGCCTTGGTTGTCTAGTCTGATTTTTCATATACACATATGTATCACGCATGAATAGTTTTGATTCGACGATTTTGACATACGATAGTCTTCAGCAGGTTCTTCACGCCAACAATAGCTTTTTATACAATTGCGTATTGATTTTGATTCGATTCAGATGTCAAAGAAAAGATTACATGAGTGTGGCTATAGCCATGTTCATACACAGATACAGTATCACAAACTAAGAGACGCTTCCTGAAATTAAGTAGATGTGTAGAAAATGAAAATTAAGAAATAGCTTTGATTTATTTAAATCAGAAACACATGCAGTACTCAAAAAGAAATTTTGGAGATATATTTAAGTCTTCATCTTTGATGATGGAATGCTGAAGCATGGAATTTATCAGAATTAACATGGAAGGTCTAGCCGTCCAGGGATGAATGATTGGAGACCTAAGAGAGTATTGCCCAAGCATTCAGTTACAGTACTGCCTTATACCGAAAGCTTAATAAGCTTCAACTTCTCTAACTCCAACCAACGTATAATTGAGTGGTAAAAAAAGTACATTCCTTTTTTTGTTATTTGAATTTAAATATGCTCATAAGTTGTAGTAAGATAATTTTTCATGAATTTGTTAAACCCATTTTAAATAATTTGCTTTGACTAACTTGAAGAGAAAATGTACAGGAAAAAAACTCAATGTTGAAGTCCTCGTTAATATTTTTTTTAGCCAATATGTGCATTTCCCATCTGCTGTTTTGTTAGCTAGCTTCCGCATGTAGCAGCCTTTTATCGAGGCCAAGATGGGTTGGAAACTAACCATTACGTATCATTTGTTCAAGCACTAGCTATCATCTGATCGAAAGTCTGATTCATCGTTTGAAAAGGGATCCTATTTTGGTCTTGTCATAGCATTCAAAACGTACCATGCACTTCAACTTTCATTATTAGCAAATACTAAATCCACATTAGAAGAAAAAGGTTATCACCCACGATTAAGATCAGTTATCGATATAATTTTTGGGTTGTAATTTGATTGAATAAACAGTTATCTTTCATGGTCAACAATGTTTTCTGAAAGAGATTATCTTTAGCCTTTTGACAGCTAATGCAAATAGAAGACAGGAAAAACAATATAGACTTGATTCTAATTAAGCAAATGTATAAAGTATGCAAAGCCGAAATCTATATGGGAAAAGAGATCCCCAAGATTAACGAAGTATTGCGTAAACCAACAAATCTAATGAGAAGAGAAAATCTCAAATAAAGTAACCACTGCGGAAGTTGAATTTCTAAAGATGAAAACCAAATCATCAGAAGCTAATGCTTTAGTCCTTACCTTGACTAGTTATTGTAGCAAATAACAGTAAATTAATATATAGTACTAATTCCTGTAAACACAGCAATAGGCGTATGCATAACTGCAAAAGTGTACTAGCTGCAGCCATTGTACAATCTATATGAATGATCCCTTGCCTATCGTTATTTTCAAGTATATCAGAGAAAATTTAAAATGGGGACCACTAATCAATGATGATGAGACTTCAATTTTCTAATCCAGTCATCTGTATATACTGTTTTATTATAAGACTAAAGGAGGAAATTACCAAATAGAAAAGCCAGCTAAGAGTTATGTTTATATGTGTATTAACTAGTTCTTGTCAAAGTTGAAAAACAAGAATTTTCTGATCAATTTTTCTTTCAAACCTAGCATATTACTTGTCAAAGTTGAAAGTTTCATTGAGTTTTAATAGGTTTAGAACTATTGGTTGAGTAATTTGTAAGAGCTGTCTAGTGATCACAAATACCAACCAGAAGTCAAATTGTATATTTGGTACGCTAGTTCTGAACATGAAATATTGAACAACATTTGGTTGCTGATATGATTGTTCTATATACTATATCAATAAGAGAAGTCGAAGATCACAAAATTTATACGTGTATGGAGTTCAAAAAAGGAACTGACATAAAACTTGGAGAGATAGATATGGTCAAAGACAAAGTAGACTAGAAATGGCATGTGAATATAGAAGAACAGATTGGAGAAGCGAAATAAACTAAGGGCTCAACTTCCAATGCTGACTAGTACAAAGTTCCACGTATAATACTTGCTCTATATGTACGACCCAGATGAGAATCCTGAAAGATTTTTCTGCTAAATTCAAACAAGAAACTGGCTCAAAGAGTACAGTAAGAACCTGCATGTCCAACATATATATGAATTCAACAGAAAGAGCTTAATAAGCCAAACGTAGAGAAGAACCCAGTTCTAACTGATTGAAGTTAGAACATGCAAAAGGAAACTTGATTCAAATATGCATGTTATACATGTAGTACTGCTATTTTCTTGGCTGAACCCTTTATTTTCTCTTTGAAGAAAAACAGACTCCACAAAAGATTTGCCAAAATTAGTACTTATAAGGCTAACTTATATCTTTATAAGAGTTGATATATCTTAATAAATGCAGTAAAGGAAGGGTTAAGCTGAAAGAAACTATATACGGGCGTATGCTCTTAATATATAGAGAAGAGAATATGAGTACCAAAGCTTGGAAAGTGATAGAGGCACACAGATATCCATAATTTTGCAGACTGAAGAAGCAAATTTAGAGATATATATTATGAAGAAATTGCTAGGGTACTAGTATTATTGAAGGGATGAAAAATAAGTGTGACGTCTGAATAGTCTTCAGAGAGAGATCTTGTTTAAGAGTCCAAGTTGCAAAGATGCGTGGTTTGGTCCACCAACAAGGGTGATGGGTGATTAATGCAACACGAACAATGGCAATGACACTGTGACATGTTCCCACCATGATCTCTCTTCCACATTGAAGTTCCGCAGAGCAGTTCCAATTTTCAATGATCCACTAATTCTACAGACAAAAATCCACTTGGAAAAATGTTCACAATTTTTTTATGTAATCAAATATATTTTGAATCTTTTCGACAAAGGTGGTGGGCGGTTAGCTATTTAGCTGATATCATCAAATACCATAAACAAACAAATCTAAAACACCTCCTTTCTCTCACCTTTTTCCTGAGTTCACAGTTTCTGCTCAAAACACTCTCATGGAGCCATCCAACATCTAGTTGCCTTCATCGAGGCTCATTAGACTAACACCATCCGTACCAGAAAGATTGTTCCTTGGCCAATATATCTGCAACCCCACAAGCAAAAATCATTGATGAAATAATGAAAATCAAATATCTGCAAAGTATCTAATTTCTTTTAATAGAGGAGGGGACATGGATTGATAAAAATTCACCTTTTTGACATATTCCATCTCAATAGCTTCTTGTGTCAAGGCTCTACCTTTTTTAGTTCCAGGCAAAGTCCCCCTCCATGAAAGAGTACCCCATTTTCGCCGCAGCAATATATTTGGCTCAGAAGAATAATCATAGATCTGCAAGTCAAAGTCCTTTTCAAACAGCATAGCAGACACTATTTGTTAGAATTATAACTTACCCCTGCAAAGAGCAGAAAAGAAAAAAAATACCCTTTATTAATTGGATTTAATGGAGATACCCTTTGTTAAAGAATACCCCATGAAATTAAGATTGAAGTAAGTATAAAATAAAATACTATACCCACCTGACAACAACAGAAAAGAAGAGAGAGGGGAACTTGCAAAGAGCGAACCATCTTGTTTTTGTTGATGTTATGATGCAGAAATGCATAGTGGCAAACTGTACCTTAAAACTGAGGGAAAGAATCCTCTTTTTTTTTCTTTGTATAGTCGTTTATTGCCGATGCAGCATCATCAAGATTCTCACTTTCAAAGAACTTTGGCAACAAAATTGGAAAGGGAAGACGGGGGAAAAGAGGGTTAGTATTATCATCACCACCGTGCGTTTGATTGTGAATCTTGATGATGCTACACCAGCAAACAACGACTGTCAATCTATCTATCTATCCAAATATCATTGCACATATAGAAATAGAAAAGGAGAGAAGAGAAAGAAAAAGTAGAGATGAAACATTTGAGTTTGACCCAAACGACCAAAGATGATGGAAAATTTTTGCAGGAAAAAAAAAGTGAAAGATTTTATATCCAGAAGTTACTCGCTTATTATGTTTTTTTTTTCTTGTAAGAAAATTCGGTACATTTAGCATCAAAGGGGGCAGAGTAGCAGATGTGGCATGTTACCGGTGGTTGAAACATAAAGTGATTACATGAGGGCTACCCAAGAAGAATCTAACAAGTTGAAGTGTTGAACTCGATCTTTATAAACAAACAAGAACAACCACAAACCCTATTTTCCTTCTTTATAAAAGTAGCTATGACGTAAAAAAAAAAGAAAGGGAAGTTAAATACATATTTCATAGGAGAAAAAGAAAACAGGAGTTTCTATGAAACCAGAAACTGTGATCAGAAGCTAAGCTGCTAGTATCAAAAATCCTTTGAAACTGTGATATCTCATTGCGAATTAAAATACCCATGTCGAAAAACTACATCTTTTGGACTAGAAATTTAGCCAACACACTCGTAGCAGAACCAATGCCCCAAATGCCTTAGAAAAAAACATTAAAACAAGCAAGAAAGATGGGAAAATCTTGAGAACTCAACTCCATATATATGGAAGGAGCTAGCAGAAATTGAAACTATATAGCCAAGCTGAGATCTACATGTCGCTAATGGCAAAGGATTTGGAGATTATAAGAGAACAGAAGAAAAGAACAAGGAAAGGAAAGAGAAAGAGGGTTTTGGTTTCACACAGGCAGCGAGTACATTAGTAGGTGTGGCAAACAGGTTAATTAATTACTATTGACAAGAACAAATGGAAAGAAAAACCCTAAAAACGGTTTCCACCTGTGTTGCACAGTAATCTTCTCCTTGCCATTGGAAAATAAATAAAATAATAAGTGGAATTGACAGATTCCTTCCATCAAGCCTCCTCCTGAGCAGGGCCCCATGTCCGTACAATCTGATGTGGCTGATGCAGATTTTCCTTTTCATTTTGTTGGCCACTTCACTCTCTTTTTATCTTTTCAATCATCATGATTGGGAAATAGAACATGGATATTCAACAGCAGATGCTTTCTTTTTTCTTCTTTTTTAGAAATTTGATGCAGCTATTAACTTTTATCACATCACCAATTTTTTTCTTTTTGGACCATGCATTAATGCAAGATTTTGGCTTTTCTCTTTAATCATTAGCCGTATATTACTTCTGATCAGATGGCTGGTTAATTGTTGAAAGAACTAGAAAGGACAAGTAAACTTTTCCATCCACTTGCAAGTCTTTAAATTAAAAATTAATGAATTTTACATTCGAGTATTTAATTTGGTAATTAACATATGATTTTTTATTTAAACAGTAACATTCCAACACTTTTAATAAAAAATTAATTATGAACTTTTTGAAAATAAAAATCAAATTGGGTTATTATAGCCATGAATTAAGATATGAGTAGTGAAAGTTTTAATGTATGCTTTTGGATAGGTAAAATAACACATGATGAATGATCATATCTTAATTAATTCAAAATATTCAAATGATCACATAAATAAAACCCTCGAATGAAAGGCCATAAAAGCAAATCCTGAAGAGGTGTAGTGTAGCTTGCTCAAAACCAAATTTTACTAATGTAAATTGAAGCAATAATATATTTTTTATATTAAAAATTGAAGGAAAATTGCAAATATTGTGATCCAAATGTTATCCTATTCAAAATTTATCTTTTGAAATAGACAAATAAACAGTTAGACTTAAGTTCTGAATTTTATTTTGCTCTTCTTTCAACTTTGTAGATTGTAGCTAATAAATTTTCTTTTGTTAATTAACTTTCTGTTCCATTTGAATATAAAAATCCTCATTCTGTTGATAATAGATCACCACGATGTATATGTTTGGTTTATTTATTTATTACTAACATTTTTTTTATAATGGTTTCGTCAAATATATTTAAGTTAATATTTGATATATTATCAATATATATTTTTAATTTTATAAGCGATATTAAAATATTAACACATATCTTATTTTTATTTTTAATTAATTTATTTTTATATTTTTAATTATATTTTAAATAATATGTATTATCCTTTTAACTCGACCTGTAAAATTTAAAGATTTTCTTATCAATATATTCTGATACGATCATGTAACAATGCAATCATTCCACGGTAACACATGTATAAATGCCAAAACCATAAATGGAAATTGGGAGTTTACTGACTCCATCAAGAACAATGACAGCTAGCACAAAAACTCTTACAATGATGAAATTTTATTACTTTTTTTTTTACGTGTTGTTGTCTAATATTCAATTTTTTTTTTAATTTAATACTATCAAGATATGAACTTTTGATTATTGAAATTAAAAAATTAATATTTTTTCAACAGAACATATAATTGTTGACTTCATATTCAATTTTCATTAATTAGGACAATATATTTGAACCTGAGATCAGATGTTGCATGTAACATAATAATCATGATAACATGTAACATATTTAAAAAAAAAAAAAAAAAGAGGCCAATATGCTTCTTTTAGACAATGTAAAACACATCCCATGCATATAAAGCCGCAATTAAACAAGAATACAAAAGAAAAAAGAAAAGAAAAGAAAAGGATAGTGATTGGATAGATAGAAGGTATGTTGTTGGCCATAAAATGATGATTGGCCTTTAGAGAGTCAAAATTGTGCCACGCCTTTGACATTTTAGCCACTTCATCTACCCCGTCTTCCCATCTAATTATTTGGCCTAACTCTCCCATCCATTTCCATATTACTATGACAAATTGTTAAAAGCCATTTCTCCAAAAAAATGTTAGAAGGAAAAAACATAAGAAAAATGATGAGGGAGGAAGAAAAGTATTAGGGATATTATTTGGTTCAAAGTGCAAAAGGGTTTTTCATTTGTTAGAGACTGTAAGCAGATAACCAAATATATTTTTAATTTTTGGATCGACTTAACATGTATAGCATCATATTAGCTTGGTCACGTCACCAATTTATCTTACAGATCTTTATCTTTCATCTATAAATATGATCATTCAGATACTATCTAAAGCTTTTGCTTTCTTAAATTTCTCTTTATTTTACTTTTTTTTTATTTTACTCTTCTTCTGACTTCTTATAATCGACTTCTAACTTGAATGTCGAAGTGTAAGCACAAAAAATACTTCTACTTTTGTTATTAATCGCTTTTTTTTATATAATTTTAGGATTTTATCTCTCAATTTGAAACTCGGCACAAATAAAAATAAGTTTTAACTTCTTCCAAAACTAATCAAAACTACTCAAATATCCTTAAAGATTGATATGAAATTTATATGAGATGAAAGAGTTTTATGAACATATTGAAATACATATGTCAAATGAATTGATTGAAAATTTCCTATTTAATGTAACATATCGGTTTTATTTACAACTTTCAACCAAGTGTTTAATTAATTTCATTGCTAATGAATTGAAAAGGTTTAATTTTTTTTTTTTATGTTTGAAGTTATCAAATATTGAACTTATATCACGTATGCTTTGCATTTTAATGCTTTAAATTCAAATTAAAATTATTTATGGGTTTATAAATTTAATTAATTTTTTCTTGGTAGTAGTACTAATTAATTTTAAATTGAAGAAGTGTAAGAATTTTGAGAAAAGAAAAGGGTGAGAAAGTTGTGGTTCCAATGCTGAGAAGAACGGTGGGCCGGGGAAGTATCACGTGGGAAGCACGGTGGTTCCAATGGTGGAAACCGTACGTACGGGG
This sequence comes from Durio zibethinus, assembly GCF_002303985.1. The sequence goes on from NW_019168159.1 coordinate 3,334,170, forward strand.
CCACTACTCCATGTGACAATGGGGCTGGGTGAAGGACAGTGTGTCGACGACAGTCTGTGTTACTTCCTTTCATATATTTCCCCTTCGTCCACTCCTAATGCTCCCCTATCATCCTTTTGGCCTTTTGCTTTCATATTTGAGCTTGAGTGATCTTGGCCAATTTCTTTTTTCCTTTTTAATTACTAACAAAAAAAAACCATTTATTTTGTTTCTTATTAGCCTTTGAAAAAGCATTTTGCATGGATTTTTGACTTTTCAAATTCAAGTTACATATTGTTGACTGTTGATGTCATTGTGATCTTGTCAAGAGTACACGAGGCGTAATTGGTCCCATTCACCAAGCCAATTGGCAATTGCCAACACGCTACTGATAATATACTTGGGTTTGCAAAAGACTTCAATTTTCCTTAATTTTCTATATGAATATGATCTCTTTTTTTTTCCACTTCAATTAATTAACCACTTCAATTAATTAAATTATTTGACACTCTTAATCTAAAGTCCCATGATCTATAACTCCTAATGCATGGGAAGTCGGATTCTACTTCCATTTTTGTGGTTGATGAGAAACTGTATATAAGCAGTTGTAGAAGTTGGTGAAGTTATCCATCAAGTGGATCTATTGTAAATGCTTGGCCCCTTAGCTAGATTCTGACCATTTCGTTGCAGTTCAGGCAATCAGCCCCTCTATATCCAGTGGGTGGTTTTTGCTCTTGCTGCCGTTTATTCTGACAGATCATCTGTTTCAAGTTCAGACAACCTTTTTTGAAACAGCAACTTGGAATGCATGATGATCATAAAAAGCCCCAAAAAGGGTTTCAAGGGCACAAGATAATTTCTTGGAGATAGCTAGCTGTTCATTGTAGACTTCCAAACAGGAGAGGCGAGATAATAGCTTCGGAAATAATGGAGCATGTTCGTTACAATCTATCAAATGTATTCGCCCTGGAAATCAGTTTAAAGGCAGAAGGCAATGTACCATTCGTAATTCTTAAATATTTTGTCCATTCAAGGAATGGTGGGAGATTGGGAAATATCATCAGACTGAAATGGGACATCGGTGGACGATGTAAGGTTACCAGGCAGTCCAAATAAGATGATAAGAATAAATTAGTCCTTTGAAATTCGGCTGCTTTAATTTTCAAGCCATTGAGAATTGAGTATCGATGTTCCTAAAACAAGCCCCAGTACAATATAAAACACATCTGCTAACAAATTTCATTGTCTTATTGCTTTATTTTTGTTTGCGTAGCCTGTTTGAACAAGAATGCTATCTTATTAAAGTCTTATAAGGTAAAGTTTTGAAGAATTTATTTTCATACATAAGATTGAAGCAAGGGCATATTGTATAAAGAGTTTATATATTCTTTATCATGCATCAATGATTTAAATTCAATAAATTGCGCACTTAAATATTTAATTTGAACGATAAATTTATATATTTTTATTTGAAAAAATAGATTTAATTTCTTTGATAGTTTAAAAAAAATTGCATGATTGTTCTTAATGAAAAAATTAAAATTATTTTATATATTATTTGTTATGGTGTTATTCTAATTTTTATTGAACACATGTAGTAAGTGTAGTGGATTTACGTGGATTATTGGTATCCTTTTTAAGTGTGAAAAAAGGCCATGTTTGATGTCAGCAGCAGGAGGTACTTCAGCTTGCAGCTTTGAAGCTATGCATCAGCATGGCATTGGAAGCCAAGCCATTTCATCATCCTCTTCTTCTTCTCCTCCTTATGAGTTTGTGCTTTTGTGGACACAACCCTTCGAATTTTTTATTAAAAAAAAAGTTCGGGACTTTTAATTGTACAGGAAGATACCAAAAATAATTCTATAAGATACGAAAATTTGAACAATCGAGTAGCGACACTATCGATCTGATCTCTGCAACTGCTTCATCATGTAATGATGGAAGACATAATTATTTTTCTTGGGAATTCTACAAATTGGCCACCCATGGTCTCCTCCACTTGCTATCTATAACTTCTGTTTCACATAATTTTTTGCAATTAAGCAAACGAAAAGAACATTATTTTAATCATACATCCCTTGAAGAATAAGTACTAAACTTAGAATACTAATTCACATGACATGGGGATCTTAAGCAAATTTCTTTGATTCTGCATGTATATCCTTGTTCAAGGATTGACAGTGCTGTTTTCTTTGTCTGATGGCTAATCTTTGTTTTGAAAGGTCACCGACCATATATATATGACAATCCGAATTTTCTAAATCATGCATGTCATTTTTTTTCTTGGATTAATTATTTGGATGCACTAACTAGTTGAATTTTTTTAAAAGCATAAAAAATATATATATTAAACCCTTCATCTTGTAACCTCACAACCGAGAAAACCAAAGCAATTTTTAATGCCGGCTTCATTAAAATAATTAACCTTAATTTGTTTCATCCCACAACATTAGTTCACTTTTTGAGGGTTTAGCTTTGAAATGTGAATCAAAACATTTTCATAATCATCTGATTTTGGACTATAAAAATGGCTCTAAATTATTTGAAACACATTGATAGAAGCAAAATTTTGTTGTTCAGAGGGACAGAATAAGAGACAAAATAAAAGTGTGATAATCAGAAAGTTGCCTCGAAAATGTCTTTGGGTAATGGGGGACTGTACTAATTACTCGGGGCAAAGGAGGGTGGTGAGGTCCATGGACATAGAATCTAGACTAGCTCCATTACTTGGCCTAACAGTAGTGGAAGCTGGGCTAACACAGGAGGGTTGTGCCTAAAAGATGAAATAGGAAATTTGGGCTTGAATTAATTTGAGAAACGCGATTGGGCTCTAAGTCCAAATCTGGATGATCTAGAACTAGATGGTGTAATTTGGGCACCTCATTCTATTCCCAGTTCAATGTCCAAAAACCCCCAGACGATGAGAAAAAGGAAAATTTTGTTGTTATTATGTTTGTTTCTCATCACTTCTTCTTATTTTTATTTATTTATTTAAATACTTTGTTATCATTGATGCTTTTAATAAAACAATATTCATAGCAGATTCTCGTGGCGGATTCCCCTACCACTAGCTACTCTCTTATTTTTGGGTTCTTCTCCAACAATTGCTTTTTTTCCATTTATTTTTCTTCTGAAAATTTTCTCTTCTTCCCAGGGTAACCTACACTCTTTTCTATCTAATTTTTTTTTCTCTTTTTTCACAACTTGGTTGCTTTGTATTTCATATTTCTAGAAATTCCATCTTGGGTTCTTTTTTTTTTTAGCTGAACTTTATAGATTTTCAGTGAATTCTAGGGGTTTGAATTATTGGGTTTTTTTTTTTTTGTTTTGCTAAGTTTTTAATGTCTTGGATTTGATTTAATGTGGGTTTGCTTTAGTTTTGCAGGTAAGCTTGGTGACAGTGAGAAATCATTCAATTATTTTACTGCAAAGTTTGGTTTTTTAAGGGGAGACGTGGTATTGAAAAGTTGGGGTTTTGGTGATTGAAGGCGATTGGGCCACAATCAAATCGGGTCAGTCTCTTTTCTATTATTATTTAAAAAATTAATTTCCCTGGCTTTAATATTTCTCTTAGAGTTGGCTTGTATTTTCTATGAAGAATTTTGTTTCTTTTTTTTTTTTTTAGTATTCTGTGGAATTTTAGCTTTGGGTCTGTTTCTTGAGCTGAATTCTTTGGGTTCGAGTAAGATATGTGGATTATAAGAAGCTTTGCATTGTAGGCTTTGAAGATACTTGCGTTTTCAATGTTATGGTTACTCTTGTTACAAAGATTGGATATTGTAGTGAATTCTAGAGTAGCAGGGGTATTTGGTTAGAGAATGCTGTAAGAGTGAGTCTGTGAGAGCGCTTATATGAGTTCCTTAGAATTGATGCTTCACAGAATTGTGGGAATTTTGTTGCCCATCGTGCTATGAATTGAATAGGACTATTTTAATAGATTATATGAACAGACCTTTACATGTCCCTTTGGGGTTTTGGTTGTTGATGCAATAGGCTCAACAGTCGTTTGTGATAAAAGAATTCGTAAGACAGTCGTATTATTTTACCATCCAAAGTATGTCAATGTGGATATGGTTCTCGCTTAATGCCAAATATCTCTCCAGTTGCATAGAAATAAACGAGGATTTATTTGAATCCTTTAATTTATCAAAGAGCTTTTCCATCAGAAACAACATTTTGTTTTCCAATGTTTTTACATAAGCCCAAAATTTATTGCTTGTGTAAAAAATCTTACTAAATAAGAAGGCATTTTAGTTCACAGGTGACCCTGTAAAATACATCTGAATGTCAGTTACATATACATTTCACTAAATAAGAGGATTCATCTGTGTAGATGCTACCTGTGGGTAGGGAAAAGATGTTTTACTCATACTCTCTAAATGATTCTACTTTGTATTTCTTAGACAACTTAAGATACTTTGATCATTCTTGATGCTTAAGTTGAATGGCTTTTGCTTATGATAGCAAGGAAGGCCCTTCTGTTGGAGGCAGAATTCGTTTTCAAGTCTTCCAGAACGCAATTCAAAACAGCTGATGAGCTTAAAGCCTCATCTTATATATTCTTGACCTCTAGCAAACTTTCCCTAGACTATAATGTCCTAGTATTCATCACTCTAGCTTCAATGGAGCCTTCTTGAATTCTTTTTTCATGGTTGTTTTTCTTTGCAACGTCACAAGTATTTGGGTTTTTCTTTAGTTGTTAAGTTTACATGTTGCTTTGTTAAACTTTGAAAGGCTTACAGTAGAAATAATTGCTTTATTTCCGGCTTACTTGTGTCCTGTAGTGTCACTGCTCAGTATGAACAAACAAGGTGGTGAAGATCAAGTAAGTCATGCAATCTTGGTGATTATTTGGACTACTAAAAATTTACAGAGTTTAAACTTGTAGTCTTTTTGTTCAGGATGAAGCAACTGTCATGGGGTTTGAAGTGCCAAGATCACCTGATTCAAGTTATAATAATGCGTTCCCTGGGAGTGAAGATGATGCACGTGACCCACCAGTTGTACCTCCACACCTGCATCAAACCTTGTTTAGCTACCCTGCAAGCATGAATGTTTCTGGGAATCTTCCTTTGCCAGAAAATGTGATTCTAAATCATCTTTATATTGAAAACCGAGAGGCGCCAAGATCTGTAGTTGCACTTGGGTTCACTCAGCGCTTCCGTTCGAAGTACGTTACAGTTGTGCTGTACAAACCAGTTCCAAGAAGTGGGAGTACCAGTACTCAACATATGAATAGAGAATAGAGCTTCACGTTGGGTAGGTTGATTTGCCCTTGTGACGGAATTAGTTGCAATAGACTCAAATGCAGAATTAGCAGAAAGAATATTTATTGGTTTCACAGCAGTTAATGACCTAGGGGTTGTACATTGAACCCGAAAATTAACATTTGACTTAAAATATTAGTTATGTTATGAGGGTTGTGAGCTTGTTTGGTGCCAAGGTATGGTTCCAAACTTAAAGCTATTGTAGTTGTGGGCATTGAATTAATGGATTGGTTCATTTTGATAGGTATGTCTGCCATCAGATAGCTTTGTGATATGTTTGATCAGTACTATCTAAACTCTGATTCTTTTTCTTTTATATGGCTATGGTCGATTGCCTTGGTTAAGGGACGATATTCCAGTCATCCTTAGGATTGAATCCAAGCTCGTGGCAGGCCAAACACAAGCTCCTGACTAAAAAAACTCATCGACCTTTAAAAAGAATTAGAAATTGTCTGAAGAAAATTTTACTTCTTTTATTAAAAGATGATCTAAGGATCTATTGTCCTCAAGTGAAGTGACTTAAATCAACCATTTTCATGGTCCATTTGGTTCTCTTCTTTTTTTTGTCTGTTTACTCTTTTCAACAGCTAGAAATTTTTTAGGGTCATAACTTTCGGTTACTTGACTATTCATATGCATGGGTCGCTTTCAAGCTGATTGTTACTCAAGTCTGCCATTTGCAAATTGATTTCAAAGTAGACTATTGAATAAGAAATTAAAACCATTAATTTTATTTACCAACCACCAATTACTTCAAGGTAAAACTTGGATGATTGGCCATAATGCTCCTCTAATACCTAATGAGTTAAAAGAACATTTACATTACAAGCATTTTTTACATTTTTTTCAGAAAAAAATCAATGATGTATATCATCAGTTTTTTATTCAAATTGTTTTAAAATTGGTGTTAAAGTAATTATTATAAATTGTTTGTACCAGAAAGTGATTTAAAATACAAGAGATTCTCTGTAAGCTAGGAGAGAATCAAATGAATCATATTTCCTTATCATAATCCCTATAAATTGGAATTACCATAATCATGTAACCGTATGTAATCCTTATTATGTGCACAACTACTATAGTTACATTAAGAGTCTGAATTTCTAAGAATTTATAATGTGCAAGTTCATTGGCTAGTTCAGTTATGAAGATCATACCACCCCAGTACACTCAATCCAAGCAATATCAAGAGACTTTCTTATTTTCTTTTCATACTTTTGTAGAACGGACTTCTTTTAAAACAAAGAAAAATGGCTGAAAATGAAGGTTCTATAGGACTTCCATGCATGGAGAAACGGGTGGAGAACAAACCTTTGCCTTCTCAGTTGCATCATCTAGCATCCCAACTGATCATACCATGGCAAAATTTGCTCTGCCTCACATGAGAACGTTTCATCTAGCTTGGATCTCCTTTTTCACCTCTTTTATCTCTATTTTTGCTGCAGTACCCCTTGTTCCCATCATTCGTGATAATCTTGATTTAAAACAAGTAAATATTGGCAATGCTGGGGTTGCTTCTGTCTCTGGAAGCATATTGTCCAGGCTAGTGACGGGTGCAGTTTGTGACTGATTGGTGCAAGATATGGGACTGCATTTCTTCTAATGCTATCAGCCTCTACTGTATTCTGAATGTCTTTTGTTTCAGATGCTAAGGCTACTTAGCGGTCCAGTTCATGATTGTATTTTGCCTCGCAACATTTGTGTCATGTCAGTATTGGACAACAAGAATGTTCAATGGCAGGATTATAGGGCTTGTCAATGGATGTACAGGTGAATGGGGTGACATGGGCGGTGAAGTCACTCAACTCTTGATGCCCTTAGCTTATCATTTAATCAGGCTAGCCAGTGCAACTCCCTTCACTGCCTGGAGGATTGCTTCTTTCATTCCTGGGTGGCTCCATGTCATTATGGGTATCTTCTAACTCTTGGCCCAGACTTGCCTGATGGAAACCTAAGTCCCTTACAGAAGAAGGGTGAAATTACGAAAGATAAGCTCTCCAAGGTAAAGTTTTTGGAACACCTCTCTTTCTTTTAACTTGAGCTTGCTATCAGTATGATCCAATAAAATTTAGTGCTGATTTGCTTATCTTGTTCAGGTTTTTGGATACGCCATCACAAACTACAGAACATGGATCTTTTTCCTCCTTTATGGGTTTTCTATGGGCATTGAATTGACTATTAACAATGTCATCTCAGAATATTTTTATGAGAGCTACTATCCCGACCATATCTTCTGTCCCTTTTTGTCACAAATGACGAAACAACGATAACAATATGAATTTTTGTATGTGCAACAGATTTGATCTTGAACTCCACACTGCTGGGACTATAGCTGCTAGCTTTGGCAAGGCCAACTTCTTTGCTCGTCCCTTGGACAGTTATGACTCTGATATAGCAGCACGATTGTTTGGCATGAGAGGCAGGCTATGGATCCTTTGGTTCTTTCAAACTCTAGGAGGTGTGTTCTGTATATGGCTTGGCCAGGCTGATTCACTTCCAATTGCTGTCTTAGCAATGATCCTTTTTTCTCTTGGGACTCAAGCATATTCAAATTTTACAGAAGTAGCTAGATACATATTCAAAAATTCAAAATTTTCTCTGATAAGTTTTACAGAAGTAGCTAGATACATATTCAAATTCAATGGATATAAACATATCAGAGTGAGGGTGAAGCTCACATATCTCTCTTTCTGTAACTATATATTTTCTCATTCAGCAATCACTAGTGCTTCAAATTCTGTTTAGAAACCTCGTAAATCTGAAAAGCGTTTACAAACTTTCATTGGCCTGAACATGCATCTAAATTTTTCATATGGAAGTGACATACAAATTTAATGAGCAAGTCAGCAGATTCTCAAGCCCAACAAACTTCGAATTTTTCTCTCTCAACTCATTTTTTTGACAAAAATGTCTCTCTCGCATTTCATTCTTAATCTAGAGTCTTGCATAAAGCTGATACCACCAGTTTGATCGATCTATTTTCATTTTTAAAAGCTAGGTATGCTGCAAATAGCATAGTACACATAAATTGTATATATAGTGTGAGATGGAACAGAAAATTATATTTATAAGAACAAAAAGTTTCACTTAATTACTTTAGGTGCATGAAACAAGGCATTTATATGCTCTCTGAAAGAGAAAAAAATTATTTTCATCATTCATCAATTTAAAGACATAGAAGAGAGTCAACTCACTTCTATTCTTAGGCGAATATTGATCCTATTCTTCCATGGGGCAGCAAAATTTTGGGTGAAAAGAACAACATTGTTTGAAGCATCAAAATGGTTAGAGCAAAACTAGTAGCTTAACTTTCCACTGCCTCCACAAGTAGTACAAGATCGAGCAGAAGAACACTTTGTGCAGTAGCTCCATTTCTTGGGAAGTCTGAAATGATTAAGCTCAAATGCTCAACAGAACGTCAAGGAGGGCCTACATATATAGACATAGGTAACGAATGGTAGGGGAAGAAAGCATGAATATGGTGCATTCATTAGGAAATATACCCAGCTGTGTATCGAGTGGCCATATTCTTTGCTGTCATTCTTGCCCTTTCAGCACTGTCCTCTGACATTTTCTTCAACACAAATCCTTCACCTTTACACTCTGAACATATCCCAGAACCCCCACAATCTTCACATGGTCTCAATGGAACCTTCAATTTGAAAGGGAAAAAAATGCAGTTAGGTTGATGGCCTTGGAGGGGAATTGTATTGAGGCAATTTAGTGTGTAATGGAAATAAACTGAGTATGACGTGAGTTTGGTAGAATGGTATTGTGGCCTATGGAGGTGGAGGGATGGATGTCACTGCAGATAACAAGACATATCAGAAGTTCTGAGCCCAAAGCCAAGGGTGCCTAATTTATCAAAATCTAACTCCTATACCTGAAATCTTTCTGGAAAACACCTAAAAACTCTCCAATCTCAAATATATACTTGTAGAATATCCAAGAACTATCTTAAGAAATTAAAATGTATTCTTTTCATCTTTCGGACTAAAATGCACTTGAAGAAGCAGAAGGGGAGTTGAGGAACATTCTAGCTGTTTAAAAATTTATGAAATGAACATTTCTAGAAATTAAGGGAGGAAAATAAAGAATTAAACACCTCAGTTGCATCAGAAGCTTTAGTTCTCCTAACAAGAAATGTTGCTGCTGCACCCACAACTGTTGCACTAATGGCCACTGAAGCAATTGTTTCTGGCAGAGCAGAAGATACAATGGATAATTTTATTCTATGTTCTTTTGATTTCTCACCAATCAAAGAACAGACTCTGTGGTCTAGCACACTCTGGAATTTTGGCCAGGGATCTCCAAATGCTTCACAACATCAAAAAGAAATATCAGAAAAATCAAGCATCCTCCAACTTAACAAGACTGTAGAATCATCTTTAAATTGCTTAAGGATCAGAGTTTATGTGACTTTTGAAGTAATTGGCCTAAAGGCTTTTTATTTTATAATAGTCAAATGTTTATAAACCAAACCAGCATAGCTCGCAGGGCTTAAGCAAACTGACAATTTTTGCCACAAATTTCATCTAACAATCAAAATCATCATCCGGTATAACTCTCCAACAACACAGGCAAACTGCCTTGTGTGAGACAATATGAAATGAAAATAATGCAGAATGTTACTTGGATCCATATATTGTCTTTAACAATAAGTCTGCTTGCTAAAGATTATGGAAGCTTTATAATCAAATCATAAATCCAATTTAAAGAACAGAGCAGACAGGAAACCAAAGCCCAATTCGCAGTGGAAATAACAGTTGTTTCCGGCTTACTCAAAGCATTTAAGCACTTCAAATTTTCCAGCAGAAAGATAAAATGACAATTAATTCAGTGTTTATGATACTGATAATCAGATTTACAAACACGAGGCTTTTCTCTTTCAAGTCATAAATGATGCTGATAGTAATGGCATCAACAATCACCTATCTATAATCATTATCAGTAATGAAACCAAGCCGGGCAAGAACTTCAACTTCTAAAATTCAGAAGACCTAAAGCCTTAGTAGCAATTAACCACATATATAAAATTCTAAACCACCTAAGGACCCAAAAAATGCATTTTCAGAAAGATTCAAACCAAAGCATTCAATCCACCCATCCAATAGAAGAACTCTCATTAAAACAATAACCTCCAACTAACATTAACTCTAGTGCCTCCCTATTGTTATGGTTCCCTTCACCACCCACAACCACAACTATCATCACCTTGAAAAAACAAGTGCAAGCAATGAATGGCCAATCAAGTTTTCATTAAAAGAATACGAGTAACCCACCTGCAGCTGGCCCTTAAAAACTCATATATTCAGATAAAACAACCACCTGGTAAAGACCCTGGCCTAATCTTTAACCGGTAATTTTCATTACAGGGATCTACAACAACTAGAACTACTTCCGGTTAGTTTCATAAAGCTTGTGTGGTTATGTTCATAATAAAGAGAGATAAAAGAAAAACAAATAAAACTGTCTATAAAAAATTCTGTGTAAATCAAATAAATGAGAATTTTTTAGTTTGTTGAGACTTACTCTTGGAGTAGGATGCAAACGTTAAAGAGCGAACTGAGAGCTCCATTCGTAAAGAGTCTTTCTTAGTTAATGCAATACTGTTTTTTCTAGTCTCATGTCTCTTATCTTTGCTGTCGGACAAAATTTCACGTTAGCCCCCGATGAACAATATAATTTCACAAGTGCCATCAATTGTTGAAAGCACCTAAATTTTGCCATCAATTTTTGAGAGTTTCACAAGTACCATCAATAGCAGTAATCAACTACTAGGCAGTATTAACAAAACCCTTTTTGCATAATTCCAGGCAAGAAAAGGATAAAATTAACCTTATTCTTAAAGTTTCTGTTAATAACATTAATCTTTTGTTAATTACAGCACTGTTAACTTTGCTAAAGATATAAGCAAAACCCTTTTTTTAATATAATTCCAGGCAAGAAAAGTACAGCAAATTTGCTTGCTGTCTGATAAAGGTTCTTGATTTTTGGTTTCAGTTTCTAAACAATGATAGCAATAACTAATAAGTTTGTACTGCATATAGTTTTTATTTTCTCCTACCAGTTCAAATCTTGATGAGCATTTATTTGAAGGGCCACAAATTCTGGACGGCTATTCAATGTATGTTGGCACGAAGCTTAAAGATGCATAGACAAAACGTGAAACTAGTCTCCAATTTGCACTGTGGAAAATTACAGGACTGGCTGAGAATTACTCCACAAGATTAATAAACGTCTAACATCTCCAAACATAAATGGCTTAAATTTTGAAATTAAAACCTCTTCTCTACTTTCATTTAACAGTGCACCTTCTCTCACCTAATGCCAACCATCCCTCAATTTATTACCAAGTTTTGTACCAAACAGATTGTGTTCTTGCTGCGCTGAATCAAACAAGGATATAACTGGTCGGATACTTCAATATTTTTCTGTATTAATAGGCAAATTATATATGCAAGTGAACATGAAAAGAAAGTATTGCTGTCAACAGCCGCATGATTTGTTGGTAGAGTATTTGACTCTTAATTTTATTGATCAAGTTTTAAATCATGGCAGCCTCAAGTATAAATAAATAAACAAATATATATATATATTTATATTGTGATGAAAATGAAAGGCAATAGGTGAGATTATCATCTCGAAAACTTTGAAGTATAACCTTTGTGTAGGTTAGCTTGGATTCACCAGCTATGAACTACATTCGACGAGTGGCCTATATAATCAATGTATCCATGTTGGCAGAGCATAAGGAGATTAAAGTTGACTTTAGAAAGATCTTGTAAGATTTTAAACTTTCCCTAAATGTGTGTTTAGAAACTTTAGATGACTTGAGAAAGTAACAGTACAGTATATCAAGCTTATGTTATGCTTGAAGTTTATCTTCCATATTAATGGCGAGTTAAAGATCAACTACATTGCCTCTCTCCGCTTTTTTAATTTCAAAAGCAGCCCTCAATAAGAAAATCTCGACCCAACAAAAGCATTGGCCTATTTCTGAAATATTATTATTGTTTCTTAAATGGAAGCTTGGTTATGGAGGGATACTAGTAATTGTATTTTGCATCGTGCATGCAATGAACCTATAGTGTCTGTCTAACCGACCAAAGTAAATGCCATTAATGCTTAATTGTAGTCTCAAATAAGAATAAACACATTCTATATATACGTAATTTCTTCCTTGCAATCTAATTCTTCCACTATGATGAAAAACCAATCCTAATTTACTACAGAGAATTTAAGGGGTTTTCGCATATCTTTTACTATTCCAAGAAAGCGGTCCCTATGGAGACTCAAATTTTGAGGAAAGGAAACTGTCTAGATTTCGGGCTTTTGAAGCAACAGATATTGGTTTTGATTGTGTAATAAAAGAAGCTCACGGGCATCTCAATACCTTCCACAGTTTACAAAAAAAAAAAAAAAAAGAAAAAGAAAAAGAAAGGGCACCCACCTCACCAACTTAACATCACCTCACTCTTCAAAACTAATGCAACGCTATAGCAATGACTTACGACTCATATCTTGATTATCTTCTTTATTTTCAGCTACTCACGAGCCTATTTAAGACCCCCCATTCGATACTTTCCTTAGCCACTCCCTTTAAAAACCCTCTCCCATAATAAAACCCTTTCAAAAACCTCTCCAACTCACGAGGAAACCAAACTATTACGGGAAAAAAAAAACACAAAAGAAGAATAGAAGAAACAGTACGATCACTTTCCAACATGTCTGCCACAATATTTTGCATAATTTTCATCTATCTCCTCTTGATGTTTTCTTCTTCTCCGGACGTTGCTATGGGCGGTCGTGATATCCCATCAAGCGTTCCTAGCACAATGAGGCCTGCATCCGTGGATTATGTGAAGATGAATCCTCAAGTACTGAATCATAATAAACAGGAGGTTTTCCATGAGAAGGAAGTTAAGGGTTGTATGCCAAAAGGGTCTAAGCATTCATCAGCTCCAAGTCGATATGTTAACTATCAAACTCTTGGTTCTGCTTGTGCTACTAAAGCACACTCCAAAAAACCTTGAGGATACGATACTTTTTGTCGAATTTGAGAGAAATAAGAGAGGTGATGTATGTATAATAAGAGCTTTGACTATATGTTTTTTTTTTTCCTTCCTTTTTGCGGGTATATAAGGCTATGTCCTTGACCTTGAATGTATGTTTGCCATCACGTTTTGGATTGTATCAGTTTATTCTTAAGTATAATTTGGAATGAGCTTACATGTACAAGGAGGAGGCAATTTTCTTCTTAATTAACACTATCAAAATTGTCAATCACTGACCCTGAGATTTCAGAGAATTGCTTATGCAAACAATCACTCCACCAAGAATGAAAATAAGGTCCTAGCTCGCAGGATATGCCTATGTATTAGGTATTAATTAAGAAACTAACATGCAGGGAGCAACATATGAGCATGGCCAATTGGAAAGAAACCCACAGTATTGAGGTCATGCGTCACACCAGGCTCCAGGCACCAGGGTTCCTCAAAAAGCATGTGAAACTAAGCAATGTAGTAGGGCCTACAAGCCGATAGCAATTTAATGGGCAAACTGGGAGATGATGGCGCCAAATAGAATCGTGAATTTGAATTGGTCTAACAGACCCAAATTTTCATACCAAGAGCTTCCTAGCTACTACAATTTTCCACAGTAATCAAGTTTAGTAGCTACTAGCTATTTGCAATTTGACAAATATTTGGCAATCAACTTAAAACATAAAACAATAAAGCATTCTAGTAAATAGAACAACATTCTGGATTAATGTGCTAAATCCAAGATAAATGCAATAACCATAAAAGACAAAAGTCGTTGCTAAACCTACCAAACTTAACCTAACTATACAAATCATCTTCGTCAGCACCAGCAGCAGCAGAAGTTGAAAATGGATCAGATGCAGCAGCAGTGGTGGTCCCAATCTGTGAAAACCTAAATTCAGATCCGAAACCCCTGGACTGCTGCAAGGTCTGAGCAAATGCCTGGTATTTGCGAATATCAGCATCACTAACACTCCTTCGAGCAAACTTCATGGACTCCTCAAAATGTGCAGCCTTAATCTCTGCAACTTCATCCTCAGCATCCTCATCCATTGCCTCTGGATTCTCTCTTCTTCTTCTTTCCCTTTCTATGTCCTGCAAATGGTTCCAGTTTAATTTAATGCTTAATTATGATGAAGTTATCAACACAAGATAGATACCAATATTGCCTCTGTTCAGCAAGCAAAGCATTCAAAGCATGATAGGTCACAGATGAATAAATTGAAGATATCATTAAGTGGAAGTAATTGAATTTTAAAGAATACAACAAGACTACAATCAGAGCATATAACCATGTGAAAGGCAACCCAACAGTATCAGCTTAAAAGAGATAATGAATAACAGGAAAGGAGCCAGTTATGAGCACCTCAATCATAAATTTTAAAACATGAAAAACAAAATACAGTTTTAACTTTCTAAAAGACTATAACCACTTATAAAGTACTTGATGGTAAAGGCAGCAGAAGCATACCTTCTCAATGTTCTCTCTGATGGCATACTTGCATGCTCGCTGGCAAATCTCAGTAATATCAGCCCCACTAAAACCTTGGGTATACCTAGCTAGTGCTCTCAAATCAACATCTTTAGAGATGGGTGATTTTCTCAAACAGGCCTTGAAGATCTGGTGACGGGATTCCTCATCTGGAAGAGGAATATAAATTAACTGATCAAGCCGCCCAGGCCGCAAAAGTGCCGGGTCAATAATGTCAGGCCTGTTAGTGGCCCCAATGATAAAAACAGTCTTTTTAGCTGACATGCCATCCATTTCAGTTAGAAGTTGGTTTAGAACCCTATCAGCAGCACCTCCTGCATCCCCAACACTGCTCCCTCTCTGTAACAATTAAATAATATCATCAAATGAGTAAAAATAACTATTCAGTATTCAAATTTTAATGGAAGACCAAAACATATGCATGTATCGAAATTTAAAACAATTTATGGAGCAAAAATAAACCTGTGTAGCAATGGAATCAAGCTCATCAAAGAAAAGGACACAAGGTGCAGACTGTCGAGCCTTGTCAAATATTTCTCTAACATTGGCTTCACTCTCACCAAACCACATGGTGAGCAGTTCAGGGCCTTTGACACTGATGAAGTTAGCTTGGCACTCATTTGCAATAGCCTTAGCAAGGAGAGTTTTGCCACATCCAGGAGGACCATAAAAGAGGACCCCCTTTGAAGGTGACATGCCAAATTTCTCAAACTTCTCTGGGTGCTCCACAGGATATTGCACAGTCTTAACAACCAAACAGAAACACAAAAATAGAAGTTTTAGCAACAAGCTTGAAAAGGAGTTAAGCCTATAAACTGATCAAGCAATGACAATCACCTCTTGAAGTTCTCGCTTAACATTCTCAAGGCCTCCAATATCCTCCCAGCTGACATTAGGCACTTCAACCACCTGGATGAACAAAAAAAATGAGCAATTTAGACAATTGAGAAAAATTCATTGATCTTGAGATACAAATTGATCATACATGCACATCACGATGAAAATTCAAAGGAAATTATCACTTACTGTTTCACGCAGTGCAGAGGGATTGCTAGTTCCAAGGGCAGTTTGGAAGTGCTCGTTTGTAACTGCCATTGAATTAAGTATCTCAGCATCAATAGCGTCATCCTCCAAGTCAATGACATCCATCTTCTCTCTGATGCACTGCAGAGCAGCTTCAGTGCATAAAGCAGCAAGGTCAGCACCAACATAACCATGAGTGTCTTTTGCAATCCTTTCTAAATCAACCTGAAAAAAGATAGAAAAGTAACCAACAAGGAACACAAAAGAGAACAAGTCATGGAGAAACTCTAGCACAGAAAATAAGCTAATTTGAGGACCAAAATACAACCAATCTCAGTGCATCATTAGGGTTAGCGGCTTAAGTAGTTAAATCCATTCCATGCATCCAAATATAATCATGATCTAATAATTTTATTTGCTAAATATAGAAATACCAAAACATAAATAACTAAATAATGCAGATTTCAATCTCACTTCATCAGAAAGCTTCATGTTCTTGGTATGGATGCGAAGGACTTCAAGACGACCAACTTCATCTGGAACACCAATGTCTATCTCCCTATCAAACCTGCCAAATCTTCTCAAAGCAGGATCAATGCTATTTGGACGATTAGTAGCCCCGATAACAATCACATGAGCCCTTGATTTCAGTCCATCCATGAGAGTCAACAGCTGTGAAACGATTCTTCTCTCAACTTCACCATGGGTCTTCTCACGCTTAGGAGCAATTGAATCAATCTCATCAATAAAGATGATAGATGGAGCATTCTTCTCAGCTTCTTCAAAAGCCTTCCTAAGGTTGCTTTCACTCTCTCCAGCCAATTTGGACATAATCTCTGGTCCATTAATACAGAAGAAGAAAGCTCCAGTTTCATTAGCAACAGCTCTGGCTATTAATGTCTTACCAGAACCCGGTGGTCCATAAAGCAGAATTCCTTTGGGTGGTTTAACACCAATTGATTGAAAAGTGAGATGCCTTAGTGCAATTCCACCAACTCACGAATCTAGCCATCTGCTTCCTAACACCACCTACATCATCATAACCAACTTCATCCAACCTATCCTCATCTTCCCTTCTAACAGGTTCCCCCTCACAAAAAATTTCAGTGTCTGGGGCAACTACACAATACTCTGGCGGGTCAGTCTCAATGACCTTGAACTCCACACTCCTCATCCCTCCTCGAACAAGGAATAGATCTCCTTTCTTCACGGGACGATAAGCCTCCAAGAAATAAGCTGCAAACAACAAACAAACATAAAAAACAATCCAACAAAACAAGACAAAGAACAATAAAATAACAAAGAAAGATAAACCAACAAAACAGTAATAGATAAGTACACAGTCAGAACTAGACAACAGTTATATTGACAGTAGATAGATTAAAAACTTACGCTTCAAGTAAGCGTCAAACAAATTCCCAGTAACACCTTCGATGGTATCATCAATGGGAAGAATGTGAACACGCTTCCCATACTTCACATCAGGGCATTGGTGCACAGACACAACATCTCCAAGCCGAACCCGCAGATTCGACCTGACAACTTTGTTCATTCTAATCTTCGACGGCTCACATTGATCATCAGCAAGAGCGATGCAGATTGTATCCTTTCGCTTCTTTCCCTACACCAACAAAATCCTCAAATAAGAACAACAGCATTAAACCTTAAAACAGGGGAAAACCCTAAAACTTCAAAATTCAGCTTTCTAATTAACAAAAATTTTCATCTAATCCTGAAATTAAGCCTTCGGTAACCATAAAACCTAACTCTTATCGCGTTAGAATTAAGGTTCTAAAGCAACAAAACACAGTCTTGAAGACCCAAAATTAATTTAAAAATAAACGAACCCCTAACGAAACCCAAGAGAAATCGCCAAAACTAAACCCTAATAATTAAAAATATATTAAAATAGGTTTTTTACTAATTAATTAATTAATTTAATTACCTTGATGAGAATAGTGTCACCACGGAAGAGCTGCAACTTCTCCATGGTGTCGGGGTTCAAACAAACGACGGAGTTGTCATCGTTGACCGCCTCGTCAACAACCAACCGATTCGGCGACTTTTTCCTCTCCAGAATCGCCGTCGAGTAGTCTTTCCTCTCCGATTTCCTGAATCAAAGAAGCAAAATTTAAGATTAAACCCAACAAAATTGAAGATAGAAAATCGTAGAGAAAAAAAGGAAAAGAAAATCGGAAGAAGTAAATTGACTCACGAGTCGGACGATTCAGCTGGGTGACTCATGTTTCGTAAAGCGAAAACGAGAGAGCAAAAGAGAAAGAGTAATAAAAAACGAATAATTAAGTGAGCGTTGGGAAAAGGCTTCGATCGCTATTTATAGTCTTTCATTCTTTTTATCTTGTTCGACAAGAAAAAGGTTTTCTTTATTATTTGGGATTTTGTATTTCCGCTTTCAATCGAATTTAAAGAAAAAAAAAATTGAGAGAAATAAAATTGGAATTAAAAAAAAAAAATCTTGACTTAAAACAATTAATTTTCTAATTTTAGCTTTAGGCTGCGGCCCACTACTTGGCATTAATGGATTATGGAATGGCTATTAAAGTTTGGGCACTAACTATTGACCAATCCCTTTTGGGTACAAATTAACCCATTCAAAAACCCGGAGGCCAACTAAAAACAATGTTTTGGGCCCAATATACAACAGACGAAAGCCCTTGAAGCCCATTTTAAAGCCCAACTAAGAAAGAAAAAAAGAAAATTTAAAACATTTTTATCATTGGGTCGGTAATTTATATATTCGTATCAAATATATATATATATAGTATTAAAATTATATTATTATAATTCATTGATATATTCAATATAAAATATTTTTATTTTTATCAAATTTATATATTTTTTAATCAATTTTAAATCACATTGTTTTTATTTTTTTCATATATTTTTTATTATATTATTATCTCGTATATAAAATTATCGATTTTAAAAATCATGCATGCAAACTGCTGAGGTGTTTACAAATTAAAATCTTATCATGTTCATGTACAAAACTGTAAAAGGTATGACCCAAAGACAGTATAAAGCAATTTGTGTTTGGTCAAAATTAGCAAAAGTAAATGGTATGACCCAAAAACGGACCATGATTAGTTGTATCAAACAAGTTGCCAGCATGGTTTGTTTTACAATCATTGCAAATTACATTCTCAGTCAAATCATGAGGTCTTTGAATGTGCTTGCTATTTCCCTCAAATCACAAGCCAAATAAACTAATACTCTAATTGGACAAACCCACATTGGGGTAGTTATTGAAAAAGAAATATATGTATTCATACTTCTATATTTTTTATAATAATTTTATTAATTTTTTAGTAACTGTTCTTAATTAAATTGATGTCAGTTTATTCATAACATTAATTCAATTAAAAATTTAAATAATGATATAAATTATATACATAAAAACTCAAGATTGATTTGATTAATATGATACAGCTTCTTTTTTACAAAAATCATATCGCTTTTTTTTTTTTACGAATAAATAGACATTGAAAATTCAAAGACAAAGAAAAGAGGATAGCAAAAGTAACTATTTAAAAATTACAAAAAGGGGTAACAGCTAACCCTGTGAAATCCTATGTTAAACTCAAATCAATTTAGTTTGGACTCTTCTCCAACAAGTCGTTGGAACATCATTTCGGTAAGAAAGAAAAAAGGTTTCAAATGTTTCTTCATACATGTGACCCACACGGTTTTTTCTCCCTCCATTTTCTTTAATATAGTTAGTATTATCTTACCAACCTTAGCAGTTATAAAAAGTTACACTTAATTTATAAAATATTATTTAATTAAAAATTTTTGTGATATTTTTATAAAATTAAATTTATATATTATAATAAATTCTCATAATATTTCGATATAATATTAAATATCACAAATTTCTCTAGTTATAATTTAACGTTACAAATAAATTTAATATAAAACACACACAAAAATATAAAATTTTAAAATCATATCAAACGTTAAAATTTTAAAAGTGATTTCTATTGAATATTATTAAGCTCTTATATGATTCTAAAAATAACTTTTATAATGAAATAATTAGTTTCGGTTCGATTGATAATACTCTGATATTATTTATAAAAATTTATTTTTAGTTTATAAATATTATTTATTTTGATTTAAAAATTTTATGATTTTATTTTATAAAATATACCTCATAAATTTAAATTTAAATTTTAATTTATATCATAACAAATTTTCTTAACATTATCGATTTATAATTGAAATATTATAATAATAATAATAATAGAAAAAACTAATGAATAATTCACGTCCTGTCAAAAAGCAAACCAAAACTCTTAAATGATTGATAAAAACAATACGAAAACACAACAAAATTGAAAATTTGACAAATCTTGTGGACACAATTTCTTTCAAAGCGCTTACAAATTTTTTTTTTGTGCAAGAGTAAGACTTTTAGTATATCTATATTATGTTAAAAAATTTTAATTTAATTGATATCACCAGCGACATGAAATAATTAAAAAATATATATATATTATATTAAAAATTCTATTTTCATTTCATATCATAATTTAATTATGTTTTATATTAACCGTCGTTCTTTCGCAATCTTTCTCATTTTATTTGAATTTGAGACTGGCCATGTGTGTTAGGGAAATTTATATTATATTATATTATAAAATTAATAATATACATTAGTAGAATTGTATTTATTTTTTTTAAGGGGGAGAATAAATCACGATAAAGTAACGAAGAGTAGCGCTTTTGAAGGGGTATGATTGGCAAACTAACATCATTACATTCTTCTCAGAATAAATTAAAGCGACCCTTGGAAAAGAGAAACATCAAACGCACAAAAACAAAAAGGCTTAATATAATATAAAAAAAAACAAAAGAAAGTTCTTTAGAGTAGACAGAGAGATGCTCAGCAATGGAAGCAACTAGCAAAGCAAGAAAACGATTATAAAGAGAGACCCGCCAAAAGCGGGTCAAGTAATCCAAGAACATTTGCCGAGTTTTTAGATTCTTTTTTTTTTTTTGGTAGTAGGAATATAAAAAACCAAGGCTTTGGTTTCATTCACTCCACTCTTCTCACATTCTAACTCCCTGTCGTTTTTCCTTGTCATTGAAGTTCTTTCTATTACTCGGATCCAGGCTTGTCTCTTCCTCACACTTCTCTTTAGCTTTTGATTCTTCTTCTTATTATGTTTTAGTTTGCTTTTTTTTGACATGGGATCTTAGCTTAGTTTGTCTGCTGTTGGTTACTTAAGTTTACTAAGAAAAGACAAAAAAGTTGAAGGATTGAGGTTTTTTTCTTGGTAATGAAATGGAGTACTGGGTATTGGTGTTGTATCAAGTAAACAGATAATACGTGGTCAGGGGAAAGGTCAAATGGATTAGTATTTTGCTTTGTTATGCTGACAAATAGTTTACATTGATGTGGATTGTTGGATTATTTGAAATTTTGGGCTATTGGTTTTTTTTTTTTTTTTGTGCTCCATTGATCATTTTGCATTGCATTCATTATCTCAATGAAAGTTTAGCTTCTGATTTTGTTTGAAAGGATGGGCAATCTTTTGTTTAATTATCCAATAATGAATACAGGCTGAGGTTTTTACATTCAAATTCCTTTGCATTTTGAGGAAATTAAATTCAAATACCTAATAGTTAGACTTTAAACTCATTGGATTTCCTACGGTCCCTTAGTAGGAATTTCAGAATCATTGCTTAATATTAATTTCCATTTAGCAGTTGACACGATGTTTTAATTAGGGGTTGTGATGGCATTGAAAGTTTACATGTACAGCCATGTGTGCAGTTATAAATCAGTGTGATCAATTAATTATTTAAGTGGGATACGATCAAGTTCCCAATTCATTTGCCAGTGCTGTTTCTACAATCGGAAGGTTTGGAAATCAGGAGTGATAAATGGAAGAAATACAGTCTCAGTCAGACAATTATAGGTCTTCATCCTCTTCAGCCAGTAGTCCCACAAGTAGGGTGCCCTCAAGTAACTTTTTCTATTTGCGGAAGCCTGGTTCTCTCAGACAACCTATCTCATTTGAGGATTCGCCCCAGTGGGAAGATACAGATGTGGATGTCAGGGTGGAGGAAGGAGGTGACTCTATCAATGCTGCAACCACGCCAGTCTCCCTGTCTCTCTCAAAGCTCAATAGTGGGTCCTTGCCCTCACCACCGCTGCCAGAGGGTTCAGCTGTTGCAAGAAAAATTGCTGGTGCATCAGTTGTGTGGAAAGATTTGACTGTTACTATAAAGGGGAAAAGGAAATATTCTAATAAGGTTGTGAAGAGCTCAAATGGTTATGCATTACGTGGCACAATGACAGTAATCATGGGTCCTGCAAAATCTGGGAAGTCCACACTTTTAAGGGCTATTGCAGGTCTTTTAGCATGACTCTTATATCTGCTACTTATTGAGCAACCACTTTTTTATGCTTTTCCTATGTTTCATTCCAGATTTTTAAGACTAAAATCCTGTTTTCTCTTGAATTTAGGAAGATTACATCCTTCGGCTAAAATGTATGGTGAAGTATTCGTGAATGGGGCTAAAAAGGACATGCCTTATGGTTCATATGTGAGTTTCCATTACATTTTCATGAAGGGAGGAACTTTTAGATATCACTTTTGATGCTTCCTATGGTTGTTATGTTGATAGGATGATTCTTTGCTGGTAAAAGTGGCTACTTTTTATCTTCAAATTGATGTCCATTCTTTTTTTTTTTTTCTTGTAAAACTTTTTGGATTTGTGTTTTTGCAATTATAATATGTACAACTGACCTAACAGAAGTTGAATTATACTTGAAATTGTCTAAACAAGTCCCAGTCCAGTTTTGAATCATAAATTATAGGAATCATCTTATAGTCCTTGTTTCTTTCACTCGTCTCATTATGTGAATTCTCTTAGGTGATTAATCCTTTGATACTCAATCCCACTTAGGTTTCCAATTTAGCAAGCATCATGAATCAAGATTCAATGAACTCCCTTTTTTGAACTGATATTTGATTTTTGTTTCCTATATGTATCTAAGCTCCATATTATTTTTCTTGAAACCGGGCTAATTTTTCTTATTGTGATAGTGCTAGTTTTAAATGTTTTCCTTTTCAAAATTAATTCTATTTTAGTTGAACAGAAGTTTCGAGGAAGCATTCTGTTTCAAGGTTGGTTTTTTTTTTTACTTTGAAATATTCAATTTTCAGGGATTTGTTGACAGGGAAACCACTCTAATTGGTTCACTCACAGTCCGGGAGTATCTATACTACTCAGCTTTGCTCCAACTTCCTGGTTTTTTCTGTCAGAAAAAGAGTGTGGTAGAGGAAGCCATCCATGCCATGTCCTTGGGTGACTATGCAAACAAACTGATTGGTGGTCACTGCTATATGAAAGGCCTTCCTAGTGGTGAAAGAAGGCGTGTTAGCATTGCTCGGGAACTCGTGATGAGGCCACGTATCTTATTTATAGATGAGCCTCTTTATCATCTTGACAGGTAGGTTATTTATTTATTTATGTTCCTTAATTTGTTCTTAAAAGTGTTTTATTTTTCATGTTCCTTGTCTTCTGCATGCTCTACCAGGCTGACTGTATGATTGGTGTGCCATCTACTTTCCAGAGAATCAAGATGATTTATTATGTTACTGCTAAATTTTAGTATTTTATTTTATTCAGTGTCTCTGCCCTTTTAATGATGGTAACACTGAAGAAACTTGCAAGCACAGGATGCACTCTCATTTTCACCATTTGCCAGAGCAGTACAGAAGTTTTTGGTCTCTTTGATCATATCTGTCTGCTTTCAAATGGAAACACCCTGTTTTTTGGGGAAACATTAGCTTGTTTGCAGGTAACTGATTGTATATATAATTATTTTTGCTGCTCTTATCTTTGTTTTGATTTTCTTTTGTTAGTGACTTAATGATGTAAGCATCATTTGATATGGAAGAAAAAAAAAGTCCAATTAAAATTCTGTTATATGCTTACTTGGACTTGGTTCCCTAATGTGGAGTTAGGAAACTAAGATACAATCCATTTATGAAGAAATTTCTTTTCTTTTAATTTTTCGTGATGAGTACTTGTTGTGCCTTCTGGGTATTCTAATTTATCTCCCTTTTCTTGATGAAGCACTTCTCAAATGCTGGATTCCCTTGCCCAATTATGCAAAGTCCTTCTGATCACTTTCTACGTGCCATAAATACAGATTTTGACAGGATCATTGCAATGTGCAAAAATTGGCAGGTAATGAATGATTCTCATTCTGTATGTTGTAGTTCGAAGCCTCATTGGTACTTAGAGAGAACAAGTTAAACCCCAAAAATGAAAGAGTTATAAAACATTTGAGTCAGATCTCAAAAGTTGTTGGATAATGTTGGCTTGATGGTAAATTAAGAGGATTAAAGATGCTTGTATGGTGCATTATGTTATTTCATTTTATAACTCTAGTATATTTGGTATTAAATCATCATACTACATCTAGTCCATCATTTTTGGCTGTGCCTTTTATGTCACTTAAATTAGAAAAATAGTCATTACCCAGTTATGATCCTACTAAAATGGAGGTCTTACCAATCTGAACTGTTTCTATGTTTTACTATTTTTCCTTTGAATAATGGTTTCCTGTCTTTAATGTTGCTACAATTTGCATAATTTATATGAACTGGGACATTGTGACAGGATGACAATGGGGACTTTTCATCTGTGAATATGGATACTGCCATTGCAATTCGTACTCTTGAGACAACATATAAATCATCGGCTGATGCTACTGCAGTTGAAAATATGATTCTGAGACTCACAGAGAAGGTAGAATATGTATCCTTATTCGTGTTGAACCATTTATAATTTCTTGGCCATTAATAATAGGATTATAGGAAGCATTACTTACATTTATCATCGTGTGTGGCTGGTTATTATATTAATTTGGGGCATGTGTTAGATTTGCAACTAATGGTGCTCTCCAGTCCTTACTGTTTGATTATACATTACAAGGAGTAGTTTAATATACCTCAGGTGTACATTAAAGGTTAGAATGAGCAAAGTTGAGGGTATGATGGAGTATAGATGGCTGACATCTGTTTACCATGTATCTTAGTATTTTTCTTGCATGACTTCCTTGAGTCTTATGGTGGCTATAAGTCAGCCTTCGTAATTTTTGTTCACTTTTGTTGCATTCTACAGGAAGGTCCACTTCTCAAAAGCAAGGGAAAGGCTAGTAGTGCCACACGAATTGCAGTATTGACTTGGAGATCCTTATTAATTATGTCAAGGGAATGGAAATACTACTGGCTTCGTCTTATTCTTTATATGCTTCTTACACTGTGTATTGGAACGGTATTTTCAGGCTTGGGACATTCTTTGTCCTCAGTTGTGGTGAGTAAAAATGTGCATGAGTCAAAATATCTTTGCTCTTATGTTTTAGGTGAATTTGACTTAATTTAATCCAAACTGGTTTTGTAAATATTTGTAATGGCATATATCTATAGTTTTTATAGTTGCATCATGTTTATTCTCTGTAGAATATTTTTCTTATTTTTATGCTTACTGCTTCTATTGATGGTTTGTCATCGTCAGCATGTGCTAATGTCATACTTTCATGGTAAGTAGCAGATCTTTTTGAGCTGCTCAGGTGCACTTCTACTAGCTTTCTTTTTTGAATGTAGAATTTCTCAAGTAACTTTAAATAATTTAAAAACTGTCATTCTTATTGTACCAAAATTTTTTTTCAATATTCATTTCATCCAGTCAATGAAGTGATAGTCCTAGAGATGCGTTTTGTGGGTATTTTTGTAGCAAATTACAGTCAGACCTTGTTATGATAAGCAAATAGAAAATGTATTTTGATTAAAACATATGCAATATTCATCATAATGATTCCTGCCTCTCAGATGAATGGTGTGTTCTATCTTGCTTTTTGAAGTTTGACTTATTTGGATTTGTATTTCTGAACAATTACTGAAGCAGGGGTGTGTTTCTAACTTTTATGTTTTCTCATTGCAGACAAGAGTTGCAGCAATTTTTGTATTTGTATCATTTACTTCGCTTTTAAGCATCGCTGGAGTACCTGCACTAATGAAAGAAATCAAGGTGATCCTACTCGACTTTGGTACCTTGTTTTTTTGGTTTGAGTGTGATGGCCTCTGGAAGTTCTTGGCCAAGACAATAGCCTAATGGCAGCCACATCTTTCCTTGTAAAAGGAGGTCTCCAATTTGAATATCCCCTCCCATCTTAACTAATAAATAAGAGAAGTTTTCTAAATTTTGTGATTTCCTCCTCCAATTTGGAAAGTTGCATGATTGGGCCCTTTCTTTTGTCATGCTCAAATTGCTTTTCTACTTCACAGATATATGCCATCGAGGAGTCAAACCAGCATTCAGGAGCTTTAGTCTTTCTGTTTGGGCAACTTCTCTCCAGCATTCCGTTCCTTTTCCTCATCTCCATATCATCAAGTCTTGTCTTCTATTTCTTAATAGGATTGCGAGATGAATTCAGCTTGCTGATGTACTTTGTGCTGAATTTCTTCATGTGCCTCTTGGTAAATGAAGGGTTGATGCTGGCTGTTGCTTCTTTGTGGCAAAATATTTTCTGGAGTGTCTTAACACTTGTAATCATACATGTGAGTTTTCACTATATATAAGACTAATTGTGCTTTGTGCTGCACCTAAAACTAGTTGTTCTCGATTGTCTACATTTTTAGAATTATTTTCGTTTCCAATCTTTATTTTCCACCTAGGCTTAGCAATCTTACGATCAAAATGCATGATGTCTCAGGTGGTAATGATGCTTGCGGCAGGCTATTTCAGAATCCGAAATGAGTTGCCTGGACCTGTGTGGACATATCCATTATCATACATTGCTTTCCACACTTATTCCATCCAGGTGTGTGCATCTTTATAACATTAGATCATTTGTTCCTTATTACAAACCACATTGCCCAGCATCATATTATTTCATTGTTATCAACTGTAGTTGCTCATACTCAGTCTCCATATGCATTAGAAACCATTCTGGGAAATTTTAACTTTGCTGAATGGATCTTTAATTTTGAAACTTATGTTTTGGTCAATAGGGGCTTTTGGAGAATGAGTACCTACGTATCAATTTTGCCGTTGGGCAGGTGAGGACCATATCTGGGTTTCAGGCACTCCATAGTGCATATGATATCTCTTCTAGCAGCAATTCCAAATGGGAGAATTTACTGGTATTGTTTCTCATGGCAGTTGGATATAGAATTCCTGTGTTCGTTTTGCTACATTTTCGTGCAAGGAAAAATGTATCCCTACCTAGATTTTGCCAGTGTAATTGCAATTCAACAACCTGAGATGAAAACAAATGGTACTATCAAAATCTCTATCGGCTATTCCAATTGTATAATCCCTTTTTCTTCTAGCTTTGCTTGTCCAATCCAATGTTATCATTCATAATTTAGCCTGTGAATTTGATCTTAGAAAGGAGTGCCAAATTTGGATGCATCAGTCATTGGGAAAGATATCACCTGAGCCTAATGTTAAATTCTCGTACAATTTCCAATGGCGCATCTTCCGGTGTTTAAATTTTGATGGACAGAATAAAAGGTTGCTCTTTATGGAAGATGGTGCTTTGTCCACAACATCAGTCGATGGATTGAATTTGACCTCAGAGGGAAAAAAGCATGCACATGAAGTTTTTGGAATGTTGGGTTTAGGGTGACACAGACAAATTTTGGCGTGTCGTTGACAATTTGGCATTGAGTCCAAATTACATCCTGGATTGGGAATGTTAAAGAACAAATGGCAATAACAAAAAGAAGAAGATGATGATGATATTCAAATTGAAATCATTAAACCCTAGTCCAAATGATGAATGATAATTGTTACAAGGCTATTGGGAGTTTGATTTGAATCTTATCCTTCAGTTCCTTGATGAACTGATCCATATTTTTCTCTGCTGATCCACTGGGTGTCAATGCATTTTCTAATGTTTCCTTCACCTCCTTGACCTTGTTCCTATAATGATCCCCTGATTTTCCACTCATCAGACGGTTGATATTATCAGAAACTTCCTCCTTTGTGATGGGTTTTTTGTTGATCAAATTAATTCCAGTCTTCCAATCATCAACCACTAATTTTCTATTAGTGAATTGATCGGTTAGCAAAGGGTAACACAGCAAGGGAACTTTACACCATGCACTCTCAAGTATCGAATTCCAGCCACAATGAGTTAAAAACCCTCCTATTGCTTGGTGGGCCAGCACTGCATTTTGACAACACCAGGGTATGATCACCGCACGGTCACCAACCACCTCCTTAAATCCAACGGGCAGGGGATCAGCATCATCAGAGCTCACAATATCAGGCCGAAGCACCCAAAGAAAATTCACCTTGCTAAGCAAAAGTCCGTTAGCTATCTCTATTAGGTCAGTTTTTTTAACATGGGCATAGCTACCAAAAGACACGTACAAAACTGAGCCATGAGGCTTTTTGTCTAGCCATTGGGTGCAATCAGACTCGGCCCAAAGGCTTGTAGCCACAATACTCTTGGTGAACCCAGGTGGGAAAATGGGCCCAATGGCATAAAACGGGACTTTGGCACGTAGAGCTGATATGGTCGCAAGTTCAAGTTCTTGAACTGTGTTACATAGAACAAAATCAGCATTTTTTGCATCTTCAAATGCATGGAAAATTATTTGGTGACACACTGATGTGATATCAGTTTCTTGAAGATATGACATCATATCCCTCGGTTCAACTGCTGGAACTCCTGGTATGTAATCTATTGTGTCTTCACGACAATCTGATAAAAAAAATTCAGTAAAATTATGTATATTTTTTTCATATATTTTATGAAATGTTAGATTTGCAATGAGTTACACTTACCTTGACAACCAAAATGACCATTTACCCTAAGAAGATCCAAGTGATAGTACAATGTAAAGACCAAAGCTGGTTCTGTCCAATAAGAGACATAAAGCAATCCGAACTTCTTTGCAATCTTTGAAGGCCATACAAAGAAAGTATCAGCAATCAAGCAATGAACCCTCTCACCTGACCGTATTATTTGGCTCACCACGTCCTCTACATGGGCGGAGAACACATGCAACAAGGCTGCCATGAACTGGTCATGGTTCAAGGACCGGTCGAACCCAACAGGGAGCCCATCAGACACCGTAGTGTATCGTATGTCCATGCCTGATTCACGGACAGTAGAAAAGATGTCCGGCTCTACCTCAGGCTGGGCCTTGGTAGTCTGGTGGTGGATGGCGTGGGTGTTGATGAAGGTGATGGTGAAACCTTTTGATGCTAGCTTGATGGCTAGGTGCACGGATGGTATTACATGGCCTTGAAGAGGGTAAGGTATGAAGATTGCATGCGGCTTTTGGGTTCTCTCTGCCATTGTTAGGACCTTTAAGTTGCAGAGGCAGAGAGATGTGTTTTTGTAAAAAAGAGAGAGTATGAGTTTTTGAAGGTTCTTTTATCATTTACGTCGTGACTAATTTGAGCATAGTACTAGAATGACCGACTTTGCGCCAGTTGCGGATATGGATGGATAATACTCACCTTTGCCTATTTTCTTTCTATGATAGGATAAATTTAATCCTAAAGTTAACGGTAGTGATAATAATAATAATAATAATAATAATAATAATAAAAATAAAAAAATAAAAATAAAAAAATTTCAAGATTGAAGGTACAATTTAGATAATTTTGTTTTATCTATGTTTATGCTACATATAATGAGAGTAAGATGTAAAGAATGATACAAACTCAATGAATAAAATTATTAAAAAAAATTAAAGATAGTCATGTCTTTCTGCTTTTATTTAAAATATATTTTAAAAAAAAACTAATTCTTTAACAAAACTACTCATATTTAATTTATATTTTTCTGTAAAAGACCTTTTTTTTTTCTTCCATCCCATACAATTGATGTACATATTTCTAGTATTGCTTTATCCTATTACAAAAAGCATAGCATAATCACTACACATGTCGTAGTAGTACCCAAACATTTAAATTAAAACGATAAATGCATGAATTCCCATTCAAATAGTATGATTTGATTTTTTTTTTTAATAAAATGCATATGTATAAATATGACATAAATGGTTAATAATGCTTAATTTATAGATGGTTGATCATAGAAAAAGGTCTAATCAATTAGAAAATAATTTGAGGAATTAAGATTATAACTCCAAAGAAAAAAAAAAGAGTTAAGTGTGTCAGTTCCAATTATTTTCTATATAGATTGTAATGCCAAAGTTCTAGTCTTTGGACGTCTCTAACCCTTCTCAAAATGCCAAGTTGCTGTGTCTTTTCTTCCTTCAAATTGTGGACTTTTACAAGTAAACAGCAGATAACCACTGCAAAATTTGATTAGGCAATGGATATGGAACTTTGCATTTGGAAATGATTATAAGAAATGCCAATTTTATCCTTATTTAATGAGAAATTTAATTTTTTATCTAAATGGAAATGAGAATGGATATTTTATCGTTAGTATAAAAATAGAGATGTATATGATTTTATATTTTTATGAAGATGGAGATAGGTAATATAATACCTACCCTATGCCTGTATCTTATATATATTTAATAAATATATTTTTATTAAATAATATAAATTATTATTTTAGATTAATTAAAATTAAATATATTTTTTTGAAAAATATATATTAATACATATTTATAAAAAAATTAAAATATACAAGAAAAAATTTTAAAAATTAAAAAAATAATTTTTTATTTTTTTTTAAGTTATGAGTATAAAAATTACCCATACCTATTAAATATCTATGAGAATGTGAATAGAGACAAATTATCAAAATATATTTATAAAAAAATTATTAAAATATACAAGATAAAACATCCATTGAGTATGGGTACATAGATATATTTAATATAAAATTCAAATACGAGAACGAAAATTAACATAAAAAATATTCTACCCTATTCATATCCTACTCATTAATACCTCTATCAAAATCTTCAAAGAAAAAGCAATCAAAATAAGTCACAATATATATAGCGATCATGTACTATATTTAGAAGTTAGATTCAAACTAGTAATTCATTTGCACAAAAATGTTTAGAATTAGTTTTTGTATTAATAGTCTAACACAAAAAAAAAAAAATCTTTTACATATATATATTTTGTTGCCAATTTATTTTTTCAAATTTTTAAAATATTTTAATATTAAAAATTATGGAACATCAATTAATGAAAACAAAAATGATATTAAATATACCGAAAATCTACAACCCAAGACTAAATAAAAAGAATGCTAAATAAATAATAAAACTATGAAAAATCGAAAATGTGTTGAATGAGTAAAGGAAAAGCCAAGGCATTACCGCAATAGTATTTAGAATATACTTTTGCCAGTACATTAGTATTTATTTAGAATTTAGTAAAAAAAAAAAAAAAGACTATTCCAAGAACGTGGGTCCCGTGGTGCAGGCGGCAGTTCAACGAACTTTCGCGTCAACCAAATGAATTCTGACAAACCGAACCTACTTACGTAAAGCCCCCGTTTAATCCTCTCCGATCTGCCATGGCGATCTCGCCGTCGAAGGCGATGAACGGAGAGAGAGCCGTGGTTCTCCTCTTCGTCTTCCGTGTTCTATCTTCTGTACCGCTCTCTCTCCTCCCCCAAGCCCTCTCCCTCTCTCTTCTTTCCCTCTTCTCCATCTTCGTCGAGTTCCGCGCCGACGACGGTTCCCTCTCCCTCTTCAAAACCAGGCAAGTAAAAAAAAAACTGCACTTCATTTCCAATTGGAGAATTAGGGTTTTAGAGAGTCTCAATTTGTTAAATTCTTTTATTTTTTAATATGGTTAAATTCTTTTATTTTTTAATATGAAAGTTTGAATTTTTGTTTGTTTAATAGGCCAGGTGCTTCATCGGGAATAATGTTAGGAGCAGTTACGTTGCCAACTGTAATGCTCTCGAAGTTGATTCAGCTCTCGAGAGCTTTGTCTTTGCAAAAAATTGAGCTTGGAGGTATTCATTTTCGCCTCAAAAAATGTTCTTGTAGTTGGATTAACAAAGTAAATTATAGATTCACAAATGAATTCTACAAAGAATTGTAGGAAATATATAAGAAAATTATGGATTTATGTTTGATATTTGTGTGTAGAGCTTGAACATATGACAATGCAATTTTGGGCCACATCGGCTTGTTGCTGCGGTGTGCTTATATTCCTCTCCATTGTTTTGTGGTATGCTGCCAACAATAAGAATCCCCATTTCTCCTGTAGTGTTTGGGATTCAAAGTTTAGCTTAAGCTGTGTCATCTTATACTCGGTGGTTTGCTGTATTTCACTTGCCACAATATCCCATACTGGTAAGTTAGTCCTTCTGTTATTATGGTAAGCTGTGGAGGTGAAAAATTAGCTTACTTGCATTGAGTAACGAATGGTTTCATTTGTCTGCATACAGGCTTTAACACAGCTTTAAAGTTACTATGGTTGCTATGTCATGGATTTGCAGCAGTGAAATTAATTCAACATCTTCTCAATACGTTCCCATGTTGTGCTTCAATCGGTTTGTATCATGTTACTCTTTCTGTATGTCAACTTTTATCACCCAAGTGTTTCTTACTGAGCACGCTGAAAAAATATTTTATGTCCCTCATTTTTGCAGGGGAAGCTCTTTTGGTGACTTCAGGTCTGGTACTCTATTTTGGTGACATGTTGGCATGTACCATTTCAAAGGTTTGGGCTGCTTTAGCACACCAGATACAGGCTGTTATGGCTGAAAAATCCGGCAGAATTAGCATTTTAATGTTAATGACATTGTTTTAACAGGTCTGTAGACTCTTGATTTCACCAGAGTTAGTATCCATACGATATGGAATTAAAAGAAGTGAGATAGGTATCATTATTCAGGTATGGATCTCAAGTGATGAAATTCTTTGTAAATGGTCTAGCTAGATAGTGAAAGTTGTTCCTTCTGTGCAGGGTGTGCTGCTTGGACTTCTTATTTTTTCAGCAGTCTTTAAATTTGTTATCCGCTTATGGGAATACTTTTGGGTAGCTAACAACTCTGAATCAAGACAAAGCAAAGAAATTGGGAGATCTCTTATATTCTTTAGTTCCCTTGGATTTATCATGATTGCCATTGCCCCATCTTGGATGATGATTGTCCTAGATTTTGATGTACATCCCGTATTATGGTATATCAATGTTCAAAGATGTTTTTAATATGACTTTTATTATAATGTTGTTTTATCAACATCTCTTTTCTTTGACTTTTATCTATCTCCTTTACATTTGGTTTTTGTAATCTAATCTGACGCGGAGGTAAGTAGGTGTTTATCAAGAGGTTTTAGTGCTTTAAGTTTAACTGTTATAGGTATTATTGGTGTAATGGGTGGTTTGCTTTCTATGGTATTTGATAAAACTATGTTGTTCTGGTGTTGCTATTAGAATACTTATAGCCTAGGGTTGCAAGTTATTTGTGCTACAGTTCTTTGTCGGGCATTCTATATATAAAGGTTGTGCAGCAGAGAAAAAACTGATCTATGCTATCAGATGAATTTAAAGGAATTCTTGTTACAGATAATGACGGTTTTCTTCCTATGCTACCATTATTTGGTTTTTCTCATGCTGTCTGCTGTTTTCTGCCAAATTTTCTAAGTATCTTATTTTTTCATCCTACATTTTAACAGGATATTCCAGTTTGTTTTTTCGGAACCATTTAAAAGACTGTCACTATGCATCTACTGGTTGGGTTTGATATATGCATCTGTCTTGAGGTTCTACAACATTTCTAAGAATAGTAAGATCGAGAGGATTCTTCTTCGAAAATACTACCATCTGCTAGCTGTTTCAATGTTTCTGCCCGCTCTTATTTACCAGGTGATCTGAGTATCATGTATCAATTATTTAGCAACCTTTTTTTGCTCCGTCATTCTAGTAGTGGTTTGCTTAGATATTATGTTGACTTTGTAATTACTTTTTCCAGCCAAAATTTCTTGATCTAGCATTTGGTGCATCTTTGGCAGTTTTCTTGGTGTTAGAAATTATTCGAGTAAGTTCACCAAACTTGCAAATATTTTCTAGATGTTGACAATTTATCAAGTAATCATGTTGTGTGAAGTTGCTCTACTTTCTGTCCCAATGTTCACTAGTTAAGATTTTTGAAGGATAGTATTTTTGCAAGTATCACAAATTAACAGGGTCTGCATTTTGTAATGTGCTGGGAAAATGCTGATTTGTTTTACAGTTTCTTGGTTGATGTTGCATAACCTTTCCTTGTAGCCAGGTTTGGAGAATTTGGCCTTTAGGGCAACTTGTGCATCAATTTATGAGTGCCTTTACAGATCATCGTGATTCGGATCTTCTTATTGTCAGGTACGACATGTTACCATTACTGGAAACTAAAATGCATATACTTGTTGCAAGCAAGTTCAAGTAAGGTCCCTTTTTGATTTATGTAGCCACTTTTCACTCTTATTGGGATGTGCACTTCCTATCTGGATGTCCTCTGGGTTCAATGATCGACCTCTTACCCCTTTTGCTGGAATTTTAAGCCTTGGCATTGGAGATACAATGGTAAGTGTGCTTATTGTTGCCGTTGGGGCCTTCAATTTCTTGCCATTTCAAATTTCTCACTTTTTTATTTACCTGAGAATTTCTAGATATTTGGAAAATGGCGTACTCTGACATATCATTAGCACAATTGTTCCTTTCCAAAAATTCATGCCAGCTTGTTCCCTCTCCCTCTTCCCATAATTTTGCTGGCAGGCTCTTTCTTCTTACTTTAATAAAAAAAAAAAAAAAAGTCGCATAATGTTTGCAATTATCATCACTTGTTGATATTGTGCCATGTGTCACAATGGTTTTGATGTTGTCACTTGCTTCTCTTTTGCTTTTCTTTGAGGTTAAATTTGGCTCTTGAACTAAAATTTTATGCAAATTTCCACTTGAATTTGCTCAATATCAAATGATTAACAGTGTTAACATCCCATGTGAACATGGCCAAAGTTTTTAAACCTAGACAAGTTTTCTACTCCAAGCCAATCCAGAAAGAGAGAAGGGAAAAGCCTTAGCCATCTTTAATTAAGCATTAAAAAAACCCCTTGACTCCACTGCCACCATTAGTGCCACACTTACGAAGTAACCACAGGGAGTGGGACTCCTTATTATGGCTATATTACAAAATAATTTTTAACAATGTGGATAATCAACAACTAATAAAGGTATAAGTATGAAAATGTCTACAAAATAATCAAATTAGCTGCCTGCCAATACTACTCCTTCCAAGTTGATCATAAAGGTATAATTGTTTTGCTTTTATGCTTAGGCATCAATGGTTGGCCACAAGTATGGTGTCCTTAGGTGGAGCAAAACTGGCAGTAAGAATATTTTTTCTTTCTTTCTCTCTTCTTCTTTTATTATTTCTTAATGCTTAAGCTTTTTCCAAGGGTATTATAATATACCGCTAACTCTAGCAAACTTCTTACACTTCAGAGAAAACTATCGAAGGCACTGCAGCTGGTATAACATCTGTCCTCGCTGCTTGCTCTGTTCTGCTTCCACTTTTGGCATCCACAGGATACATTCTAACTCAGGTCTCTCTCTCTCTCTCTCTCTCTCACACACACACACACACACACACACAAATACACGCACGTTTTGACTGAATACTCATCATAAATTCATTTTTGGCAACTTAGCCTGGAATGAATTTGTTCAGTGAAACATCCAACCTGGCTAAGTCAGTTTCTTTCTGATTATTAAAAAAAACTCGTAAGCTTTTTGAATTGGCATCATAAATGTAGACTTCACTCTCCTAGATGAGTCAATTCAGCCTGCGACCTAGATGGTTCTGTGGACCTAATTTATTGTTTGGGTTATTATACATCATATGTATAGTGATGTCTTAAATTCCAATTCCGCAGCACTGGTTCCCTCTTCTCATAGCCGTGACCACAAGTGGTTTGTTGGAGGCCTACACAACGCAACTCGATAATGCTTTTATGCCACTTGTCTTCTACTGCCTCCTCTGTTTGTAAACGCATACTTCATCCTTCCAAAAAGATAAGTATACATGGATATTTATAAACAAATCCTAACAACATGCTTTTTATTTAGTGGCTTTTTTATTCTTTTGATAGATATTACTAACCACACTCATGGAATCCAAAGAGCCTGTTGCATCCCATACCATTTTAGTTTCAGAATAATCTAGAATTTGGTGTAGAATGAGCTAGCTGAGTCTTAATATTTCATTAGGCGTTTTGAGCCATCAGAGACAAGTGAGTCGCAACATAAAACGATTGGTTTATAGACAGCTAGGATTGTTTTGTGTACTGTTTTACATGAATACAATAATTTTACATGTAAGTTGTTGTAATCATTTGAATATTTTTCAGCATTAATACTAGTAATTCATCGTTGGGTAATCTTCTTGACATCTATGATCATTTTAATCTTAACACTTGTTATTTTAACCTTTATGTTCCTCATTTCATTTATTAAATAAAACAGGAATAACCTGCAAAGCCCAACTTTGAAACAGAGGCTTTCGTTTTGATAGTTCACTCCTAACCCAATGAGGTTTGGGCTTTGCTATGGTCCAAGTTTGAGCCTTCAACTTGCTTTAACTGAGAGTATTTCATTGGGACAATAAAGTTTAGAAATATGGTGCCTGTCATGCACAAATTATTGGTTACGAACAGGATTTTCAAAAAGTATAGGGCGGGGAGGGGGCCTTTGTCTAGACCCACCTGCCAGCATATCCATAATGGTCATCCAGATTCAACACATTAACAAAATTTTATCTTAATTTTCTGAAAACCAAAAACACCCGAAATTTTCAACATGTACATGTTGTAGGACGTGCCTGTCCTACAAGGAGATATTTTTTCTCATATCCAAGACCTTTTCATATTGACATGTTATCGATGTATGTATAGAACATCAATAAATAAAGTTTTATATTTTATAATTTTGAGATCAACTATAAAAAAAAAAAAAATTATGTTAAGTTGTAGTTTTAAATTTTTTTGCATGATTCCATTTTATAAAAATAATCTTTTTATTTATTTTTTAAATCCTCTTATCATCGCTTATTATTTATGTTCATATTTTTTGTGATTTATTTTTAAAAGTTTTGATTTTTCATTTATTTTTTTTTAATCATCTCTTATTATTTACATTCACATTTTTTATTATTTATCTTTAAATGTTTTGATTTCTCTTTGTCGATTTGTATGTGTATATATATATATATATATATATATATATATATATATATTAGTACCTTTTTCTTAAAGACAATAATAAATTTCTAAATATCCAACATCGGATGTTCATCTTTTTTTTTCTCTCTAATCGTTCAAGTGGGACTCCAATGAGAAGCATCTAATGAATATATATTTTAATTTCGAATAAAACAGGATTTGAATCCCTCCTTCCCTTAATACAAAAAATATAAATGAAGAAAGTTGCCAACAACATTATGTAATATGTGGACCATTTACAATAATGCTGTTGCTTCTCATCAAGGAGATGGGGTACTTTCATTTCATGTCGCCTCTACAAATATCTGATGAGTGATGACAGCTAGACCTGAATCTCCCACCCAACTAATCTATAAAATGTTTCTTCTATGAACTTTTCTGCACTTTTTCATTTCCACATTCCATCTTTACCACGGAAGAGGATAGAGCAGACAATGCATTCTATGGGTGTGCTTGGGTTGAAGAATTGTGAGGGTAATGTTTGGGGTTAAAGAATCGAATATAATATATATGAAATATTTCAATTTGAATTTTGAAGGATTCAAACTTGAATTTTCACAGTTAATTAAGTGATTAGATTTATGAGATACTATAAGGTTACTTCTTGTCATAGCCAATGAAATTTTATATGAAAAAAAAAAAAAACCCATCTCTAAAATCACATATGGATAGGCTTTTCGACCCGTATTCTAAATTGTAGGTTTAATAAACCAAGATACAATTATATATCTTCATCTCAATCGGCAATTATTTATCATAAAAATTTTATAAAATCCTATTTAAAAAATATCAAAATTTTTTAAATTTTTAAAATTTTGTACTCTTAATTCATGTAACAAAAATTTTCAATCTATTAATTTAAACTTTTAATTTAAATTTAAATTTAATTATTTTTAATAAAAATTTTACAAAATTCGGCAAAATTCATAAGCTAAATATCCATTTAGATAAATAGTGAGATTGATTTCGATAAAATTAAAAATAATAATAAATGTGAGTTGATTATTGTAACGAAAATATTAAAATTAATGATAAAAATATATATTTGAATATAAATATAACGGTGATTATGAGTTAAATTACGATGAGAAGAAAATGATAATTAAAAATATTAAATTAAAATTTGTATGAAATAAAAATTTAAATTATAAAATAATAATATTAAATTAATATAAAAAGTATGTCACATAGGATAAGAAGGAGAAAAAACAAAGAACTTTTTTGCTGCAACTTGACGCATCTTCGTCACCATCACTTTCCGCTGTAACAAAAAAGAATAACAATATTAAATTTAATAATAATATTCATCATTCTCTTCGCAGCTGCAATTGAAATAAAAAAGTGATCTTAACTGAGCCGCACTGGCCTTCGGCTTCCAAACGAGGCCTAATATTTCAAATGTTGCACCGCTGCATGTGGACATGATAGCGGGTGCAGGAGAGTCCCCCCTAGTTTTGGAACAACGAAATATTTTTGGGGCTTTTCGGTTTCTCAATCAATTGTCGTCTTGTGCAGAAGCGTTCAGTTATTGAAACATCTGGCAATGCATCATTATCTGCTGAGAATGTCAAGGGCTTGGGGAAAAAACTTAAATAAAGTTTTATAAGAAAAATTTGTAAAATTTTTTAATTAAAATTAATAAATTAAAAAATCTCATGATATAAATTAAGTGTATAAAATTTAAAAAAATTTTAACGAATTTTGATATATTTATTAAATAGATATTTTTAATAAAAATATTAATAAAATTTTTATCGTTTGAATAAGTATCAATTAAATTTAAATTATAAATAATATTTTTAATAATTTTTTATATATTATTAATTTTCATATTAAATTTTATTAATCTATTAATTTAAATTTTTTATTATAATTTTTATTATATTATTTATAAAAAAAAACTTTACAAACTTTACATAAATAACTTTATATAATTTTTATCGGGAAAGATATGAGCATCTATTAAGTGTTATCATGTCTCTTTAGCTTCAAATTTTCATTTTATTCATTTGAAATAAATTTGTTCTACATAGTCATAATTTTTTTTTTTTGGGCTTTTTTACTTTGACCAAGCTTGAAATCTTGTGTTTTAGAGTTTAACAATAATATGGAATTAGAGTGATAAAGTGGATAAACATGTAAAATGGATTGCTAAATGTTACATCTTCTACTATCAAATTTGGATGAGTTATTAGATTGGAAACAAATGAATTGTAGGCGGCTGACTGATAAAAGCTTCAATAATTACTTTACTTTTGAACGGACATGATATGACCTGGCAGAACATGTCATGACCGAAGCCGTCGAAGGAAAAAAGAGGACGTTTCATGGTAAACTGACAGGCTCGACCCAAATTATCCACATGTGCTGTTCTCCTCCTCATTGACTCTCAACTCGATCTGTCCGTCCAAACCGAGCCCGTACTCTTGTTTCTTTCTTTTTGGCTCTCAAACTTATGTTACTATATATATATATAAACCAAAGTTATTACATGCTAAAGAAGGTAGGGAAGAAATGGCTAAGCTCAATACTGTTGCTAAGAAGCTAGGACGGAGTCTTGTATTTGGGTAAGAAATCGAATTCAAACTCCGATGATCAATCCACCAATGCGCCTGAAGATGTTAAGGAAGGGCATTTCGCCGTAATTGCTATGGACAAAGATGACCTGAAAAGATTTGTTGTTCCATTGAATTATCTGAACAACCCTGCATTTTTGAGGAGTATGGTTTTGTTCATGAAGGTGCATTGAAATCCCATGTCAGCCAAGGAAGCTTGAGAGGCTATTGACTTGATGGTGAGTTTGATCTGCATGCATGGCTATCAATGTGTTAATCCTTCTACATATAATATTAGATCACTTACATTTCCCATTTTTCATTGTCCAAAGTGAGCTAGCTTTTGGATTGACCCTTGAAAGTTATTATTCTAAAGTTAATGACCCTTTTGACTGAGTGATACATGAAATGTCTTCATTACATATGCATGCAGGCAGTTTCAATACCCGCCATGCTGGGACCTGGATCTCTTTGGGATGAGTCAGGAGTATAACAGGGACCAATTCCAAACCTAATTTAGAAAAAGATAAAAGGGCAAATTTTGATGCCATTTTTATAATGCAGTTGTCCAAGCCTGTGAATTTTCAAGCTAGGCATAATATTTTCATAGAGATGATATTAGTAATCTTTTCAAATAATAATAATAATAAAAGTGATAGTACAATGTAGTGTAATTGTAATATGAAAGTTAAAATACTAAAAAAATCCTTGAATTATTTCATTGTTAAATAAGGTCTTATATTTTTATTATATCTAAATAAGTTCTTTTTCTTTAAATTTGTATTCAAATAAATTTTTATTTTAAATGAAAAATTAATTTATGTTAAAAACTTATTTAAATATAAATTAAAAGTTAAGGACGTATTTGGATACAAGTTAAAAATTAAAAATTTATTTGATTACAAATTAAAAGTTAAAGATTTATTTGAGTATAATAAAAATATATAAATTTATTTAAATAAAATAATAAAGGTTAAGAATTTTTATTGTTTTAACCTAATATATCTGAGTTTTTCTTTTTTTTAATAAATACCTAATATACATGAGTTGATCTCCAACTAAAGACCATGTGGTTGGGCTTTGAGAAGGGTTGGGTTTTAAAACCCAAAAGAAACCCAAGCCTAATTTCCATTTTTCTTTTTAAGTTTGCACTGCAAGTCAAAAAATTCATGATTGGTATGTTCCAAAAAAAAAAGTCATTTGAGTGGACGTTGAAAACTGCGGACACTATTAAGCATTCCCTCCGAGTAATTTAGCAAACAATGAGGGATTATATGTCACACATTAAGCCGTACCGCATACATTGATTTTACTCCATTTATCCTACTTCTAGCAAAAGTGTTACATCAAGTTAATTTAGTACGTAGTCGCATCAGTCCTCTAATAACGCCAGCATCTCCAAATGGGACCAATTTTTGCTCACTATTGAGTGAATGAACTGCTGTCTCCTTGGGGCCATTTTTAACAGTAATATAGATTTGTATACATAGACAAGAAGCTAGAAGACAATGTTTGCCCTAAAAATATCTTAAGGAGAAAGATGATATTGATCCTCAATGATTTCCACCTCCCTTGTTAAATATCATGTGTGAGCTTTGCACTTTTTCCTTC
Source organism: Durio zibethinus (assembly GCF_002303985.1). Next base: position 3,375,354 of record NW_019168159.1, read on the forward strand.
CAGCTCATCTTTATGTGGGATCCCAAAAAAAAGAATTTTCAATCTAATCTGACGAGGCTGTGGACAAAAGGGTAAACAATTTCATGTGCAAAACCTGTCATGGACCCTCACTGTAATAGTCAGCTCATAGCCAAAAGCAGAGGAGGAGCCCCCCCAGGGCTTCCCAAATCATATAAAATTTTAATACAGTCGAAAGGAACATTTCCTTCCGAAGATGCTAGAAATGTATTTGACTCGGATAAAAAAAAATTTTTTTTTTTTTCATTGCCTTTGGTCTTGTACCATCATCAACATGCTTGAAAATTGTTCTAATATGTAGCGGTATCCTTGTGATATAAAGCGGTGAGCTAGCTAACTAGAGAATGTTGGTCTGAATGTTTTGGAACCTAGGTTTGAGTAATGTTTCATTATGTACTCTATGATAATTGAGTTTTTTTTTTCACTGTAAATCTATGGAATGGAACCGATTTTCAAGATTTACAAGCAATCAATTCAAATTTCAGATCACCTCTCCTTTTCATTTTTGAAGTATTTCCAAACATATTTTTAATGCAAAATTACCGATATCCCACCTGAAGCTTATCTCATGCATGTGGTTATAAGATTTAGGATGGCAAGGCCGGCAAGGTATTTATAGATATTCTCCTGTAGGTTTGAGTGTAATGCTGGTACAGAGTAATTGTAAGAAACAAGCTCTTAAAACATTTCTTAATAAGATCTTAATTAATTTTTTTTCATACGAATTAAGCAAATTGATCGTGGCTTAAGTTGGGAAGCTCATTATTGAATTTCCTCTAGATTTTTTGCAAGTTGAACCTGCAGAAACAAGGTCTACTAGGTTAACAGTGCTCAGTGAAATCTAAGTTAAATTCATGACATATTTTCTGTCATCTTTGGAAGCTACGCATCGATCGATTTACAAACTTACAGCTAGCAATTAAGATTCTAAGAAGTGTTTCAAAGTAAGAAGTTAAAGAGTATTCAATCTGGAGATGTTGAGAGATAAAAATAATGAGCTTTTCCAAATTTCCCATTTATCTATTCATTGGCAATTGATTTTTTATCAGAGTTTGTTCATCTCAAGCTTTTGGATCAAAAGTGTGGAAGCATAATTAGCCTGACTGATAGTCATTATTTTCTTCTAAAAAGAAGAGGTATCAAGTTCAAATATTCTCTCCTCAATTGTTAACTACAGAAAAAAAAAAATGCACACTTTTATCCTTTCAAAAAAGTCGTATTGAATAGGCTCTGAGACATGTTTTGCTCTAAATGTTGCTTATAAAAAAAGAATGCTACTAATATTTGACAGTCAAAACCAAAAGAAGTTGTGGGGATTCATTTTTCAGCCAAATTTCTTTGCATATATTTGTCATAGTAATTACAAATTTGTAAGATGCAAAGATCCATCTTTTAATTTATCTGCTTAGGTACTCTTACTCGATGTACTTTTATTCGGGTGAGTACTGTTCAAAAGCTGTGCTGGTGACTTTTCTGCTTGATCGGAAATGGCCACATACTACTCTCGTAATGAAGGAATTCATATGAATAATTTCAAGGACATAGCTAGGATTTTTTTCTTTTTTTCCATTTCATTTAGTTACCCCGAAGTATCAGTAGAAAACATGAATTGAAAAAGGAGATGATCAGAAAACAATTCATGGAGTCGTCTACAAGGAAGACTAATTAGTACGGGGTGGAATTAAATTCATCAAGCTATATATTTATATATATATATATATATATATCTCGAAACTGCAGGTAGCTCCTTTTCTGTTTCAATAGCTTTGTATCATGGCTTCACAGGAACTCTAGCTGAAATTAGCATTAGATTCCCCTTCTTGCCATTGCTGATCAGCTAATATCCTCTCAAGTTCACTTGGACGGCAAGGAATTGTCAAGGCTCCCTCGCGATCGAATCCATACTCCTCAGCTGCTTGTTCCAAGAGCATTAAAAAAGTTGGATGTGTCAAATAACTCAATGGAACCACAAATCTCCTTGGTTCCTCACCATCCTCCGCAACCACAGCAAAATGTCCTTCCTTTACATCTTCAGGCACATAGGTTGAATCGTGAATTTCATCATGTTCGTCGCGAAAGGAGTTCCATTTCCTTCCTAACAAAAGACTCTTATGAAGCTTCTCTGCAACAATCTTGAGCTTCATAATTCTATTCTTCTTCTTGTCACTGCTCCTAAGCTTAGCCATGGCAATGTTTTTTTTTTTTTTTGGTTGGATATCTTTTAGCTTCCTAACTCGATCTATTTATAGACGCGTTTAAACTCCAGTCCAGGGTGAGAGATAAACATTGGACGGATTTTAATTGCATTCAACCGAAAGAGCTAGAGGAAAAACAAATTGAAAAGGACATGGTATCGCTTGCCTGACTTTGGAGTTAATTGGAAGACCAGTCATGTGTGAGTGAAGGATTTCTTAGAAGCCTTCAATAAACGGTCCTTTTCAGTTAAACGTGTTTGTCTACCTTCAAATTATTGAGACAGTCAACCTGGTTAATCCTACCTCTTTTCCCTCGTATCATTGAGGTTTTTGTTAAATATTAACTCAAATTTTAATTGAGAATTAGTTTGAATTTCAGTAAAATTTTATTAGTTAAAGAATTACTCAGTAATTAAGAATAAATATTCTTAATGGATAAGAGTTTTTAATAAATAAGAATTCTTAGTGATCAAATAATGGAGCTTTATAAATATAAAGCAAGTATTAACTTTTAAAATTATGAGATAGAGTTATGAGATCTCTATATGAGAGATAGGTTTGTAGGGATATGAAAAAGAGTTTGTTTGGAAAAACACTGGCTACATGAAATAAATGATATTTTATAAGTTATACACTAAGAAGCATGAAAATTAGGATTGTTTCAGTAGCTTGATATTAGTGTTTGTTTATGGTGTTTTGTACTATTTGTAATCTCTATGTTTATCGTGGATTTTCTTTATCATCTGTGGATGTAGGCAAATAGCCAAACTACATTAAATATTACCTATTGCGTGTGATTTATTTCGTATTTATTTCATTGTGAAATTTGTTTTTGCTTAAAAAATTTTAACAAGTGATATCAGAGCTAGGTTACTAGTATCTCCTCGTGAGCCGAGCATAGAAACTTTCCTCTGCAGCCTAATGTGTGAAAATGGGAGATTATTGAGGTTATTCCACATCGATTGTTGCCAAAATCTCCTCATGAGCTGAGAATAAAAGCTTTTCCCTATAGCACGATATGTGAAAGAAGGAGACTGTTGAGGTTATCCTACATCAATTTGGAAGATGATTTGTTGTTAAGATTGTGTTCATAAGATCAGAAACATGTAAGAGAAGATGCTACAACAAGGCATTAGTTGCAAGTAGAGTCAACCGAGTGAAGTTGATTTAGCTGCATGTGAGTATTGACCATCTTGTTTGAATCAAGTGAAGTCAACACTGATTCGATTATGTGTAGTCGAGATTTTTTGAAGGTCAATATTATGGTAGAATTTGTGTCAAGATGAAAATTTGTTAAATATTGACTCATTTTAATTAGCAATCAATTTGAATTTTAATGAAATTCTATTAGTTAAAGAATTACTTAATAATTAAGAATAAATATTTCTAATGAGTAAGAGTTCTTAATAAATAAAAATTCTTAATAATCAAATAACGGAGTTTCATAAATATGAAGTGATTATTACCTTTTAGAATTATGAAAAAGTTACAAGATCTTTATATAAGAGATAAAATTGTAGAGATATGAAAAAAATTTTATTTGAAATAAAAAATATTTCATAAGTTATATATTAGGGAATATGAAAATTATAATTGTTTAAAAACTCAAAATTAATATTTATTTATAATATTTTATACTTTATATAATTTTTACATTATTTTTTCTCTCATCCGTAAATATAATTAATTGATTGAATCACATTAAATATTTTTTGACATGTAATTTATTTCATATTAATTTTATTATAAAATTTATTTGTGTTTAAAAAATACCAAACACTCTTTCCTCTTATGAGTTGCAGCTTTCAAAGCAATTTCGTGGTAGTTTTTTTAAGTCTTGAGTTTTGTCTCAAATATAAGTAACAAATAAATGTCAGGGACATTGAATCTTTTACGGAAAACAATGATCAGTCATTCATAGAACATATTTTGATGTCGACTAAACATCTTTCCTTTCCAGCACCATTCTAAATAATTTCAATGACAAAACGAATTTTAAGGTTCCAATGGCTGACATTTTTCTCTGCTTCTTTAATTTATAATATCATTTTGTGACCTTTACACGTTATCTCCGAATTGTTCCATCAACTCTACTAAATGTTGATTAGACCCATCGAATTGTTCAAGTACAAATATAAACACTGAGATATACATTGGCTTTCCCTTCCACTTCTAGTCAAATATATATATATATATATATTTATAAAATTTATTTCTGGGGTCAAGGGATCCGATGGAACAATACAGCATATACCCAGTAATAACAGTTGTCTCCTTTGAAATCTTGATTGTTTTCTCACGTTTTCTTTAAGAACACTTTACGCATTTGGAAATTATGGAAACTTGCCCTACATCACCTGTATAAAATACAGACAAAGAAGAATACTGTTGGGAGAAAATTTTTAAACCATATTTAAGGTTGACAACAGATCGAATCGGGATGAATTTTTACTCGTCCTGAACTCGACTTGATTTTTTTACTATAAAATTCAAATTCGAAATTTTTTTTATTTTTTATATCCGAACCTAACATTATATAAATCAAATTCGATCCGATCTGATTTAAAATTAATAAAATATTATTTTTTAAAATATAAATATATATAATTAATAAATTAAAAATAAATTTTTATATAATATCGGATCAAATTTGTCTAATATTCGAACCCAATCCGACCTCAATTTTTTTAATAATATTCGATCCGATCCAATCCGAAATTCAATTTAAAAAAAAAATTAATTCTATGAGATCGGATCGAATCGAAATCCGTCGATTCTGAGTTAAACTGTCCACCCTAACCGTGTTGGATGTTTCTTCTTGGAAGTATAGCAAAGTCTTATACGATAGGAGAGCAATGTGTGGCAATTAATGTGGCATGCATAGATAAAAGGTTGTCTAGCTAGCTTGATATCATAGTTACTTCTATTCATTCCTTTTAGCATCATAAATATCAGTCTGCTTCTTGGAATTCTATGACAGACAAGTTTTGCATGTTTATCAGGTGACTATAGAGTACTGCTTGATTTCTTTTTCCTTTTTGGGTCTTGGGGCATTGAGGGGTTAAAGTAGAAATTATGGATCAAATTCTTGTCAAATTTGTTCCATGTATGGAAAAAAATTTCATGCACAAAAACTGCTTTGAAGTCCATCACAAACATGAAATGCAATTGGAATTCTTTCTTTTTTTTTTTTGCTCAAAAAGCTATGATTTGAATTATATATGGAACTCCGTCGATTAAGATTAGGTTTGAATTTTATAGCATTTTTAATACAATCTGATTTAACTCATTACATCATAGTTAGATATAAATGTTAACTTCAATGATATTTATTTAGTATAAATTTTTTATTAAATTTTTTCAATTATAATTATAATAATTTTTTTTCAATTACAATTACAATAACTTTTATTATTATTTTTTAATTTCACCATCTATCCAAATTAAATCTAAAATATGTAACTGTATATTTTTTTCAGAAAGATATTTTAGGAATTCCTCCAATTACAGATTATATCAGCAAAAGCTAACAAAAAACAAAGATGTCATAATGAGTGCATGAGTCCTCAAAATGAAAGCAACTTTTCAATGTAAAAAATGAAACATACATCTATATATTTCCTTTATTTTATTTTTTGGTTTTCAATGATTCAACACAATTAAAATTTTATCCTCGCTACTGCCAACCAAGTTATTTATTGTGATAGCAACTGTCAAACTACCCAAAAATAAAAAATAAAAAATGAGGGATATAAATATGCACAATTTTTTTTTGGTATAAAACTTTTCGATGTTCGGTAATCACTTTAAATTTTAATTAATTTGAAATCGAGTCGAGTCAGATCTCATAAGAAGAGTAAGCTCTTCCAAACCTATTTTTTCTATTCACAAAATTCGAAACCGAGATCTTATTTAAGAAAAATCGAATTTCTTATTATTTTAATCAACATATGTTGGTTAAATATGTACAATATTTACACCATATTTGCATATTCTTTGCGTCACGTAACTTATTTCCAAAAAAAATCTTCCAATTATACCTAATTTTCGAAATTGGAATGAGAAGAAATGGCCAAAAGAAACCAATATTAAGAAAGGATAATTATAATGAAATGGAAAAGGAAACATTTTGTCCAGTTGCACTGGGCAGCTGCTACATCTGCATCCTTGACAAGTTTGAAAACGATATTATCACTCTTAGGACAAAGAAAATAATTGAACATAATCAATGGACAATATCAGTCAATAGACATTTGATCTAAATTACTAATTTTTAATGAAATATTCAATACGGTATCTGAATTTAAAAATTTTTAATGTGATATTTTAATTATAAATTTGTTAATTAATATAATATTTAAAAGTAAGGACTAAGGCAAAAATGGATAAGGGGGCCAAAATAGTAATTTCAATGCGAAGGGGATCAAAGTAGGAATTTGATGAGATTAGCTGTTGTAGAATAAAGAAGTTGAAATATTTTTAAAATTTAAGTATTACATTGAATATTTTATTATAATTTAAACATTATTCATAATATTAATCCTTTTATAGTTGCACTCCAAAAGACTTTTTTTTTTTTTTACCTCTTAGCCATTAACTATAGCATTAATGCCTAACACATGGTCATTTTAAATCAAATCAAATCAAAATTGCTAAACTTAAGCTTTAAGGGTTTTCGACTTGCTTATACTCATGATTGAAATTTTGTCCGAAATTCATTTTCTAAATCCTCTTATCTTCTATGATTTGTTTGCAGTCTCTTTTATGTATATATTTTTTTATAAATTGAATAATAAGTTTAGTAAGCTTTTATTGAAATTAAATATAAAAAAAATAGGGTAATAAATATTAGAATTTAATTTTAGATTTTTTAAATTTTATTATATAAATTAATTAAATTAAACTAAATTTTTATCGGGAATACTTTTGACAATCTTGCTTGAGATATGTCTAGGTACATGTATTTTTTATTTAACCTCAGCTTTGTTGTTCTTAAAAACCCAAAAATTTTGGACAATTTTCGTCCAATATTGTGGTCCACACATAATTTAGATACTACAAAGTAGAGATGAAGCCCACAGAATATTTGGGAATTTTGGCCCACTTTCCAAAGCCCTAAAGTCGTTAAAAGTAACATTCCAATTGCATATTTCTAACAATTGCATTTTCAGCATTCATATCCATTACAGTCGGTAGCCACGAAGACTTTAAAATTACATTTGATGCATAAAATTATGGATAAAATAATATACAATTATTTTATATTGATTTATATTTAATTAAAAAAAATAAGATTATAAAAAAATTATCGTCTTCTTGATATAAAATAATTCAATCTTCCTAAAAAAAAAAAATTATTTTTAATCCATGAATTAAATTAACATATCTTATTATATCTTTAAAAATTACATCAATAATATAAATTATATAAATTTTAAAAATCATAATTTTAATCAATAAATAAAAAATTATAATTTAATCAATAAATAAATTATTTTATCTTAATTTTTATACATATTAAATATAAAATAAAATAATACTATTTAATATAATTTTATTCATAATATTATTTTATTAAATCTTATTATAATCTTACGTAACAAACGTGATCCTAAAACTCTTAAAAACTTTAGATATGAAACCAACGTTTACACTTCACTTCACTAAGTAGTAGTTTCAAGTTTAACACCAAAAAATAGTCGTAGAAAAACAGATAAAAAACTACTAATATTATCTAAAGTACAACATAGGATAGAATATATGCTTAAATAATGTTCAAAGTAATGACGACAAATACCGCCTAACCCCAACAGAGGATATGAAACCCGATGGCTTCAAACAATAACAAAGCCCTCGTTACCTCTGCTCTATAGATATTATCATAATTCACCTCTGCTCTATAGATATTATCATAATGCACCAAAGGAGAACACTCATTCCGGGTGCTAAACATAAGCTGGAAATTATAATAATTAATGCTGCTTCAATCTGACAAACCAGCTTTACTCTTGAGATGCTCCTTGAAGTCCATAATATCACCCTCCCACCGTGTTACAGCCTGATTTTCACACACCCAAATCTCCTCTGCTACCTGGTTTATGAGCCTGAAATCATGACTAACAAGTACCAAGCCACCATCCCACTCATTCAATGCCTCAGCCAGTGAATCAATTGTCTCAATATCCAAATGGTTAGTAGGCTCATCCAGCAGCAATAAGTGGGGTTGTCTATATGCTAACCATGCAAAAATGACCCGACTCCTTTGCCCGTCAGATAGATTCTTCATTGGCATCACTTGTGCTTTCCCTGACAATCCAAACTTCCCAACAGCAGCTCTCATCCTCTCTTCCTCATTTCCAGGGTACTCTTTCATCATATATTGGAGTGCAGACACTTCCAAGTCAAGTTTCTCAGCCAAGTGCTGGTGGAATTGTGCAATTCGCAGATGATTATGCCGTCGGACCATACCATCAAGAGGAACCAAGTCCCCTGTCATCAACTTCAGCAGTGTACTCTTCCCTGCACCATTAGGTCCTACCAGTGCTATCCTTGAGTCCAGGTCTACCCCAAAGTCCAGGTTCTTGTATATGAGATTATCAGGAGTATATCCAAATGTAACTTCCACAAACTGCAGTACTGGTGGAGGAAGTTTTCCAACATCAACAAATCGAAAGACCAAAACCTTGTCTCTCACTACCTTCTCCGTGAGTCCACCCCGCTCCATCTTTGCCAATGTCTTTTCTTTACTCTGGGCCTGCCGGGCTAGTTTGGCTGACCCATGACCGAAGCGAGCAATGTACTCCTTCATTGAAGCAATCTGTTCCTGCTCCCACTTGTATTGTTTCATCTGGTTCTCTTCCAATTCAGCACGAGTTTGAACATACTGATCATAATTGCCAGTGTAGAGCCTAAGTTTTTTGTTTTGCATGTGGATAATATTCGTACAGACTCCATTCAGGAAATCCTGGGAATGTGATACCACGACAAGGATACGATCAAATTTCTTCAAATTTTCTTCCAACCAGACACAAGCTTCTAAATCTGTTTCAAATTAAGACAATTGTATATAGATCAGAGTTGAGAAGCATGGCGTAACAGTTCTACATGTCAAACAGCTTTCAGATGTGAAACAGGAGAAATAACCATATAAACAGTATGATGATAAACAAAAATAACCAATAAAGACCTACCTAAATGATTGGTGGGCTCATCAAGCAACAGTATGGTGGGATTCATGAATAGAGCCCGTGCTAATGCAATCCTCATTCTCCAGCCACCAGAGAAATCTCGAGTTTTCTTTGCCTGCATCTTCTTGTTGAAACCAAGACCAAATAAAATTTCAGCAGCACGTTTCTCAGCAGTTGATGCATCCATGGCATCCAATCTCTCATAGATACGTTCAAGTTGCTCTCCACCACCATCATCCTAAAACAAAATTTAATGTGAAAAGAAAAAGGTTACAATGTACGTTTTTGAAGAAAACCTTCTAGCGTGATTACAAGACTTGTTTAGCTGAATAAACCTGTGCTGCCAATATTTCAGCTTCTTTCTCCAATCTCAACCTCTCCTCATCACAACTTATGACAGCCTCCAATGCAGACATGTCAGAAGCTTCAATCTCCCGTGTCAGGTGATAGATATCCATGTGCTCTGGAATTGGAAGTTCACGCAATCCTATTGCAGTAAGAAGCGTGGATTTCCCACAGCCATTTAATCCAAGCAAGCCATAGCGTCTGCAAAGATAATATGAAACAGGCAGCAGTCTCATCAGATAACAGTCCCAAACAGAACTACTATGAATATTCCCAAGCAATATAGGTAAGGTTAACAAACCTGCCATAGTTAAGCTCCAATATTGAATCAACAATAAGATCATGTCCATGGAAAGTAACTGATAAGGACTCTATCTGAAACAAAGAGAAAAAATCCAATTCATCATCAACATAAATTTGACTTGATGACTCATCTTTAACACACAAAAAGATTCTTTCACCTCAAAGATACCAAAAAATGTTGAACTAATTTGTTTATATTCATAAATGGAATGCCAAGGTCACAAATTTAGCGAAAATTCTATGGCAATATGCTATCAACAGTAACCAAAAAGAACAAACTTTACAGAGGCAAAACTTAAACAGAACATTAAAAAATGTCCCTTTTTTAACTCAAACAATTTAGCCTAAAAAACAGAGTAAAAGGCGTCAAGTTAAAAGACAAATATTCAAAAAGCGAATCAAATACTACCATTTTCACCAATAATCAAGCAAAATAGAAAGCAAAATAGAAATACAATCACATTTAAGCTCAGAAAGGAAGAATGTTTCAACTTACACGAATATCTCTTGAAAGAGGATGCGAGCAGAGCACGCCGGTACACGTACGATCGGATATCTGGAGCGCACTAACTCCATCAGAAACCTTATCCACTCCGTTCTCCGCGGCCGCAGAGGAAGCCGCCGCCTTGGAAGATGCAGCAGCTGCAGCTACCTTCCCTCCTCTCTTCGCAGCGGCGGCAGCCTTCTTCTGCGCTGCCTTCTTCTTGCTCGCGTCCGACACCATCTTCAATCCTAACAACCACAAACAGATCCAAAAAGACAAAGTTAGTAATAAATAAATAAAAATTAAATCTGAAAAAAAAAACCGATATATTGATTTAAAGTTACCTAAGGAAATATCGGAGAAGGTGAAGGTGGATCTAGGGTTTGGAAGTACGGAGTATTGGTACTACAGTGTATTGCTGGGAAGAAACACGGGTAAAAGCCGAGAAATAGGGTTGTGATATTGAGAGCTTTGGGAAGAAGGGAGTTCTCTAAGTATTTATAAGGAAGAGGAAAGGAGGAGTTGACACGTGTACGGTGATATCGCCACCGTGTTCGTTTTTAAACGGACCTGAGTTTGCCTCCCTAGCTTCCGTATTCGAATCTAACGTGTCTGGTCTTACCCTTCAGTTGGGCAAAATTCTATTCCAATTAAACGTTGTCGTTTAAGGTTATCAACTGCAGCACTTTTTTTTTTGGATTTGGAGCGGAGTTGGCCCGGCCCATTTCTGTTCTCTATTTCATTCTGTCACTGCAAAGATTGCACCTTTCTTGTATTTGCTAACTACTCTGTTAGTGGTATAGATTTCCTTTGGATTTCCAGTCTTGGTTTAGGCTTCCCCTTTTTGGTAATTTTTTTTTTTGGGTTTGAAGTTAAATCTAATTTTAGGTGATTTTCATTTCCCTGTTGGCTGAATTTGTTTGTTTACATATTTTTTAGCATGTATCATGTTTGATTGTTTGCCTCAATGAAAATTGGACCTCGTTCTAACCGTCTAATTTTGTATTTCTGGTAAATCCAAGTTGTACTTTTAATCTCAGTTTTCTAAATTTTGAATCTTCGGTCATTGTGGGATTATTAACTTGCTGCTGGAGGGAACATCAAAGTGCTTTTTTTTTTTTTTTTTATCTGGTAAAATCTTGAACTTGTGTCTATTTGTGGGGTTATTAGATTCCTGTTGAAGTAAAGCCTTTTCTTTTTTGAATTAGATAGTTTAGATCAGGAAACTTCACTGAAAATCTAAAGGGATAGTTACGGTGAAACAAAAGATTTAAGTTTAGATGGAAACTAGATTTTTTAGTTTTCTTCTTTCACTGTTGTTTATATTGCTCTGTCTTCTGCTATAGCTTTTGGAATAGCTATAAGTGAAGAAGATTTAAAACCATAGTGGCATTGCATGAAAGGATTGAGCAATTACTGCTTTATATGAAGCTTAATTCATACTTCAGGCAAGCATGCGCTTGTTTCTCTTCCCATTTTCTCTTCTTTCTGAAAACAAACTACTCAGAACCATTATCATATTTTAATCTTCATGATATACTTTTGTTAATTGGTAGAATATCGACATGTCATTGATCCTCTAGAAGTTAAAAAGGTTTTATCTTCAGCAGTAGCTGTTTCTTCCTTGGATGTTGTTGGTTTCGTAAATTTTTCCATGATATGGTAGAATGTTAGTAAAACAGTGTTTATTCTGCCTAGAGAGTTTATTGAAATGCTTCCATGTATATCTGCTCCCTATATACTCTGTCATTTGAACTGTATGGTGAAGGTGAACTATTGGAGATAAAGATAGAAGTTCAGTTGTATTTAATTTAGTTTTGTGTCTGTTGTCTTCATCTATATTGACTTGAGAATTTAGGCTATAGTACTTGTGTTGTATGACATGACAGGGTTACTGGTGTGGAGTATGTATTTGCAATGTATTCTTGGGAATTCAGATATATCTTCGCTGCACCAACTAAGTTCAAACACCATTGCTTATCCCTTTTTTAATTTAAAAAACACCAATTTGGTGAGTGAAATGAGAGACAGAAGAATCAAAGAAGAGAGACAAAGAAAAAGAGGGGGTTGGGGGGAGGTAAGACTTGATAGGAACATAAAAGAAAAGAATTGGATAAGGTCAAACCCCTATTAGATTTCGTGTCTGAGGAAGGAATGAAGATTAGGAGTCAAGCCAATGGTGACATTGGAATAAGATAAATCAGGCGATACAGAGACTAATAGGCAAGTTCATTGATCTGAGCTTGTAAACAGGTTGATTAGCCTGAGCAAGCATTAAAGGAGTGGGGAAAGAGATGATCTGCAGGAATGTCAGGGTGACAGCTTAGAAAAATGAAGAAAGGGTTAGGTTTGATTACCTTTACTTTTTGGTCAATGATTGAATTGGAAAAGACTGTGCTTAAGTCTTTGGGATCTGAATATATATGAGCCACTAACATTGCTAGCATTGGAAATCAAAGCCCAAAAATCAATAGCAAATTGATAGTGTCATTCACAAAAACGTTTCACAAAATATTAACATCTAAATCAAAAGTTAAGGGCACATTTTCTTCCCACTCAAAGTTAGAGATGGTGATATTAAAAGATAAATCAATATTACTCTTCGAGAAGGTTAAAGGGATAGTTTTATCCTACTAATTTATGAGGCAGCCTAGTATATCAATCCTACTTTTTGACTCTTTATAACTGAATCCGAGTCCAAAATTTTGAATATAGGTAAATTAGACACCTATAGTTACCCACATTCAAAACCCACTAGGATGCTAGTTAACATACACTATCATCTTGTAAGTAGCATATCTTAGAATGAAGATTCTGATTCATGGAATTTTAAATCTTTCCTAAATGACTCGGAGGATGGAAGTTTGAGGTATTTCTACTTGTGTGTCAATAAGTAGTCTTCAAATCTTCAGGTCTCTGTTACAATGTGTGAAAATCTAATCTTCATTATTATTTGATTAGTTGACTTTATTTATTTTAGTTTAGTTTCTTATTTTTAGAATAAGAAGTGATTTGGGTAATTGCACCAAATTCATATTTTCCTATTATGTGTAGAAAGTAAATTATTCCTTTGATTAGCTGTTTTAATGTATGAAAATCTTGGGTTTTAAGGTTGAGAATATTTAGTCTTTAGCCTATATATTTTCATGCAATTCTAGCATTGTAATAAGAAAAATATAGAAGAATAAAATAGTTTTATTCTAGAGATTTCTTCATAGTTTTATCTTTTTTGAAAATCAACCTTACTTTCCCCAAACTGCCATTCAAGGGGAGAATCCAATCACTTGGGAATATCAGCTTTGGAAAGATTACTCCTTTTCACGTTCAAAACATCCAACCAGATCCTCCAAGCCCGAAATCCACACAAGGGAAAACAAACAAAGAATTGATTGTCTATTCTAGAAGACAAAAAACTCAGAAGGATATAGGAGAATGTACACCTTCAAAGCAAAATTAAGAATCTAAATCGATTCCAGAGATATTCGAAACCAACACAGGTAACACTCTTATTGAATCTAATTCAATTGAATCTTTTGATGATCTTGATCAACCGATTGCTCTAAGGGAAGGTGTGAGATCATGTACTCAACATCCAATCTATAATGTGGTTTCTTATTAAGGTTTTGCACGCGGTTATCAGGCTTTTGTTACCATACTAAATAATATGCAGATTCCCAATAATATTCATGAATCACTCATGCAACCAAAATGGAAGATGGCTGTTTTGGAAGAAATCAAGACCCCAAAAAAGAACAAAACATAGGAGATTTCAGAACTACCTAAAGGAAAAAATCTAGTTGGGTGTAAATGGATCTTTACTGTCAAGCACAATGCAAATGGAAGTATTAACAGATTCAAAGCTCGCCTTGTTACAAAAAGATTTACTCAATCTTATGGTGTTGGCTATGAGGAGACATTTGCTTCGGTTGCTAAACTTAATTCAATCCGGATGTTATTATCATTGGTAACAAATCTAGATTGGCCACTCCACCAACTAGATGTCAAAAATGCATTTCTTAATGGCAACCTAGAAGAAGAAATTTACATGGAAATCCCTCTAGGATTCAAAAACCAGGACAATTTTGGTAAGCTATATTAGCTTCAAAAGTCTTTATATGGTCTCAAACAATCCCTACATGCATGGTTTGATAGACTAACTAAAGTGGTAAAGAAGTATAGTTTTTCACAATACCTAACCGATCACACCATGTTTGTCAAACATTCACCTGAAAGAAAAGTGGCCATTCTTATTGTCTATGTGGATGACATTATTCTTACTGAAAACTATGTGGAAGAAATTAGCAGCCTAAAGAACCTCCTAGCCAAAAATTTTAAATCAAAGATTTGGGACACCTTAAATATTTTTTTGACATGGAGGTAACTCACTCATGGAATGGCATATCTATTTCACAACATAAGTATGTCTTAGACTTACTAAAGGAAATTGGAATGCTTGGATGCAATCCTACTGACACCTCTATGGACACCATGAATAAGGTAGGAATGGAAGAAGGAAGTCCATCGACAGATAAGGCAGATATCAAAGACTTGTTGGGAAACTCATCTGCCTCTCTTATATAAGACCAGATATCGGTTTTTCAGTTAGCATGGTAACTATATTCATGAACAATCTAACCAAGGAACACTTAAGGGCTGTTCATCAAAGCCTACAGTACTTAAAGAAAAGTCCTAGCAAAGGGTTATTTTTTAAAAAAACATCATGCCAAAATGTTGAAATTTACACTGATGCTGATTGGGTTGTATCTGTTATTGACCGAAGATCAACCACTGGTTATTGTACCTATGTGTGGGGAAATTTGGTTACTTGATGAAGCAAGAAGCGATCTATGGTGGCTAGAAGTAGCACGAAAGCTGAGTTTAGAGCTATGTCTCATGGCATATGTGAGGGAATTTGGCTGAAACGATTGCTAGGGGAGTTAAAGGTTTTTGCGAAAGAATCCATGAAGATATTCTGTGATAACAAAGCTGCCATAAGTATAGTAAAGAATCTTGTTTATCATGATAGGACAAACTCGTGGAGATTGATCGTCACTTCATCAAAGAGAAGATAGAGGAAGGAATTGTTAGATTAGTTTATATTCCCACATGCCTCTAACTACAGACATACTCACTAAGGCTCTCTCTCAAAACAACTTCGAGAATCTAAAGTCCAAGCTGGGCATGATTGACATTACCACCCAACTTGAGGGAGAGTGTAGAAATCTAATCTTCGTTATTACTTGATTAGTTGACTTTATCTATTTTAGTTAAGTCTCTTATTTTTAGAATAAGAAGTGATTTGGGTAATTACACCAAAACCATTAGATATTTTCCTATTATGTGTAGAGATTAAATTACTCCTTCGATTAGCTGTTTGAATGCATGAAAATCTTGGGTTTTAAGGTTGACAATATTCAGCCTTTAGCCTATATGTTTTCATGCAATTCTAGCATTGTAATAAGAAAAATATAGAAGAATAAAATAGCTTTATTCTAAGATATTTCTTCACTATGAAGCTTTGTTGTCCTGATTTTACTTTCTCTTAATTCTTAGCATCGTCTTAAAGCCCTAAACCTCATGATTTTTCAGTTTCTCCAGCACATTATCTTACCAGTTTAGGCTGACGGGACAACTTGAAGCAAAGTTTTATTACCTGTATCTACTGCAACTGTAGTTTATCATCGTCTTTGGTTTCTTCTTATAACTTGGTTCTTTGATGTGCTGTAGAATGAGTATTCACCTCTTTCAGTACTGTATGATATCTTATAGCATATAATCATAAACTATTGTTATCTACTGTGCTATTTAATTTATGGCCATAATTACTGAAAGAACAAAATGGCTAGATTAA
This sequence comes from Durio zibethinus, assembly GCF_002303985.1. The sequence goes on from NW_019168159.1 coordinate 3,391,737, forward strand.
CTTATTAAATGATTATTATTTCCATATTCATTAACTTTTTACAAGAATTTGTTGTTAAATGTGCATGTAGATGCAAAAGTTTACTAGTTGCCAGTTAGGGCTTTGTAAATCTGTTGGAACAGTTCTTGGAGTCAGAGAACAGCCCGAAATTGCAGACAAAGTGAAGACAAAGTGAATATGTAAATTCCTTGCATTATTAGAACTTCTACTGAACTATCAACTATGGTACCAGAAAATGCTAGGTTAACTGAACTTAACAATTGACATCCATCCAATTTTTCTGGTAGTTGAGGATGTAGAAGTGTTGCTGTGATACTTGATCACGTTCTCCCACTTTTTGTTTAGGAGCAGGGAATCTGCAGCTTTTGAAGTGCCAAGAGTACAATCATTCAGGTCCAATCATGTTAATTTGTAAATTTTCAAGTTGTTCACAAGATGTTCTTTTGTCATGATGCATAGGTTGACTGCGAGATGGTTCCTAAATTTTTCTTGAAAATTGTTTAATAAAGGGGAGATAGAAAGGAAATGTGAAATGTTAGGTTATTATATTTTATGAGGTAGCGATATCAAATGACTCAGAAAGAGTTCAAAATTAAGCATTTTTCAATTAAGTGTGTGGAATGACTTTAGAAATGGTGAATATGATTTTGTCATCATAGTAGCGTTAATATCAGCGTTACGGTAAACTTGTGGGATACACTTTAGTTTGGCCCGCAAAATAGAAAAATGAACTGCAAATTTTGATTTTGTTTTATTGTGTTAAACAGAATCTTAGAGAGCTCAAAAGGATGACAGTGCTAAAGAGGTATGTGCTGAGGTTGTTCATATCACTCAATTACATCACAGCAAATGTGGTAGACAGAAATAACAGATGGATAGTTGCAACAGCGTCAACGGTTGAACATGCCATCAAGAACTCCTTAGAGTGTGGCCGATCTTGCAATGCCAAGGCGGCAACCATTGTTGGAGAGGTGTTGGAAATGTGACTCAAGGTGGAGGGTCTTGAGCAAGGACAGGGAAGAGGGATTCATGATGTTAACAAAGAGGTTGAGAAGAAAGGCTTTAAGAACAGGACCGAGGTCTGGGCTGTTGTCAATGCCCTTAAGAACAATGGAGTTAAGGTCGTTCTTGAAGATAGTGAAGATAATCCATCCCGGCCAATTTACTGACATAACAATACATCTCTTCCCCTTTCTAGTTTGACAAGAAGAAGGAAAAGAAATAAAAGCCACTCAAAGATAGCTTATGGATGTATCATGTCATCCATGCTTCCATGGCAGCAACCCAACTTTTCTATCAATTTTCCATTCTTTATTTCCCAAGTATATTCCACAGTTAAATTTTCTTTTGGAAAATGTTTGGAAAATGTAATTACATATGTGTCTCACGATGTCATCCAAGTTCAAGTTTCTGAATTAATTGACTGGATTGTGATTACTAAACCACTAACAGTCCATAATATCAAACCTTATAGCCAATGTCTTGAGACAAAGTACCTCAACGGCCGACTTCTTTGACATTTCAGTACTTTTAGAAGATTTATCATTCTTGTTGACCATAAATTCACCTCACTTTCAAGACGGGCCGCCGGTACCAGCCACGTTTGATTTTGAACCTTCCAGGCTCCCACTTTCTTGTTTCGCATGATGCTTCCTTGACAGTAATGTTGTAAGGTCTTGAAATTCTATCCGACAGATCACCCCAAGATGAAAAAAAAAAAAAAAGTTGACCCAAACCATGCAACACATTTTTTCCAAGTTAACTTATTGTCCATACATTCATATTGACTGCCTTGACTTACCGAAGTCGGCATTACCCTATAATATGGTATATGCTTGAAATTTCAGGTTATGTATAAAAAAATGCTTTACATACAAAATCTTCACATCCATAAACATAAGAGTATTTGTTGAAAAGATTAAATTCAAACAAAATTTAACACTATCTTTAACGTCTTAAAAAAAATTTATATCAATTTTTTCGATTCATTTATTAAGTGAATTTACAAATAATCTTATAACATCTTACTTGATAGATATGATTGTAATTATAAATAGATATAATCATTAGTAAATATATATACTAACAACATGAAAAATTTTAGAAATATATATTTAAATCTAGCCATTTGTGCCATGAATTCATTTCGTTAAAGCTATGGAGAAGAAGGGTAACATAATCATTCGACTCCCTCCCTAAAAAAGGTCTAATACTCATGATTATACATGCTTTCTTTGTACGTTTGGGAGTAAAAGCAACGTTATCTTTGTTTATCTTTTCAATCTTCAATGACCCAAAATATAATGTAAAGGACATTTCTTAGGAATGGTGGGTTGGAAAGGAAATAAAAAGGTGAAAAGAAAAAAAACCAAGCTTTTGGAAAATCTCCCCCTCCCCATAAAGTCTATACATGCACTTCAATCAAATCAATCTTAACCCAATAATTCATAATCTAATAATGACAATTTCATTCAATAACTTAGGAATCATATGTTCCGTACCCGTAACCCAAAAAAAGAAAAACCCTTTTTAAATTTTCTAGTAAGTTTTGGGTTTTTCTAAATAATTTTCTCAATAATTTGTAAATCTCAGTCAATTTTTTTTTTATAATAAATTTAGCAATGTATGTAATTTGAAAGACATACTTTTAATATCTTTTGATATATTTAAAATTTTATTTTCAAAATACTCTCCTATCGTATAAATCTCAATTAATTTCGTATCTTTGATTTTTTTTATTAAAAAAAAGTTAAATGAAATTTCTTGAGGAATAAGCTGAGTGAGCATATTATTGATCAACATAGTCCCAAACAAATCAACCCCCTCAATAAGTTAGATGATAATCAATGACCAAAGGATTCTTCCAAGTAATGTATCAAAGGAGTTTGTGCCATTTGCCTTCCAAAAATCAGATTCTACCTTGGGAATAAAGTATACATCCATGCAAAATAATAAATGGTAAGATTAATTTTGAATAATTGAATTTATCAAAAGTTATACTCCATCGTATAAAGTAAGGTCTCGGCCATTTCATAAGCTTGCTATATATCTCAAAATAAAATTATCAAAAAGAAAAACAACCTTTAACATGTTTTTCTCTTTATCACTTTTTTTTTCTTTTTTATCTCTTTTTCAACCTTTCCCATTTCTTGAGCGAAATCCATATATATATATATATATATATATATATGTTACACTAATCAAAAAGGACTTTTCATGCTTGAAAATGAATCTCTTTTTAATTCTTTCTTCAATCCACCTTTTGATATAGTCTACTTCTACTCACATGGGATTGAGCTCATGCAATCATCACATCCTTAAAACGGATGCAAAAGACCCTTTGATCACAAGGATTTGGAATCTTATCCTACATATATAATTCTTTAATTTTTTTTTGCATTTTGTCCTCTTGAATTACAAGCATTTATTAAAAAAACCCACCGTTCATCCATGAAATTAGATCACTTTTTTCTTTTGTTTACAATGTCAAAGAATATCTTCACAAGAAAGAAGTAGACAAGTGAATTATACATAATCCCAATTTTCTTCTAGCCAACATTAATTCATTATTCAAATGAGGTTGGGTATTCTTGGTAGGTGGGTTGAATATTCCTTCATTTTCTAAAGCTCTATCTTTTTTTTTCTTTCTTTCTTTTCTCCTTGGTGGCTGGCACATGTCACTTCCTCTTGATTAAGAGAAAAAAAAAATGGAACTGGAATTACTACTAACAACACTAAACTTGACAAAAAGATTAGCTTGTTACCAAAATTTGATATTGAAAAGTGGTTTTGGTGTTCCTTGTGACATTGTGTGCTAGCTGTTCCCAATCTTTGTGGAAGGTTCCCCTTAATTTCACAAAGGGAGACAAAGGGACATGGGGGGATTTGGGAACATGGTTGTGCCGCTTTGCTGCATGAATGGCACGTTGAGGCACCATCATGATGGCATATTCATGTACATGCACCCACCCACATGTACATCATGATTTTACAGGTGCACATGCAATTTTTTTTTCTTTTTGGCTTGAGGAAAAGGGTTAAGTCTACATGACTCTGAATGATGATGAGTTACATTGAAAAGGAAGTGAAAAGGAATATGTTAGCACAAGGAAACTATTTTGGAAAATGGAAACAATGACTGAAGGAAAAGGAGTATATGTCAAGACCTAGAAGATTTTGACTCATGGATAAAACTCAATTAATTTCTTCTTAATGATTAAGTTATATTCTGATCAGAGAACAAGATCTGGAATATGTTAATCTCAATCTCATTCAGTATAAGTCAAACCTAAAAGATAAAGCATTCATCAAGCCAATCACAAGCATTAAAAGAATTTTTTTATAAAAATAATTTAAAAATAAATGAAGCGAACATTTGATTAAAGAAAAAAAAATTAAACCGCTTGCTTATCATAAACTTGTCTTTCCCATATTTTCTTGCTCTTTTTTTTTTTTAGATCATACAGAAAAAATATCCCAATTGTACCAAAGGTTGCAACAAGGTGATGGCAACATCCAACGTGAAACATTGTCATTGGCTTCTTGCACACTGCCCTGGTGGCTGGTGTGGCCCTTTTACTATAGTGTAAAACTTCAGCACGGGACCTGGAAAAGAGCCTGTGTACATTCCACGAAATGCCGCCTGCATATTGCTCATCCTGTCTTTGAAACAGGACAAAAACAAAGGCTTATTCCTATTTCCTAACCAGGACGGCAAAGAAATTGGTTAACCAATGCCTCAAGGCTCAGGACACCTAATAAGGACACACAACAAGTTAAGGCATGTATTCGCTGGTTCAGAGGCCAATTTTGTCGAATAATTTTGTAGGTCCCGACCTATGATTCAAACTCTTTTTCATGTTATTTTATGCTGTGGACCCAAAAATATGACTCCTTCGGCAAACATGAAGTGTCAGATAATTCATTTGCCTGTGTCATCGCTCATCTACCATTTGCTGATTCCATAGTGGGCAAAGCTTTGCACATTCACAAAATCATGCTAACTGCATTTCTCTCCTGATTTCCTACTTTGAGAGCTTTCCTTTACATTTTAGTATAATTGTAAAGATCAAAATTGTGCAATCTTGACGTTTCTCATTTGAATAACTTATACAGTATTATTATTCTTAGCTATTTTCTTTAAAACATTAACGAACCTGATGATTCTAGACGTTTATATATATTGAGTATCATATGGAAGCATTTCATGGAAAATGAAAATAGTACTTCACCTAATTTGGGAACTTACAAGTACATTTATTGTTAATTCTTTTATAAAAAAATATCTTAATTTAAAAATAAAAAAAATTACAAGTGTTCACATACTTACTTGATAGGAGTTTTTAAAAATAAAATAATTATATGAATCAACTTATTTAAAATTTTGAATTCATATTTATTGCTAGTTTGCTATTATTATACAATTTTCATTCAAGATGTATAGTTACCAAGCAAGTTATAAATTCTGAAGCTGTTATGTATCAAACAAGACAGCCTCATCAGGCTGCAAATATTGAGTGCAAACTGCAAACTAGAAAAGGTATTATAAAAAACCATTAATTGTTGAACAGATCGAATGGGCTGAATGGTAGGTGTGTTATGACTTATGATCAGATCTTTAAAAACAAAGAATCTTCCAGGTCATGCATGCATTCAAATATATATATTTTCTAATCATATTTTGTAAAGGTTTTTCTTTCCCTCTCCCCTTTTCCTTTGGGGTTAGAAAAAAACAGTAGTGAATATGACTTGTGTGCCAATGTCCACATCTTAGTGGTTATACATCACACACGAGTAAACCCCACCCTTGGGTCATTTTTTTTCACATTTATGGAGTGGCACCAGCCAGTGTCCTTACCCTTCATGTCTCACCCAAAGTAGAATTCCCGGCTGCAAAATAAAACAATGACAAATCCCACAAACCCCACATCACAAAAAGTTAGAAAGTACTATTAGCTAGTAAAACAGTTGTGAGAACGAAAATAAACCACACCGGCGACATAGCAAAATACCACTAATCACATTAAAATTGCCAACATTTAACATTTTCAACAACAAATAACGAGATCAAAACCTTAGAATCCAACATATATAAAAACCCAAACAGGCTTTGGAGCTCCAAGTTTAACTCAAAATTTTCCTTCCAAGTAAACTCTCTTCTCTATTTCTTATTTACACGTTTTCCCATTTACCTTAACCTAAAAACCTATACCATAAACCCCATTTCTCCTCACAAAATGACACAAGCATTAGGATTCTCATCATTAAACATCTGGTGAGGTGGATGAACAGACACGGGGTAATCAGGCACATACCCAGGGTAACCATGGCCATGCCCGTGCGGGTGTGGATGCCCGTAACCATACCCATAGCCGGGGTGCCCGTATCCATAATAAGTCGGCATGTATCCAAATTCAGGTTGAACCATTAAATCCATCTTACCACCACCAGCATTAGCACCATTTCCACCATCTCCACCACCTTTGTTCTTCGTCTTCGCACCGCCACCACCCCCACTCTCGTCACCCTCCTTGTTGCTATCTTTCTCTTTCTTAGGAGGCACAATCTCAACATTCTTCTTCAGTTTGTCCTTCAAAGCCTCCGCCAAGGCCTTAACATTCATAGTCCCCTTGACTGTGACGAGCTCCTTCTGCTCGTCTACTTTCAACTCCTGCACACCTGTAACGCCGTCAAAATTAAAAGTCAGAAACTATAAAACAAGATTTCAACGCCGTTATAGTAACGAAACAGTAAAATATCTATCCTAGTTAAGAGGCAACGATAAAGAAAGTCGTCACCTTTGGTTTCAGAGACAATTTTGCGAATCTTGACAATGCATCCCTGGCACTGGCATTTCACTTGCACCTTCAAATCAGCCGTAGTTACCGGGGCCTGAACAAATAAAATAAATATTCAGCTTAAATTTAAAATATAAAAAATAATTAATTTGTTTTACTTAAACAACAAGAAAGTTTTTAATAAATTTTTGACAGGGATATTAATTTGAAAGCACTTCAAAACCAACATGCAAATACATTAATTTGACTGTCGAAAATAAATTAAATTTAAGAATGAGAAATGGAAATTTTACCTCTTTGGGTTTTTCCTTTTTCTCTGGTTTATTATCAGAATCCTGGTTTTTCTCTTTGTCAGGTTTTTTCTCTTTTTTCTCTTCTTTCTTATCATCTTTCTTTGGTTGAGAAGAAATGAGGTCAACTTTCTTCTTGGTTTTCTTCAGGAGCTTCTCTTTAATGGCTGTTGGATCCACAGCTCCTATCACTGTCACTTTGTTTGAGCTGCTCTCTGTTTTCACTGCTTCTACACCTGAAAATTATAAAAAAAAAAAAGAAAAAAAAAACAGAGCAATACAGAACAAACAACAAAAGCTTTAAAGGTTTCAAAAGATCTAAGTGAAAAAGGGAAAAAACCCAGTAACAAAATGGAAATCTTAAACGTAAAAAATGGATTATACCTTCAAATTTACGAATGTATTTGCGGATTTTGGTATCACAACCTTCACAAAGACAATCAACTTTCAAAACAACGGTTAAGGAACCCTTTTCCTTCTTTTCTCCATCCCCTTCTTTCTTGTTTCCATTCTTTTTCTGCAACATAGACCAAGAGCAACCCATATAAGATACGGAAAATTATCAACCAAAAATAAAAGAAAAGAAGACGAAACGGCAAAAAGAGAGAGTATTCGCTAACTGACCTCTCCCATTGTGAGTCGAAATTCGTTATATAAATTGGTTTTGTTATGAGTGGAAATAGGAATCGATAAAGGAGTAGAGGAGTTGGAGGGAGTATTTATAGAAAGGGAGATGGCATGTTGGAGTGAAATGCTGATGATGATGATGATGGATGATGGATGGTGATGAAGATGATGTATGTCTGGAGTGCATGGATGGATTTAAACGCGTGAAATTAGGTGATGGCACTGGCTAAGGAATGGGGCTAAGTGGGGTACTAAAGTGGTAGGGTTAAAAAAAGGGTACGGCTTTTATGAGTAATTGGGAGAGAGAGAGACAGAGATTGGAAGTTCCTGGCTGGTTCTTTCTTTCTGTCCATATATGCTGCCATTGGTTCTTAAAAGAGTAATTACTCCACCACCGTCACCACCTACCTCAAAGTACTATGCTCTCTAGGACACTCTAACCCCAAATCATAGTGAAATTTAGGCATACAATTCATTATCCGAGTATCTAAGAAAACTGGTCTAAGACTAAGAGGGATATGTCTCACTAGACTGCTTACTTTCAATTTTCAATAAACTAGAATCAATAATCTAACCTTAATCTCACCAAATTTTATACTCCATATGCAATGTGGACTCTCGATTCTAAATATTGATTTCATTGGTTTTAGATTCATGATTTGAAACTTTGTTAAGTATGTAGTTTTAGTAGAGGATCTTCTTAAATGGCATGACCCATGACCATAATCATTGAATTTTAAGCTGATGATCGCCTTGATTATCGTCGAAACCCACCTAACTCCCAACTTCTAGTGATGCTGGACTCATGATTACCTGACCCAAATAATTATGACTCTTCGATAAAATTCTGATAGTAGCATTGCCCAATAGGAGACCTGGCCCAGGCCTGGTAAGTTATTTGATCAATATGTGAAAAAGACTGGGCTTTTCAATCGGTACTGTTAAATTGTTAGCGCATGCAAATAAAAAGGCCTATCTTGGGCCAACTATCTGGGTCTCCCATTGTCATCATTACCAATAGCCAATAAGTAGAGGTTGAGGGAGTGACGACAGAATCAGATCCCATCGAGTTTGAGATATGAGCATAACTTCCAATAAAAAAAAAGAGCAGCCAATGCCATAGAAATCCATCAAGTCGTTGCAATTGTAATGATGTTGATATGAGCTGGCCAGTTACGAGAAGTGGATCAACGAAGAAGAAAATGCCAAATGGATGTGAAGCAGGCAAAGGTACAGGGAAGCCCAAAATTTTGACTTAATATATCAGACAAATCACCAGTTCCTATTCAATCTGGTGGAACGATCGGTTGGGGTCGATTTTTTAATGAATGAGGAAACCTGAAACTATTACACATAGACCATCAAACCATTATAATGTAAAATGACTAATATAATTATATTATTGAAGCATGCTTTTTTCTACAAATGGCTTAAGATGATTAGACAGACACAAAGCAGCGACCCAGAGTGGAAAATATCAAGTATAGTGGCCTCATTTAATGCATTGATCCTATCTTAGGAAGAATAGGTAAACAAGAGAGATATTTGTCGATGGGCGGCTGCAAAGTTTGACATGCAAGAAAAAAGTGTTGTCCTTTTCAAAAGGAAAGTTTTCAAACTGATGTAAACCCAACTAAGCAAATTGGAACAGAACTATGCCATTTTGGACCAGAAAAAATATGGCTAGCCTACCTGCTGGGCTCTCTCCTTTTCAAGTTTTACGTAGTTGAGACTTGACGGAGCTACGCTTGCTATAAAATGTGACTCTAACACATCTATCCATATCCGAATCCTGGTAGGTTTCTAGGATGCAGCTAAAGCCCATGAAATTTATCCTGGTAGGATCCAAACCCATCATTTTCGTTTCCAGGTTTAAAGCGTTCCCAAATTTGAATGAACACTGTTTTGAGTGTTGAGTAGCCGCTAGTTAGGCTGACCGATAACAAATCTACACGTGCAGGGCATGGAAAATTACAGGACAGCTAGCTGGAATCATTTGATGATCCAGGCCCCATACGCGGGAGATGTACTGAGCAAATATCAACTTTATTCAACAATTTTCTCCATTATCATCAGGTTTGTACCTGTTTGATTTACACTTCCAGGGTGGGGCCCCGAAGCCTAATTGGACTGTGGTGCACCATAAACACTTTGAATTATAAGGTCACGACATGATAATGAAAACATTGCTTTTTCTCTTTATTTCATATCAACAAACAATCCAAAAATATTGCCTGTAGCACTAATTTAAATCAATCCAAAAAACCTTTAATTAGTAATAGTAAATATTATCTTTTTGACTTGTGAAATATTATCATTTGTCAATGAAATAATTACAGATAAACATAATTTACCTTTTAATTTAAATTTTTTTATTTGATTTATATAATTATTTTTTAAAAATTATGTTAATAAATTTAAACTTTAAACTTTAACATTTATAATTTTTTAAATATTTAAATTATGATATTTTAAATAAGAATTTGTAAGCATAATTTTTTTTTTATTTTGGTAGAAAAAGAAAAGATTACAATCTCAACTTGCTAAAGAATTTTAGCTGAAATGGCGATGAGGATTTATAGTTTGATCTGAAACCATGATCAAGACAACCTGTAATTCCACTAGCAAGTGTTTTCATTTGTCAGCATGTAATTAGTAAATCTCCCTGTGCAAAACTTTGTCACTTGCTTTTTTTGTTTTTACTTTTGATAAAAAAAACAAAAGCAGTACATATTTAATCTCAACATTCACACTGAAATTTTTTAAAATTAAAATTACCTTTTGCCCTTTACATATATATATATACATGTATATATTTATACATAAAAATATAAATGATACATTAGTACTTATAAGTTATTCGAGTTCGTTTTGAAAAATTCGAATTTGATTTGATTATTATCGAGTCGAGCTCAAATTCGAATAATTCGACTTATCGATCAAGTCAAATTCGAATATTTTTATATCCGATTCGAGTAGTTCGTAAATTTAATCAAATTTTTATATTTAAATATATTTTTATTATTTTAATTAATAAAATATTTTAAATTCGAGTTCGAATTCGAATATAAATAATCGAATTTTTATCGAGTATATGAATCGAATTTATTTTTACATATGAATCGAACTTAATCAAACGAGTTTAAGTAACTCGAATTTGATCACGAATCGAATTCGAACTTAAAAAATAAAATTCAATCAAATTCAAATTGAATATCAAACTTTAAATTATAAATTAAATTTAAATTCAAATTTTTCACTACATCAACTCAACGTGACTCGATTACAATCCTATTTATACAACAAATATAGACTTAAACATCGCATCGACTGTAGCTTTGTGAAAGACGGTTTGAATTCAAACATAAAGCAAAACGCGCAAGTTGACATTAAAAAACAGTTTCCTAGCTAATTGTTTTTATATTTTATTTAGGTTCTTATCAGTTCAAGGCCTCAATTGCGTTGAGAACAACTCTTTTTTTTTTTCCACACATTGTGAACCACTACTTGAAAAATGAATTTTATATTAATTTAAAGTCTTTATCACGTGTTTTGAAAAATGTATTACATGTATTGCATGCCACAGACCCAAAGTAAAGAGTAGGCCTAAACTTTGATGTTGCAAATATATCAATATTATATTTGAGTCTTAAATCATAATTAATATATAAGATTATGATAATATAATATAATATAATATTATAAATAATATTATTTTATTTTACTTTTGAAATATATAAAAATTAAAATAAATTTATTTATTTTAATTTTTATATATTTTTTAAAATTTTATATAATTTAATATGTAGATTTAATTTTATAAATTAAAAATAATTTTCATTATTTGAAAAAGGTTGAATAATTTTATATTTAAAAATATTTATTTTTTATAATTTTTTATTTAAATATAAATTAAATATAATATAAAATAACTATTCTTTTATCTTAACAATAATTTTATATATCTAATAAGATTTAAAGTGCACGAAATCACAACTTAAAAAACAATATTATATATATATATATATATTTTTTTTTTATATATATACACGGACACGACCTTGGCTTGGCTTAGGTTCCCACAAATTCAGGGAGAGACGGGTAAGGGTGTCCGTGTCAGACAGATGGAGAGAGAGAACAAAAAAAAGGGGTCCCAGTCCTACTGACAGACAATAGCTGGCTTCTAGTCTTTGTTTCCATTGATCATTGGTGGGAGCCATGTAGGGTAAGCCCGCCTTCGTAAGCCTCACAATCCAGAAGGTTCTAATCGGTTACACAGGTAACCGGTCATGAATTTTGTAATAAAATTATAGTTTTTAATAAATGGTTATAAACAATATAATATTAATTGATAATTCAATTTTGTACTATCTTACAAAATTGTTAGTGCGTATAGCACTATTATATTGTAATTATTAAGAAGTAAAAAATTTTAATAATTTGCTAATAGATAAATATAAAATTAAAAAAATATAATATTGTTACTTTCGTTAAATGGAATAATAGATTTAAGTGATTTAATTTATACAATACATTAAAATTATCTCGTGATGAAATATTTTTTACAATTATCTAATATTATTAAATTATTATTTTGTCTTTTATACTATATATTAAAATTATCCCTTAAGGAATAGTTTTTTTGACAAAAATTCTAAATGTATTCCATTTAATTATATATATATCTCACTTCTGTATAAATTTTAAATTCAAAATTTTTTTATTTTTACTAAATACACCCCATTATTAATTTTCTATTTTCCATTCTTACCTTTTTTTTTCTCTTTACTTTTTAAAATAGAATTTCTCATAAATAAATATTCAAAAAGTTTTGAAATTTTTCAAAAATAAATATCCAATAAGCTTTAAAAATTCTCAAATATTCATTTTCAAGAAGTTTCAAAACTTCTTAAATATTAATTTTCGAGAAACCTTATATCTTCTCAGATATTTATTTTCGAAAAGACTAAAGATTTCTTGAAAATGAATATCCCAAAAGATATGAGGTTTTTTAGATCTTTATATCTATGAAGTTTGAAGTTATTGATTTTCTAAGCAATACGATTCCGTTAACAGAGACTTCTAATTTTTCAGCTACTAGGCATTATTTGTTCAATAACATTTGTAATATTTTTATAATTTTGACAAATATGCATATTAAAAAACTACTAAGTATAAAAAGGTGTTCTTGCAAATTGACTGCTACACCATATGCAATGGAGCGTAACTGTTTCATTGCACATAGTTAGTAGCTATTTGCATGAATGCTCTTCATAATTAGTGATTTCTTTCAAATGCATGTTTATTATAATTGGATAAATGTTATGAACATTATTTATCGGGCAATCCTTAACCAAAAGATTAGAGGTTTTTACTGTCAAATTTATATATCACATGTGTCGGAGCTTGAATACCCTATGCTGACAATGTCAGCAACAAATATACAAATTCGACATTATCTCATTTTTCAGCTATTAGTCTTTATTGTTAGATTTACCAATTTATTGATTATATTTTTCAGTAAAACTAATCAATAGTGTAAACGATATATTAATACCCGTAAGTTATTAGGGTTTGATTAAAAAAAACTCAAATTTGACTCAATTATTATCGAGTCGAGCTTGAGCTCGGACAGCTTGATTGATCGAGGGAGCTAAGTTTAAATATCTCAGTATTTGGCTCGAATGGCTCACAAGCCTATTCCAACTTTTATTTTAATATATATTTTTTATTATTTTAATTATAAAATTTATTTTTACCTTTAAAACTATATGCACCTAACAAAAAAATGTTAAACATAAATTAAAATTAGCCTCACTCTCTCCTACTTTGTCTTACATTGATTATTTTTAAAACCTCACTCTATTTTTAGACCCTTACTCTCTCACTATCTTATATCTCTTTTATTTTCTTTGCTAGTCTCAATCAGCCTTCTTAGTATTTTTTCACTTTTTAGCAACCTTTACTCTCAACATTCATCAGTGCAATTGCATCTTTTAGTATTTTTTAACAATGCATACTCCAAACCTTCATCATTGTAAACCTCAACAATTCGACAAAAGATGTGCAAGGTGATTTGAGTCTGCTATTGTTAGGATTTTCACAAAGCCCTTACCCATGCCATTTCTCTGTTTCTCATTGCCTTTTTTTTTTTATATATATCCTTACCTTAGCATGCGATTTGGGTACTTTTCCTTTTTTTAGAATGAAGCATGGACAATGTTAGGATTTTCTTCTCTCTGTTTTGCTATTAGCTAGGTGTTTACATGTCTTATGAATTTACATTTCATGATTACATGGTTTTTGTTTGTAAAAACTTGAGTTTTATTGGCTACAACAGGTTATATTAAACCAATCATTTATTATTTTTACAATCCAACAAACTATATTTTAATGAATTTAAAAGAGGTAATTGGTTTAATTGTTTGTTTAGCCATCCTATGAATATATATATTTTTAAATCATATTCGTTTTGGATTATTAATTTATTTTTTTTATCTGATTGAACTTTGTTATGTAATATATTAATTAAAATTTAAAATTTTTTATTATGATTCAAGCTTAATCAAGCTCAAGCATGAAAAATATAACTCCATCAAATTTAAGTTGAGCTTTGAGCTTTGATTTTTGAGTTGAACTCAAGCTTGAGTATATCAGTATATTGATTCGACTCGACTCGATTATACTTTTAGCCATAATATTATATATCTCGATTTTTCTATTATCAAAAGTTTATAATTAAATATAAATTTAAAATTTTTTTATGTATTCATGAAATCTGATTATCATGAAAGTAATACAAGTCTCAAAAATAGATTTTTTGATATGTATGTTTGTTCTCGATAATCCATTCCGATAATTATGTTGTTTTCTAAAATGAATTTTTTAAGACACAACATAACATTCAAAAATCTATTTTTAAAAAATAAAACATGATCTTTTGGTGTATAAACTATTAAAGATATTTTTATCATTTATTTAAGGTTAAAATTGACATTTGATATATATAGGTATATTTGGAATAAAATTTTGGAGATTTATAGAAAAAATTTGATGGTGTACCTAGAAATCCCTTTTTTGACACTTGTTTAATATTATTAAATTATCATTTTGCCCTTCCAATATTACAATATTACTATTTTATCTTTTAGTTAAAATAAAATAAAATATAAATAATAAAAAAGAAATATATGAAAATTAAAAAATAAAAAGTAAATCTGCATATCTACAAAAAATCAAATTTGTAAAAAAAAATTCTAAACAAAAAAATAAAAATCAAATCCGCAAATCATATTTTCAAAAAGTTAAATCTAAGAAACATTTTCAAACCACGAACCTTCACCACCATCAACCACAACAACGTCACCTAAGCAATTAATCCAAAACCAAATCACCACTTAACCAACAAAAAGACAAACTAAAAAATAAAACAACATACGTTATTTTTTAAGCCACATAATCAAAACCGAAAACAAAAATACAAAACGTAACATCATAAACGATCAAGAAATAGCAAAAACAAATATGGAGAGTTTCGCTTTTGGAGATATTTAGGAGGTTCACGAAGAGAGGTCAGAGGCCAAGGGATAAGGATAAACATAATAGGAGTCAGACTATCTGAAGAGGTGGAGGCAGGTGTTTTGATGGGTCTTAAGCCGCGGTTTGGACTGTAAATTTAAGCGTTTAGATATTGATTTTGAAATTTTTAATTTGAAACGGTGATAAGAAAGTTGAGAAAGGTCTGTGATGAAATTTTGGAGTGAAAAGAACTTCAATATCGATGATCGACGATGATCGATAGAGTGGTTTTTGATGATAAAATATCGTTTATTCTTGTTTTAGTAAGAAAGACAAAAGAAAAAAAAAAAATGCACCTAAAAATTTTTAGTAATATATAATTGTAAGTATAACAAAAAAAAATTCAGTAACAATGTCAAACTTTTTAATAAACTTAAGAAGCAAATAAAAAATGTAAAAAATAATTTTTTTTTTCAACCGGTTATCCGATTGCAAACCGACAACCATTTGACATGATAGGGGAAGCAGGAAGCTCCCCCATCGGTGAGATTGCAAGTGAAAGAGAGAATATTTGTGGAAGATCTCCTCTCTCCCAATTCTCAAATGCGTTTTTCTTTTTATCCATCCCATGTCACGTAACTCTATCGCACGAGGCACCTTTTCCCATCCAAGTGAACTAGCGTACGTGGCATTTCATGATTAGTAGGAACCCCAAAGCCCACGTGCTCTCTAGGGTTGCATCACGTGGCCAGCTGGTCACAGTACATACGTAAGTATAGTTTCTTGTTAAAAGACAATAAATAATGGAGGCTTGGCCTGTCAAATCCTTATCCATATTCATAATTATTTTTTGTAAGGAACGTTTGGTTGAAAAAATAAATATTTTCTTAACCTTATTTTTTATAATTTAATTTTTTTATTTAGTTTATCAAAATATGATTTTTGAGATTTTTAAAATTTTTAATAATATTAAAAAGTGAAAAAAAATTTATATTGTAAAGAAATTTTAAGATTTAAAAAAAGTAAAATATTTTTTTATTTATCTTCACTTAATTATTTTTTTAAATTATATAAATAATATTATTTATATTTGAAATATAATAATTTTTTATAAAATATTATAAAAATAAAATTTTTAAATATATTTTAAACAAAGATTACTTTTTTAAACAATGCTATTGAAATTTTCAAAAAAATTATGATTAAAAATACAAATTTTGTTAAAAAGATAAAAAAATGATATTTTATAATTTAATAAAATGATGTTTTTAAGATAAAAAATGGTTTTTGTTAAAAATATAAAAAAATATTTTTCAAAATTTATGTTAAAAATATAAAAAAATATTTTTCAAAATTTATCAAAAATTACGTTTTTAAGATAAAAAATATAATTTTTGTTAAAAAAATGATTGTTTATAAGATAAAAATAGTTTTTGTTAAAAATATAAAAAATATTTTTAAAAATTTAATAAAAATTATATTTTTAAGATAAAAAATATAATATTTGTTTTAAAAATATTTTTAAGATAAAAATGAAGTTTTTGTTTAAAATATAAAAAAATATTTTATAAAATTTAATAAAGATGACATTTTTTAAATAAAAATATAATTTTTATTGAAAAGATAATTTTTAAGATAAAAAATACAATTTTTGTTAAAAATATAAAAAAATATTTTTTAAATTTAATAAAAATGATGTTTTTAAAATAAAAAATATAATCTTTGTTAAAAAGATGACTTTTTTAAGAGAAAATATAATTTTTGTTAAAAAATAAAAAAATAAAATATTTTTATTTTGCATAAAAATAATCATAAAAATTCAAGTTATAAGATTATATTTGTTAAAAATATAAAAAAATTATTTTTTAAAATTATTTAGTTTTAATAAAGATAATGTATTATTCATATGTTAATATTATAATTATAATGTATTATAAAAAATAATATAATAAAATATTTTATTAAATAATTTTACATTTCTATGAATTAAATATAAAAATTTTATATTTTTTAAATCAACCAAATTTAGATATTTTTCTCCAATATTACTTTCTTTCTAAATTAACTTCTTTTTTTTTTTTCAAAATCTAAGAATTGCAAATCAAACACTCCGGATATTGGTTTTTTTGTTTAATAATCAAGTAGGCCTTTGGCCCTTCGGCTCTTTCGTTCTACTAAAACTAGTTTGAAGCCTCCAACTTCTCCTATAAATAATTACTTGATGGAGTAGTTTTTGTCAGAGAAGAGCTCAGAGATAGGCTAGCTTTGTCTGGGTGGTGGTGTCAATATTATTGCAGCAGCAAAGCCTTGCCAAGATGTAGCCTTTATCTGCATTTGCACCTGCACCTTCTTGTTTTTATTTGGTTCAGCTTCAGAAACCAAAGCATGGCAGATGTGTTTGTGGTAGTGGAGGAAAATAGGAGTAGCAACAACGCAAAGAGGTGCAGGTTCAGGTGCAGGTGAATGCCATTTTGGCTTCTGTTTTTCAGACACATCATATAGTTATCCATATCACTTCCATCCTTCCTTCTAATAACCATGGTAACTAGCTTCAGCTTCTGATATTATTGTTTCCTGTTACTTTTTTTTTAATTCCTTTGGTTTCTAGTGTGTGATTCTAAGAGAGGGCCAAAAGGCCTTTTAGTTTTCAGGTATTCTTTGGATAAAGATCCCCAGTAGCCATCGATGTATACAACCAGCTAGCTAGGATCCGAGCTGTGCTGATGAAGCTTTGAAGAGGTTCAATTAACTCATCTTTAGGGCTTCTCAAGGTAACGAGAATATATATGTTCTCTCTTTGAATATATGTGCTTCTTTCCTTAATTTCCAGGACACGCATCTGTTGCTTTGATTTTATTGGAGAATATATTGAGGAATAAAAGCTTGATTTCCTGAACATAAGAGGGTGACTTAAGAGTAGGATCAAATTTAACTGATTTCTTAAGTTTTTTTATTTTAATTGGGTATTTCCTTCTCTCTCTTTCTCTTTTTCCCCAGCTTTTCCTCTCGATTGATCAGTCTTTTTGTTGGGTAAAATATCTTGTATTCAGAATTATTTGATCAGTCTTTTTCTATAGCCTCATATAATTCATAAACCTCCGAAAGGGACATACTTAAATGTATTGCATGGGGTTTGGGATTTAGTATTATTCCTTGGGGGAAATTAAACCATCAAATGCACACCGATCTTGTCTGCAATCGGTTCACCAATTTAGCTTGGTAACGACAGCAATATTTAAGCGTGGTGTAAATGATTTTGTTTCTTCTTTTGTGGAGAGTGGAAAGCTGTGGATCTACCTGTGGTGCAAAGTCAAGAACCCTAGATCACCATAACCAACGTTGTGATCAAGATGGATCGAATTCAATCAAGCTATATATATATATATATATATATATATATATCTTTGAAATTTTACTAAAAACGCACCCAATTATACGATAAGCTGAATAAACATGTCTTTGTGTAGTACTAAATTAACCGCAGGTAAGATTGAAAAGGTATATGAAGCCTGGTTCTGCAAAAGCGGCCAAATTTTTTTCCTGGTAAGCTCCTTCACTAAACATACAGGCCTCAAATTCACTGTAGGTATTACTTTTCAGATAACAACTAATAAACTTTTGTCTGAGAGATGTGGCTTTCTGTTGTAAGCTTGTAGCAAGATTTTGACTATGCTAATAGGATCTTATTAATAAGATTGGTGTTTGCAAACAAGAAAGATTGCTATGATTCCAATTGCAAAATTGATCTTTCGGGGAATGTTTTGCTTTGGAGATAATTACGTACTTCTATATTAATTAGTATTTACTGTCTCATTAACTCTCAAAGTTTCAGTTATGATCATTTCGTGTCACTATTGGCACTCTTCTTAGTTCTCACTTCTTATGAACATTGTGAGTAAATCGCAGCAGATCATTCAAGCATTCACATAGATGAGAGTTATATCAAGGTACTACTTTCTGTATCTCAATTATTAAAATTTTTATGGGTCATATTTTGAGTACTTATATATTATAAGAGTATGTGAAATAAGTGTATGTATTATTTTCTTTTCATTTATCATATTTTATTCGTTTTGGCATTTTGTTTATTAATTAGAAATGGATTAAAGATTTGTAGCAGTTAGATACGGATTCAAGATTTGTGTTTAGCCGGGGGGGGGGCAATTAATATAAATAATATTAAATATAGAAATATACAAATATAAATTAACTCAAATGCATAAAAATTTATTTTGTTTTTTTTTTTTTTTGTTGCAAAGGAGGGCAAGTGCCCTTACAAGGGGGGGAGGGGGGATGGCGGGTTGAACCCATGCCTATATGACTTTCAACTCGTCTTTTAATCACTAGGCTAAGAAGAGAAAGTCTATTTTATTTATACACAAAGATAACACATTATAATTATTTTTTATGGGTTTCTTAGTGCAAAAATAAACTTTTCAAATATTATCTCTTTCATTAGCATGATGGTCTAAAATCTTTTTTCATAACTTTGGATCTGATGGAAAACATCTAGGTAAAATTAAACATGAATTTGATTTATAAAATGTTGTATTTCACTATTATTGATTTCGAATAATTCTTTCAAAAATGACTTTCTCTTAATACGATATTTCTCCTTAACTAATTAAATCAGATAATTTAGTTTATATAATTTCTAAGAAATAAGAAGATAATTTTGTAGTTTATATTAGATATTGAAATGTAATTATGCAAACAAAATCAACATGCATATTTATTATGTATTTTGAATTTTAATGAAAGAATATAATTTTATATATAAAAAAATTTCATAAAAGTTAAATTATTTCATTGATCAATTTAAGAAAGTACAACATTCTTCGATTTTAATCCACTTATAATATAAATATAAATATAAATATAAACAAAATCACAAATTAAGCCCAAATCAAATTATTTTGCCAATAAAAAAAAATTAAATAGTAAACATGTATTCTATCACATAAACAAATTATAATAAATACAAAGAAAAAATTCAAAAAATAAAAAGTAATTACTTAAATATATTGATGGAAGGAAAAAAATGTTTACTCCTTAATTTGTTTTTTTGGTTTATTAGCTTATCTTTGTCTTCTTGTTATTTCTTTACTTTTATTTTCTATCCACTATAAATTTTATGGATTTGGACGAAAGAAAAAAATTATAAGTGGAGTAGAAAGAAGATCACTTTTTATTTGACTTTTATTGTTTTTTAAATGAAATGATGGTCTTTGAATAAAAAATTATTTATAAATGTTTATTTTATTTATATTTATACGTGTAATCATATTATTTTTGTAAAATAAGTCATTTATATAGCAATTATAATTTTGCTCTTTCAAACATTTATAAAAGTGTCATATGTATGTACAATTTTTTTTTTCATTTCTAGTGGGAGCAAACTATAAAAGAATTAAAGTTTTTAACGATTTTTGTAATAATTTCTATTGGATATTAGGATCTCAGTAGGGGTAGCTGCCCTTATTGCCTCCATTGTAGATCCGTCCCCGATAGCAATAATACACTTGAAACCTGCTAGTTAATTTCTTGCAATCGCGATAATTGAAAATAAAATCTAGCTTGATTAATTGGAGAAATGATACAAAATTAGTTATTAGTTTTTGCTTACTTTTTTTTTGGTTATTTTACCACTTTATTTTTTTTCTTCTTTTACTTTTTGATTTTTTTTTTGTATTCATATTTGTTTTTCCAAATTTCACCCTTCTTATTTAATAACGCATAACTCATAAATGATGTATAAATGTCTTAATTCAAATAAGGTAAGGGACCAAAAGATAAAAAATATACAAATTAAAGCTTGGGGCTTATAATGTGATTTCATATTTAAAAAAGGTGTCATTAAGCTCGAATAGAGTCACTGTGAAAAATTATATTAAGGTTAGTTTAAAAAGGCTCAAATGATTTATAGAGATAGCCTATATATTTTCTCAAATCATGTGTGTTTTAGGATTTTGCCTTGAAAGATGACCAAAACAAATTTTAGAACATGAAACACAACTTTAAAAACCAATGAAAAAAAATTTTCATGCTCATATAACCATACACTAGATAAAAAATGTAGTTTAATGAGCAAAGTATTAACTCACAAATGAAAACTAATACTAAAAATTCACTAAACATAAGCATAATTTCATATTGCACCCCATATTATATATTTTGCTAAAACAATGTTTATTCTCAATTTATAACTATCATTGGCTTTCATGAAAAATTAATCAAAAAATGTATATTAATGATTCAAGTTACAACAACTCAAGCTCAATTTTAAGGTAAAACTCAAGGAAATATGGGGATAGTGTCATGATCAAAACTTCATATAGCTCATTTTTCTTTGGCCAATATATATATATATATATATATATATATATAGCTAGCAACTGAAATTGATACAGTTACAATTTTCTATCAATACAACTGGCATAGTTTTCATTTGAGAAGTTACAATTGTCTTGTACTTGCATATTTATTTTGGTTCTTAAATTTTAAAAAGTTTTAATTAGATATCTAATTTCATAAAATTGCCTTATTTTGATTATTTCATCTATGAAATCGTTTAAAATGATGGTAAGTGCTAGATGGCTAGATGGCGACATGTAAATTGCATTAGCTAACATTTTACACGACAAACGAAGAGATCAAAATAAAATTTAGCTCAAAGTTTATAGAGTAATATTATCTCCAATTTTTTTATATTTCAAATATATTTTGTTTTTAATAAACTATACTTTAAAATTAAAAATACGTCAATTTTCAAAATCTTTTTGAAGAAAATTTTCTTTCATTTTAAAAAATTAAGTAATTTTTTTTATTAAAAACTAAATAAAAAATCTGGTATCATTTTAAAATATTAAGTCAATTTTCATATAATTTTAAAAAATCAATTTATTAATCTATTCATACATTTTTTTACTAAAAATTTTATTTTAAAATTATTATTTATTAAAATTTTATATTTATAAATAATAAAAAATAGACAATTTAAATGGTCCTTATCACCTTTAGTCTGATAAGGGGAAGAAATGGAGTTATTGAAATAATATTTTTATTTTGTATAAATATAAATTTTTAATAGAAAATATATTCAAAATATATTTTTGATAAAAAAAAAAAGATTTTTGTATAGATTAATAAATTTATTTTTTAAAATAATAGGAAATTATTTATTTAATATTTTAAAATAATATGTAATTTTTTAAATTGATATGGAATTTTTTAAAAAGATTTTGAATTTTTAACTTAATTATATATTTTTAAAGTTTTTTTTCTATTAAAAATATTATTTTACCAATAAATCATATCATAATAAAAAATCAAAAATTATTTTAAATTGTAACATTTATAAAATGTTTTAAATATAAAAATAAATTTCCATTCAATTATTTTGTTTTTAATTTATCCTATTTTCTTTTTATAAAATATATTTGAAAAAAGAAAATAGGGAAAAGGTATTTAATATTTTTAGATGAAAATATATTTCTATGGTAGAAAATAATATTTTCTATTATTATAAATAAGTAAAATAATATATTTCATGCAAAATAGGTTTTTTAATTTTAAGTTTGAAAATCTATTTTCTATGAAAAACAAAATTATATTTAACTAATAAATTATATACAATTAAAAATATAAAATATTATTTAAATTTAATATTTTATAAAATATATCTAAAATATAAAAAATTGAGATAATTGCATCATTTATTCCAAAATTTTAAATGAAATTTTATTTTAATCTCTCTCTGTCACACATAAGATGCCAAATGAGATCATTCATGTGGTGTTAACACACTTTAATGGTTTTATTGATGAAATGACCAAAATATGATAAATTTGTACATTATAGATCCAATTGGAAATCAAAATAGAATTTTAACTCAAAATTTAGGGACCATAAATGCTATTAATCGATATATATGTGCTCTTTCTTTTTAGAGAAATGTTCGTTACTCAAGTCTCACTTGGTTTGAAATAACATCATTTAATCTATATAAAGTGTAAACTCCAAAAAATATTGAAATTGATTGACTTAAATATGTTTATAAAATTTTAAGTTAACAAATTTATTTATAAATATATAAACTTATATTAATTTATTTAAATTTAATTTAAATAAACTAAAAATAAAAATAAAGTCTATGTGAGAACTAAAAATAAAAATAAAGTCTATGTGAGATTAAACTACTACAAATTTTAAAACTTTAAAATTTTAATTCAAAAAGTTTA
Organism: Durio zibethinus; assembly: GCF_002303985.1. The sequence goes on from NW_019168159.1 coordinate 3,415,209, forward strand.
AAATTATTTACTAAAATACCCGTAGTAGATTTTTTATAAAATTTAATTTAAATGATTTTTTTATTATTCGACTCATTTTTACAAATAGATTCAAAAAATATTAAAAGTGATTAATTTAGTTACCTTTAATAAAATTTTAATTTTAAAAATGTTAAAAATAATTGATTAAAATACCATTAGTAAAATTTTTTATAAATTTTAATTTAAATGAATTTTCGTTTTTCTTATTAAACTTTTTTTTTTTTTTATAATTAGACTCATATTAAGACACAAAATATGATTCACATTAAATAAAAATATAAATAGAATGAGATCAAAACTCAGTATTGTGCATAGGAATAAGATAATTATGTGGAGTTTGCTTTTTAATTGCTGTAAAAACGATTGCACATCTACTTTATGTTGATAAATAATTCATTAAAGTTAATCAAAATTAAGTCATTGAAGCATTTTTTTTTTAATTTATGGCCTTTTAATTGATTTGCTAACTGTGTGTGTTAATGATTTTATGTTGCATGTTTTACAAGTTGATCATTTTATATTTGATAACATAATTAAATCTTTTTAGTTTTTTGAAATAATTCTTTAATATATATATATATCATTCTTTTAATTTGGTGTGATCTTTATAATTAATTTCTTTTTGTATTTTTTCTTTTAGAATTTTATAATTGTTATTTTCATAAATAAAAACTAATATCAAATTAAATGAAAATCAATTGCACACCTTTCACTAACAATTAGCATTATATGATTTATTGAACACCTTGAAATTTGAACACTTCAATTGCACTTCTCTTATAGAATTAGATGATTAGGATGTAGTGGAGCTATTGGTAACTTAAGACCAAATTACCATAAAAACTGCTCACCTTGACTAAATTTTATCTCAAAATTATTTAATCTTTCTTAGTGATATTAAATTACTCTTTTTTTGTCATATAGACCTGATTGAACCACTTAATGTGAATTATTTTAAGTGGAGAATTATCAATTGAAGTAAATTTAATTGTTTTTTGTGAATTCTTTCAAAATATGACAATTATTGGAACCATTTTTTGAATATGTTTATACCAAGTTACTTTTATTTCATTCATAAAAATTTGTGTTGTTAATGTTAAAAATGAAATCATTATAAATTGTATTGGCATTATATGATAAGGCTGATATTCTAAAAGTTGGAATTGTTTTTAGAAAAAAAAAATACCAAGATTAGAAATTTATTTTATTTTAATTTTTAAATTATGTATTTTATATAATAAAAAATTTCAAATAAAAGAAAATTTAAGTTTTCAATTGTTAGAATGTATAATTATATTCAATCGATAGAAGTACCAATGAAAGATTATCACAAGTAAAAAATGAGATAAAAGATTGATTGATCATAGATAACTTTTATCTTTTTCATGTGACAAAAAGAAAATTAATGCTATATGAGGTTTTGATGGAAATATATAGATGTATTGATTTCAAATTTCTTTAGGATTAACATGTAACTCTTTTATTAGGAGAAATATTGTATATCAATTCATTTTCTTCATTACATAAGTTAAAAAATATTCACGTTGTATAAAAATAGCTTTATCTTTTTCATGTGACAAATAAGGTTAATGTTATATGATGTTTCAATGAAAGTATATAAATGTATTGATTTCAAATTTTTTTACTATCAACATAGAACTATTTTATTGGGAGAAACATTATATATCCTTCATTTTTTCCATTATATAAGTTAAAAATATTCACTATTGTATTAAAAATTTTAAAGTAACCATATTAGCTAATATTTGTTCAAAAGCATTGAAATTTATCTTATGAATTATCACTTTTACATTAATGTAAAAATATTAGGCTAAATTCTACATTTAGGAGCTAACGTTTTAGTCAAATCTCAATTAAGGATATAATGTTTAATTTGATCCAATTCAAGGTCTAATGTTTTCAAAATTGCTCAAAGAATGACTTTTGGGGGAAGCAAATTACAGTCCCATTTAATAATGTGATATTAAACGAAATTAAAATTTTCATTTTGAGAGATTAGGATAAACTTACAATGAATATATTTAATAAAAAAAATTAGTAAAAAAATTCAAAATTTGAATGTAGTAATAATATTATTATATAAAAAAAATTATTTTATATTAGAATTGAATTGACTCTTTGCTATGATAATCTATTATTAGATATATGATGGTGTAAATTTTATCAATGATTATTAAAATTATATCATAAGTTCTCAAAATCATATGAAAGTCTAACAAAATTACACCAAGAGATTATCAAAATTGTAGCAATGTTTACAAAAATTATATTATAAGCTATCAAACTAATATCGAAATTTACCAAAATTTTATCAAAAGGCATCAAACTTTTATAAAATGTTATTAAACTTTTAACAAGATCATATAAAAATTATCAAATTTTATTTATATTATATCAAAATTAAAATTAAATTGTTAGTATTTATAATAATTATTATAGTATCTGAAAAAATTATTTATTGAATTGAATTTTTAACGCATCACACGTGTAAAAAACTAATATATATATATATATATATATTATGAGAAGGATCCATTTATACTTTTTTCGTAAATCAAATTTAAATTCATGACTCATTTGAATTAAAATAATATTTTTAAATTTAATAATTTTGATCCATATATAAAAAAATAAAAATTACACTAATATAAATGGGTACTTATTATATATAGTCTCCTTTGAAATTTGTCAAAGGCTACTTGGGAAACAAAGTGACCATATTTAGAACTGAAATTTCGTAGTGAAACATGCTTGTAGTCAATAAGGAAAAAAAAAACCCTTAATTTATGATTATGATTGATATTCAATCAAGCAAAGGTAACGATAGAATTGGAAAAAAAAGAAACAATCACAAAACATAAAGTAAATTAATTACACTGCAGTTTTGTCCTCAAAATTTTTCTGAATTTTCATTTGCATCATTGACCTTTTAATCATATTATGATTACATATTAGGTCTCAATACAAAAGCATAAATTTCTGAAAAAAATGACAAGAAAACACCATTAGACGACTAGAAAAGAAGCAAACGGGGGCTATGTATCATGTTACCTTCTATGGGGTTCATGTAACAAGTAAATTTATTGGTGGGTCAAAAAAACTAATCCAAGGTCCGCTCCGTTCGTTTCCATTCTCCTTCCATCTTATGAACTCTTCTACCTTTCACCTGCAAGAAGCTAAACAACTAATCCCAGGTCACCCTTCTGCATTCATAGTCAAAAACTGAACTCCTAAGTCCTTTCAAAGATGTAATATTCTCTCTTTCTTTGTCACAGTTATGTTCTTCATTGAGTTTCCAAATCTTTCATATTTTCTATCGGTATATATACCTAATATTTAAACACTTTGAAGTGCATGCTTGTGACCTTGATTTTTTTTTGGTTCTTTTGAGGATGAAATTCTTGTTACGTTTTGATGGGGACAAGGCGGTTGGCACCATCCAGCTTTAGTTTTACCGATCAAGTTTTCTATGGGTATTTTCATATGCAACTTAGAAAGACTTTGCAGGAATGGCAGTTTGAAACACAATTAAGAAAATCTGACTTTAGGCGGTTTGACGTATTCTGGTATCACTCTTGGTAGTCAAACCCATAAAATACTTCTTGGTTATCACTTATCATCTAGCAATGGAGCCTTCTGTCCCTCCATGAGACCGGGCGATTGGGCTGTGTTTTGCCATCTCATGTACATGTTAACCTGTTGCATTGAAGGAGTTTAATGCTTGATTGATTAAGATTGTAAATTTAATCCAAATTCTCACCCCAAACCACTCTAGCCAGAACATGCAGATGATAATCATAAAGTCACAAATTGTGGTGATAATTTAGCAACAATCAGTTGTTGTTCATTGTAATTTTACGACAATAAGATTGTTGTAAAAATATATAAAGGCATGTTTATCTTAACCACTAGTTTGAATTCCTGTTATGTGAAAAACAGAATCATAGAATTTCACATTTTCGATCGTACTTTCTCTATAAGTTCTCGCCTAAGGATTTTCCCAGAAGCTGACTTTGGGACACTGCTTATGAATGTCACCCTCCTTAATCTTTTGAAAGGAGCCACCTGGAAGGGGAAAAACACATTCAATTTTATATGCACCCATTAACAATCAGAAATGAGAAGATAAGAGCTCACTTGAGTCAAGTTGAGATATCTAACTTAAAAAAGGCTATCTTACCTGTTTAGCAATAAAATTTTGAACATCTTCTTCAGTGAGCGAACTGTTGGGTGAGCGAACAACGTATGCAACTGGGACCTCACCAGCTTCAGCATCAGGATATCTGTAGAGTGGAAATGTCTAACTCTCGATATTGTCTTTACAAATCACAAGGCAGAACTCCATATAGATATTTTGCAGATTTAAATGATCCAAACAGTTAAAATTTATAGGTACAATGCAACTTACGGAATGACAACAGCATCCAATATTTCAGGGTGAGATAAAAGTAGTCCTTCAAGCTCTGCTGGCGCAACCTGGTGAGTGTTTATGAAGCCATTAAATCATGCACGTTAACTTTGGAACCACCAGAAAGGGTCATAAATAATTAAAACCAGAACACTACAGCAAAGAAACCATCTATACCATGAAAAATTCAATGTAAAACATGTTACAGATAGCAAGTTTGCAACCCTGGGGACATCGTAGTAAGTTTTCAAAGTTAAGACATATTGAATGAATGACCAATAATTGTTAAATATTTGGACGAGCATTCAACCTAAAACTTATTGGCAAGAGTTGGGGAGACCCTTGTAAGTATGAGCACAAGATGCCCAAATTCTTAACTGATGTAAGATTTTTATTATCAGCACTTTAATAATAACATTGTTTCATGATTTACAAATATCAGAGAGGAGATTCCATCTCTGTACATCAACAACATTATCAATACTGTAAAATATAATTTTTTTTTTTTTTTAAAGAGAGAACCTCCTAGTTGAGTAGTATGAAAGCATAGGCCAAAGATAAACATATAGCAACAATTAGGTGAATCAATTGTATTCTAAGAAATACTGCTGAGGAAGATACATTAACTAGGGAATACTATAAAGAAAAAGTTCATCAGTTATTTTTCTAATACATATTTAAAATTGTTCCCAAAGGAATAACTGAAACTATTTGTGAGAAAACACTTATTTACAGATGATTGTAATCTTGTAATCTGTATATTTATATTTGTATCCTTAAAATTAAGGACAAAAATTAGGATAGACAATCCCTTAATTATAGGATCAGTTTTTAGGAAGATTTAGTTTCCTAGTTTACAGTTAGTTGTGTATAAACTTAAAGTGTTTGTATAATTCTTCATGCGCAGTTTTTCAATATACATTCAGTTTTACTCTTAATTTTTCACACAGTTTTATTTCTTAATTTTTTCACATGATATTAGAGCTTTAGGCTCTTCTTGTGAAGCAAAATTTTCAACCTTCATTGTTGACTTTTATTTTAAGCATTCATTGTTGAACCATGTTACACCCTTCATAGTTATTTTCTTTTTCCCTTTTTTAACCTTCATTGCAAAGAGTTACTTTTGGTTATATCTTAATACTTGTTTCAATTCAAAAAAAGATATCACTACCACCCAATTTGAGGAAGTGTCAATTGAAAAAATCACCTAAATATTATAGATATCTCGAAAACAAGAAGAGTTGGACATAGAAGAGATTGAAAAGCTAAGCCTATTGAAAACCCTTAAAAAGCCTACTACGGTATGTTCCTTGGGTAAGAGATCTTAGTTCAAGTAAAGCTTCTGATTCTCATGGATTAAATGTCTCGATTAAGCCTGTTACGAGTTTTTAGGTCATTCACTTAAGAGCCATAAACCATATGACACATTCTTCACAGAAGTTTAATACATATACCCAGTGTTCTAGTAATAAAAAAATTGTTGTTGCAGATGATTCACTTACTACAGTGACAGGATTAAGAGATGTTCAAATTAATCTCTTATTTGTTCTTAAAAATGTTTATGTTCATAGATTGTCTACTAATCTAATATCTATATAAAAACTTACCAAAAATATGAACTGCAAAGTGACTTTTTATGTTGCTAGATTATCTACTAATCTGATATCTATACAAAAATTTACTAGAGATATGAACTGCAAAGTGACTTTTTATCTATTTTATTGTGAATTTAAGGACCAAAGTTTTGAGAAGAGGATTGGACTTGCTAAGGAGAAGAATGGATTATACTATTTTGAGACACCAAACAACGCAAGTAATATCAACAATAATTTACCTTTGTCATTTTTTTTAAAAATCTTCCAATAAAGACAATCTGGCTTTATCATTTTTGTCTTGGATATCTTTCGTTTGAACTTTGAAAAATATGTTTCCTTTTTTGTTTAAAGGATTAGATTTCAAAAATTTTCATTGTGATGTTTGTGAACTTACAAAGCACAGACGTGTCTTTTTCAATTAGCAATAAAAGAAGTTTTACTCCTTTTTACTTGATTCATAGTGACATGTGAGGTTCCTCTACAATTCTTAATATTTCAGGTGCAAGATGATTTATTTCTTTCATAGATGATGTACTTGGCTCTCGTGGATATTTTTACTGAAATCCAAATCAAATGTGAATAGTATGTTTTCAAGCTTCCAAAACATGTTTCAGAATCAATTTGGAGTGAAAATCAAGAGATTTAGGTCTGATAATGCAAGAGATTATTTTAACTAGAGTTTATCTACTTATTTTCAAAAGGAGGGAATTATTCATGACTCATCTTGTGTTAAACTCCACAGCAGAATGAAATGACAGAGAGGAAAAATAATCATTTATTAGCCACAATTCGAGCTTTATTTTTTCAAGCAAACATACCAAAATCCTATTAGAAGCTGTTTTTACCACCACACATATTATAAATAAATTACCTTCAAGTGTTTTGAGATTTAAAACTCTTATGAAACTACTCTCACAATTCTATCCCAATTTTAATACCACAAACAACCTCACACCTAGGATATTTGGTTGTACATCATTTGTTCATATTTACAGTCATAATAAGAGAAATTGGATCCTAGAGCAATTAAGTGCATTTTTGTGGGATATTCATCAACTCAGAAAAGGTATAAGTGTTATTATCCTCCTATCAAAAAATTTTGCGTCTACAGATGTCACTTTTGAAGAAAGTAAACTATTTTTTATTCAACCTTATTTTCAGAGGCAAACTTCATTCATGGAAGATAAATATAAAGACTTCTTTTTTATGGATTTGTCTTTTTCTTCAACATTTTCACCCATTAATCTTTTTGAATCGAAATATGTTTCTTCTAAGTTCAAGTCAAAACATTGAATTTGAGTCTGAACCCATTCCAAACACAGAAGATGTGACAAAAAATAATATTGTTCTTGATTCTATGAAAGAATTACAGGTGTACTCAAAAATGAAAGTTTTAGATCCTGAACCAATGCCAGTCCAAGAACCTGATCTTAACACTAAAAATAAAGTAACTACAGTCTTTGACTCTGTTTTTCAAAATGATCATGAATCTCTTAAAACTACAACTAATGATTATGATCAACCTATTACCGTTAGGAAAGGAACCAAAAATATACTAAGCATCCACTATACCTAATCTCTAATTTTGTGTCATTTGAAAAACTTTTCATCCCACAAAAATTTTCTTGTGAGCGTAAAAAATATTTATGTTCCAACTACATTATCCGAGGTATTATCTAGTGAGAAATGAAGGTAAGCATGAAAATAAAAATAGAGGCCTTAAAGAAAATAAGACATGGGAACTCGTAGAATTGCCTAAAGGAAAAAATCTAGTTTGATGTAAATGAGTTTTCACTGTAAAATACAAGATGGATGGTATTGTTGAAAGGTATAAAGCCAAGTTAGTGACTAAGGGCTACACTCAAACTTATGAAGTGAATTATCAGAAAACTTTTGCTCCAATTGTCGAGATGAATACAGTTAAAATTTTGTTATCATTGGCTGCAAATTACAATTGACAGCTTCAATAATTTGATATAAAGAATGCTTTTCTACATGGTGATTTGGAAGAAAAAATATATATAAAGGTTCTACCGGGATTTGGAGGTCATTTAGAAGCAAACAAAGTATGCAAGCTAAAAAATACTTTATATGACCTTAAACAATCTCTTAGGGTTTGATTCGAGAGATTTACCAAAGTAATACTAGCAATGGAATATAAGCAGAGTCAAAGAGATCACACATTGTTTATCAAGCACTCTGATTTAGAGAGAGTCATAGTTCTATTAGTGTATGTTAATGATATAATTGTAATTGGATATGATGAAAAAGAGAAAGAATCTCTAAAATAGTGTTTGGCTAGAGAATTTGAGATAAAAGAGCTAAGGAGATTGAACTACTTCCTAAGAATTGAAGTAGCTCACTCACGGCATGATATTTTTATTTCACAACAAAAATATATAAGCGATCTTTTGAAGGAAACTAGAAAGTTTGCATGTAAACTTGCAAATACCCTTATAGATCTTAATCATAAACTTGGAGAAGCTAATGAAAATGCTGTTGTAAATAGAGAGATGTGCCAAAGATTAGTTGAAAGACTCATTTATTTCTCACATACTAGACCCGATATAGCATATGTTACGAGTGTGATAAGTCAATTTATGTATAGTCCTAAAGAAGTGCACCTACAAGCTGTCTACTTCAGTAACTGATAAAAGATTCACCTCAGGCTACTACACTTTCCTAGCTGATAATCTTGTGACTTGAAAAAGTAAAAAACAGAATGTGATGGCAAGATCAAGTGCTGAAACAGAATTCAGAGCAATGGCTTAAGGAATTTATGAACTACTATGGTTAAAGATTATTCTAGAAGCCTTGAAGATCAAGTTGGATGGACTAATGAGATTCTACTGTGATAACAAGTCTACAAAAAGCATTACGCACAATCCTAAGCAACATGACAGAACAAAACACATTGAAATAGACAGGCATTTCATAAAAGAGTAACTAGACAGTGAGTTGATTTGTATATCGTATGTATCAACCAATGGTCAATTTGTAGATGTGTTAACTAAATGTCTCAACAGTGCAACATTTTAAGAAATTATTTTCAAGCTGAGAATGAAAAACACTATTCACCAGCTTGAGGGGAGTGTGGGAAAACACTTATTTATAGTTGATTGTAATCTTGTAATTTGTATATTTATATTTGTATCTCTAGAATTAAGGGCAAAAATTAGGATAGACAATTCCTCAATTATGGGATCAGTTTTTAGAAAGAGTTAGTTTTCTAGTTTACCCACTAGTTAGGTCTACATAAACCTAAGATGCTTGTATAATTCTTCATGAGCAGTTTTGCAATATATATTCAATTTTACTCTTAATTTTCTGCACAATTTTATTTTCATAGTTTTTCCACACTATTATATCTGTATATATTGTTATTCATGAAGATTGAGGCATCTTTCTTTTTACTGAAACTTTTATTTGATACAAAATTCAACGTAGCCAAATGAAATATATAAAAAATGCAATAAAATAAGTTACCTGGAAACCTTTGCACTTAATCAACTCCTTAATTCTATCTACAACATAGAGATTCCCATCCTCGTCAAAGTATCCAAGATCTCCGGTATGTACCCAACCCTTTCCATCTATTGTCTGTTTTGTTGCCTCTGGATTGTTGAAGTAACCTGAAAATAGTTATTTAAATTGTAGTGTCAGAGAAAACAGCAGAAGACACCATGTGCTTGCGGAATAACTTACAACCTGGAAATAAATGACAAAACACTTAATTGAAAACAAATAAGGATTATTAAGAATCTTGCCGATCTAAGTATGAGATGCGTAACTTGGAGTTACTATCATATGAAAGAGGCTGAATAATTAGCATATACAGTGTGCAATTGTGCATATCATCAAATTCAAATGTATCCAATAATTTGTCTTAACTAGGATTGAAAACCTGCAAAAATTGCCCTGAAATCATACTAAACAAAAATTGAAGAAAAATAAGTCATTCAATGGCCCATGGAGATTAAAACAGGATATCAATAACATAATAGTTTAAGCATGTAATTAGATATGGCAAGAGCTAATTATAGATCAGCAGATCTGCAATGTTGAGGAGTGGGAGAAGCATCAAGTAGGGGGACAAAACCATAAAGCTCATCCCTAGCCCTCCCCATCAATTTAAGCAGAGAAGAATGAGGGAGACCATGGGGATCAAATTTTGCAGAGAATCAAGATCAGCATCTGCTGATATTAAATTACTAAAAAGGACAACTTCGTAGAGTAAAATAGAAGTCAGAGCAATAATACGACAGGCGAATAACTACTTGGACTGTTAGTTATACCCAAAAATCAATCTTCTTTCATTTCCTCAGAGAAAAAACAAGCAAATACTATTACCTTGCATCATATTGGGCCCTCGAACCCATATTTCCCCTAATTGATTTGGAGGAAGGGGCTTTAGACTCTCTATACTGACTATTTGAGCTTCAATGTTTGAAGCAAGCTTTCCTGTTGAACCAGTATGTCGGACACCAACTGTGGGATTCTCCACTGCAATAATGGCACAAGTTTCGGTCATTCCATAGCCCTGAAACCACAGAAAGCTTCATGAAGAGAAGGCAACTTCTCTACTCCAAGCTAATACTAAAAATTCACAAAGCATTAATTGGAACAACTTCCAAATTTCCGATCCGACCAAAATATACAAAGCCAACATCTGAACATCATTTTTACAATTTCAATCCTACTTCACATATACCAACAGGTTAATGGATGACTTGCAACATCCAGGAGTGACGTTCAGCATTCCTTGCTTCCCATTAGAATATCGTCCAAGAGATCAATTTGATTAAAGACAACCGTGATTAACACAATTTGGATATTTACTGCAATTTTTTTTATGTTTACACGGGACCATATCAGCTTGTAATTCAGTATAACTTTTCAATACTTGATAACTAAAGTACCTGCATAACCACAGCTTGAGGAAACTTCTTTGCGCATTCCTCCATCAACTCCTTCCCCAGAGGAGCAGCACCAGAACCAATTTGCCTCACTGAGGAAAGATCAAACTTCTTAACCACACTCTGCTTAGCCATAGCAAGCACAATTGGAGGCACAACCCACAAATGCGTTGCTCTATACTTCTCTGCATTCCTCAAAAACATCCCAAAGTCAAACTTTGCCATTGAGACCAAAGCATTTCCCTTCTGCAGCTGCCCATATACGATAACCGCCAACCCAAAAACATGAAACATAGGCAAAACACACAAGAAAACCCGGTGCATATCCCCAGCAAGTTCTTGATCCACGATCACCATCAAAGCCGCCGCAATGAAATTTCTATGTGTCAAAACAACACCCTTACTGACCCCTGTCGTGCCTGAAGAGTATAAAAGCGTTGCTGTATCAGTCTGCTTAACAGAAACCGTGGGAAATTCCGTTACATTCCCCGCTAAATCGAGAAGATCGTGAAAAGATAGGATTTTTGGCCCATTTTTTAGATCATATGGTTGTTGGTTTCGTTTAGAACCAAGCAAGATTACAGGGAGCTTGAAATCTTTAACTTTGTCAATCAATTCAGGGACAGTGACAACAAGCTTCGGATTGGAGTCCTGGATTTGTTTTGAGAGTTCATTGACAGTATAAACGGGGTTGGCAGTTGTCGCAATGGCACCAATTGCGGTTACAGCAAACAAACAAAGAGGGAAGTGGATTGAATTGGGTGCAAAGATCAAGACTCGGTCGTTTTTGTGGATACCCAGATTGAGAAAAGCATGGGAGAGCTTGATGACGGTAGATTTGAACTGAGAGAAAGAGAGAGTTTCATCAGAATCAGCATCAATGAGGGCTGGTTTGTCAGGGTAAGAAGAGACGTTTCTGAAGAGAAATTGCACCATGGAAAGATTTGGTTCCTTGGGAAGAACTATAGGTGGCCTTAAAGACCTGTAAATGCCATCTCTTCCATACCCAGATTTCTCCATTAAAAGCTTTTCTTCTTCTCTTTTTGGTGATTGTTTGAGATAATAAAAAATGGAAGCTTTGAATATGGACGTGTGTCTGGCAGTGAGAAGGAATATGATTACTTTATGAATATAAAAGATTTAGTTGAAGAAGCAATTGCAGGTGAGGACAGGAAACAAAACGATGACGGTAGCGATAAGATATCAGGACCAAATAATTTTGTCCCAATTGCAACCAAGGCAAAGAACGAGGAGTTTCTATTAAAAAAAATTTTTAATTATTTTTTTTTCATTTTCGTTTCATTTTTAAGATTGGAAATTTACAAAGCTAAAATATTTTTAAAATTTTTGTATTTATAAATTCCGAATCTCTTAAAGATTTTTAAATTTACATATTCAAAAATTTTTAAAATTTTTCAGATTTATATATTTAAAAATAAAAAGTTTTTTGTAAGATTTTTTAAAATAATTTTTTCATAAATTTAAATGTAAATTTTTTAATTTATCAAATATAAAAATTTGATATACTATATAACTTATTGAATATATATTCAATGAATTATATAATTTATCAAAAATAAAAAATTTTGAAATTATAATTAAATATTTCATTTAAAAATTAAAAAACTGTGAAAATGATGTGGCAAGAATCTCCCGCATGAGGATAGAAAGAAGCTAGATTGGCATTGAATGGGCAATACAATAATCGTACGGCTGGATTCTGACTCAGCATCACCATATTGATCCTTTTGCCCTCTGTAAAGCTAATACGTAATCAGCAAAAAATGATCAGCTTACTTCAAAATGAAAAAGTCAATAGGTGGAGATGGAATCCCTTAAAATTAGGAAGTTTATAAAGTTCGGTTTTGGGTTTTCAAGTGGCCTTCTTTTTAGGGTTGGTATTGAGTGGGGATGTTAATTGTTAGGATATAAATAGGGTAGAGTTTTTTTTTTTATTTTTATATTATATTTATTATAGTATTTATAGATATTTTAAATTTATTTTTATGTTTATTTTTGTGAATTTTTAATGGGTATGAGTAAAAATTTAAATTATGATCACAAATATATTTTTGATTGTGTTGCATTTATCACAATTAGGGATATAACACATATTATCGTAATCATTATTGTTATCACGATTATAAATTTTTTTTTATTTGTACAACTTGTTATAAAATATAGTAATTATAATTATAATTATAATTATAAATTTTTTTCATGATTTTTAAAGTAATTAATGACACATTATCTTATTTTATTTATATAACAAAATTATTTACAATTTTTTAATATTATAGTAAACTATTCACATTTAAAAAATTAACAACATGCAAATATTAAAACAATAAAATCCAAATAAAAATAAAAAATTAAATTAATATATTAATTATTTAATATTTTATTTTTTTCATCTAAATTATAATATAATATACCTTTCAAATTTACATTAAACTCTTTCATCTCAAATTTTTTAGCCAAAATTAATTTTCAAAACTTTTCAATTTTAACTAATTATTTCTTTCTAAAATTTTACCCTTAAATTTATAATAAAAAAAAAATTGTTTGGTCAAGCATTGAATGCCCACCAAACTCTCCATTACATACAAATATTTCTTTCAATTAAAAGTATAAAATTCCCCAATATCCTCCAAATCTTTTCACTTAAACTTTTTTCATTTTATTCTCAACCCCTACTTTCTACCATTCTCACAAATTATCTACCAGCCATGTCAACTAACCATTCTTCAAGCTTCCACCTTCATTCAATTTTCCACCCAATCAATGTTATGACTCATCTAATTTTTTCTTCGATCCAATTAGCACAATCCCAAACCTACGCCCACAGAGTGCTCATATAAGGGTTTTTGAGATTTAAAGTTTCAAACAAAATCTCTCTAAGGTCTAAATTTTTTTAAATCCTATACAACACAAATTTGCAAACATTTAAACAGAAAAAAAATGTAATTTTGAGTGTTTTATTATTACTTGATCTCAATATTTTTTTTATTTTTGATTTAGCCTTTTTTTTATTGAATTATTGTAAATCTAGGATTTCTTTTTTGTGTTTGGGGTTTTACTTTGTTAATCTTTATTGAAAATTTGAAAATTTAATACTTAATGATGAAAACAAATTCTTCTTTATTAAATTATGGAAAAAAAAGGAAATAGCACTAATTGTGTTCCGATATTACCGCTATGACCTTTTTTTGTAGCTGTAATGAATTATATAAAGACATGAATTTTCTTCACACCCAATATCAATTGAATAGTAATGGCGGTGGGTGTTGATTCTGCTAAATAATGACCGCAATACCGTTATTGCAACATTATTTGAATCCATAAGTATGAGTAATTTTTATACCAATAACTTTTCAAAAAAGCTAAAAATTAAAATTTTTTTGCTTTTTTATTTTTATCTTGTATATTTAAGTAAATTTTTATAAATATATATTAATATATATTTTGTCAATAAAGAATATATTAATTTTAATTTATATAAGATAATAATTTATATTATTTAATAAAAATTTTATATATTAAAAATATATAAATATATATGTAAAGTACATGTACGAGATTAGTGCTATATTACCTATCTTCATCCTTATACCAAATAAAAAAAATTAAAATCATATCCATCCACATCTTCTGTATTTATAATGTAATACCCATTTTCATATTTATTTAGATAAAAAATCAAAATTTTCATTGGATATATATAAGATTGACACCTTAGTATTGAGATTTTTTTTTTTTTTTTTTGTATAACTGAGATTTCAGTTATATGGGTTTCAGGATAAAAGAAATTAAAAGAGATAAAAATGAAAGGAAAAGAAATTTAATCCAAAAAGTTAAAATAATAAAAAAATTCATGAATTAATCTATTTTACTTTAAAACTTTTTTATTTATATTATATTTAAATAAATTCTTATTCTTTAATTTTTATTTATATGTGTTCTTATTTTATATAAAATATTAATATATATTAAAAATTTATTTAGATACATATTAAAAATTAAGTACTTATTTATATACAAATTAAAATTTAAAAGTTTATTTACTTGTAAATTAAAAGTTAAAAAATTATTTAGGTGTAATGAAAGTATAAGAAATTATTAGATACATTGTCAATAAAATTTTTTAATTTCATAAATGAAATTAATAAGATAATACATGTCTCAATTTTTTAAAAATTAATTTTTATTTTTTAACGTATACACTAAGTAGTATGTTTCACCTATTAAAGTAAAGTTAAAAAATTTTACTATCAATATATTTGATAATTTCTTTAAAAGTATAAGTATTTTATCTAACTAATGTAGCAAAATTCAATGATTTTTTTTTTTTTGGTTATTTTAGCCAATCTAAAATCACTTTTTTTTTTCACATAGGATTAAAGTTTTGATTTTTTAAAGTTAATCTTTTTTTTTTAATTTGGCAAAAATAATACATTAAATGTAAACATTT
The DNA here is from genome assembly GCF_002303985.1 of Durio zibethinus. The sequence goes on from NW_019168159.1 coordinate 3,430,641, forward strand.
TTTCTCAAATAATAATTAAATAATTCTTAATAAGTATTATAGGCATCCGTTTAATGATATTTTAACAAATAAATGAATTTTCTTAAATTTTAAACGTTTATTTATTTTAATAATCAATTATCATATTATATAATCAAATTATAATTATTAAATAATTAATTAAAAATAAGATTATGATTAAATAATCAAATCCACAAATGAACTTAGGACAATTCTTTTTGTCATTAAACCAAAATTTAATCCGTAAATTTCAAGTTTTTGTTAAAAAATTCAAGAAAGCAATAATTTGATCAAATAGTAAATTTTTTATTATTATAACATTTATTCTTTTTTTTTCATTTAAATTTCCATACATAATTTTTCAAATCGAATTTAAATATTTATAAAAGACCAAGTACTTCCTATCTAAGAGACTAATAGTCTAAAGCTCCAAAACCATTAAAAATATAAAAATTCTCATGTACTTTATTGGAACCACAAGCATAATTCCAACTATGTTTTTTTTTTTTTCCAAACGAGGACAAACATTTGTAAAAAAAAAAATAATAATGGAATTAAAACTCACGTATATATGTTTTTTTTAAAAATTTTTTAACTATTAAGTCAAGAGGTGAAAAAAGTTTCAATTATATATTTATACTATTAATAATGCTTTCATTGAATTTTATATCCAAGTGAAATAACACCAAATTAATAAAAAATTATAAAAAATAAAGATAACATAATAACAAAAAAAAAGAAGGAGTATTTCTTTCTTATTTATATTTTTTATTTTATATATTAAAAAAAATTATTCACTCATTCCATATTCTTTTTAAAGAAAAAAAAACCACCCATTTATCATATAATATATGTTTTTCTCTTTCACACTCGTAGTGACGATAATAAACTTTGGAATTGGTACATATTTTCTAAGGATTTTTTTTAATGAATTGGATAATCATCTTAGTACTTTGCCGCAGTCATTGCTTAACTTTTAGCAACTCTTAAAATTCAAAGGGAAAGAAAGTCTTGTCTTTGATTTTTTTGTTGATGTCAATGTCAAAAAGGGCTTGCTTTTCAGCCTCCGCCGCCTTATTTCGACTTTTGCTGTTTCATTTGACTGGGAAACCTTGCCATCACCTTCTTCACTCTCATTTTCTTTCATTTCAAAACCCCTTAACCCAAAGGTTTTTTCTTTTTTAAACTTTCTAAAATAAATTCATTGATCTTATATCATTTCACTAAAACGTCTAAACTCTAAAAGCCCTATCTCAAAACATCTTCTTTTTTAGAAATTTAATCGAAACTTTTGGGTTTTTGTAGGATCGAACCCAGTTTAGGTTATATTCAATGGCGTCATCAGAGTCAAAAGAATCAGCTGCCAATAACCCTGGGCTTCATACTACCGCCGATGAAGTCACCAAGGGCTACTTCATGCAGCAAACTGTAAGTTTTCTATGTTTCTTTGGTCTCTCTCTATCAATCTATCTATCTGTCTATCTTTATATGATTTTTAAGAAATTTTATGTTAATGGTTTTTTTTTTTTTGGTTGCAGATGTTTCGAATTAAGGATCCAAAAGTCAGTCTTGATTTTTACTCTCGTGTGTTGGGCATGTCGTAAGTTATACTGCAGTTATTTTTTTTTTTTTTTGGGTTTTTCTTTTAGTTTAGCAATCTACCGTTTATTTTTTATATCTAATTTTATTAGTTAGTTCGCTATTTAATGAGGAATCAAAGGTTTTTTTTTGAAAATATCTCAGTGTTGTGAAAATTGAAGTGAATTGAAACTTTTATTTATCGTAGCATTTTCGAATTGACTCTTGTTTTTGTGCTCTAGTAGTTAATGGAATCTATTAAAGCTTAATATGAACTACCATTTTTGTCATTTATCGTTTTCAGGTTGCTTAAAAGAATAGATGTACCAGAATTGAAGTTTTCTATTTACTTTTTGGGCTATGAGGTAAAATCCATATAATTACACTGCTACAAGTAATCTTGTATTATTTAGTCTTCGCTTATAGTGGCCTATTGTTTCATCTCACTTCAGCTCTTAGTTTTAGGTGTCACTGTTTTGCTAATAATAATGATGTTGATTCTAGATGCATATGTCCTTTAATGTAGGATGTTTCATCAGCCCCAAGTGACCCAGTTGATAAAACAGTTTGGACCTTTGGAAAACCAGCAACAATAGAATTAACACAGTAAGAATACATCATTATTTTTTAAAAAATTTTAATCCTCCTGGTGTGTTGATAAAATCATTCTTGTGCCGTATAGCATGTTTAACAGTTTAATGCTTCCTACAGTAATTGGGGTACTGAAAGCGACCCTGACTTCAAAGGATATCACAATGGGAATTCAGAACCTCGTGGCTTCGGTATGAATAGATTTGCCTCTTTTCTAATGTTTATTTCTTCTAACTATTTGGTTTACAAATTAGAGAATGAGACAATTTGATGGCATATACCATTCATTTGCTATGCCTTAGTGAAACCCAAAATTTTTTTATTCGGTGATGCTGATAGGAAAAAGAAAACTTTGTATTATTGGTACTAATCTTCATTAAAATGCATTGGTTTAGGTTTATCTCTTATGGGGACTGCCATCCTGTGCTGTTGTTATTGAAATAGTGATTTTTATTGGTTAGGATTAACTGAATTTATTCACTCATGGACTACTTATGATTTGTCAACCCTACATAGTAAGAAAAGTTTAGTTTTGTTATTTTAGTGTCTTATGATTTATGCTTCAAATAAGCGTAGTTTAAATTTGACCATTTCTTTTCAATAAACCCACGAGCTTATCTTAACAATTATGCTGTAATTGATCAAACAGTTTCTGCTTCTAGGTGGATTAACTTCTAATTTCAAGTTGATAGAACAACAGCTTGTTTGCTTTTTCCATTCTAAATATGTGGATTCTGTGTTTAAGGAGCTTTTGGGATTTTTAGGTATTAATTGTCCTTTTTTCCCTTTTCAGGACATCTTGGCATCACAGTGGATGATACGATCAAGGCATGTGAGAGATTTGCACGCCTTGGAGTAGAGTTTGTCAAAAAACCAGATGAGGGTAAGCCATCTTGTTTAGATTATAGATTTATTAAGAACAATATGATGTCTCAATGCATATTTTGATTTCCATTTAAGTTCTTGATGTGGATTTCTGGTATTGATAGCTGGTAATTTACTAGAGAAATTGTTACATTGTCTTTTAAGGAAATTAATCAATTTTTAGGGTAACTTGTCACATCGGCATAACTTAGGTGGTTTGGAGCTTGAGGTTTGGTAGAGATTTGAGTTTGAGCCATAGTGCCAAGCCACTTTGTCTCCAAAAGGAGTAAAACTAACGAGGCATGGTAATTTAAGTCTAAAATGATAAGTGTTCAAATAATGGAGAACAGGCAGACAGAAAAACTGGAAAAGCTAAAACAGTTATGCATATATATCTTTCTGTAACAAAAATAATTCATGGTATGCTCAAACAAAAGAGAGACACAGCTTTCCAAAAGGACGGTTAACATTTCTCATTGTCTTCCAAGAATGATGAAGAATCAGAAGGGAGCATTTTTTTGGTTATGCAGCTAAAATCCTTTTCTTGACCTGCCAAATAGGATAGTTCTCTAAACATGCTTTCACTGTGCGCAATCTGCTTATTTTCTTTTGATAACATCTTTTTCTATACACCATCTTTATATCCTTTATTAACATACAAGTCAAATGGTCACCATACTAATGCTGGCGTTTTCACTCTAATAACACTTACTAGTTTTCATCTCTCAAATGCATGGATGCCAGTGGTTATGGTGTTTATGTATATTTATATGTATGAATCAACATGTATACTCCATTACTGCAAGGATCAATTCTTTGCTCACCTAGATTGAGGAGCATGTTTTACATAGTTGGAAGCAGATATTTATCACTTAACCTAAAGTATTACTACTCTTTTCCACATTTTGATTTCTAGGGCAGCAGAAGTCCCTCTAGAAGTGCTACTGCTACCAAAATAATAGGAATATGTGTCCTCATGTGCATTCATATATTCAATGTTACTTTAATCAGATTCCTGAATTAGTAGCAAACTTGTTTTTGGTTTGATTAAGTAAAAGGACTTGTCAGCATTATCTGGTTCTATTGTGAGCAATATTAACTTGTACTTACGAGGCATGAATGAAAAAAGACAGCCTCCAAAATATTTGCTTTTAGTTTATTACCTTTTAAAAATGCTTTTCTTCATGCCTAACCTATCAATCTTATTTGCAGGGAAGATGAAAGGGTTTGCATTCATTAAGGATCCTGATGGTTACTGGATTGAAATCTTTGATTTGAAATCTATTGGAGAAGTAATTGGGCGTTTTGCCTGAGTTAGTGCATCAGAAAGTTCAGGTAGCTTTTTGAGTTTTTATTTTACCGATCTTCTGTCAAAAATTAGGTCCCCTTATGCTTGACTTCATAATCTCAGTGAAAGCTATTGCTTACCACTATTGGCTGCCACCCTTTTTTCATGTACTTTGTTACTTGTTTCCATAGCCATACTGCTTGAGTGTCTTTGACAATATTTACATTTTACCAGTATGGTAAGAGCAAAGATTTATTTCTAAGTTTCAAGTTGATAATTGTGTTTGGTGTGTCGGAATCCATTGGCATCAGATTGCAAGAATAATATTTTCATACAGAGTCAAGACAGTTATTTGATGCTGGAATGTTTATTTCTGCAATCTGGAGGCATCCATTAAGTCAAAGAGGTCTGTAGGGTCTCAACTATGGGAAAATAGAGTTATCAAATGGTTTTGATTGTTTACCATAGTCCATATATGATGTGGAAGTTTTATATAGCTAAGTTGTTATTCCTTGGAATAATCAAGGACCTTCTATCTATTTTGCTTTGAGAATTTCACATTCATGTAATGGTGTATGGTTCTTATTTGTTGTATTCTAAATTAAGTTTTCATTTTATCGTTAGCGTCAGATGACATAGCATTACATCGTAAATCACCTTAATGATTTCTCAAAAAACAGAATCAGCTTAATGATTTTGTCAAAAAGAAGCTGGCATGAATGGAAAATCATTGGTGAAGTTTACCATTTTCCAATTATATACGCTCCTAAAACCTAAAACCTTTGTTTTGGCCAATCTTGAAAATATGAATGCCTACTTGATATATCTCTTCCACTACCTTTATCTCAATCCTAGTGCTGCTTTTCCGTGTCTCTCACACCAGGAAATCAACAGTCATGGCAATTCACCTGATGATCCCTCTCTCGATCCCTTTCTTGAACTTGAAATTTGCAAAACATAAATAGACGAAATGTGGGGTGGTGGGTCATTTAAAGGGTAGTTCTTGTTGCTTATTTCTCTTTGTAGATCATTGGGAATCAATCTGACACATATTGGTCCTGATGCAGGAAACAAAGATGGCATATGCAGGTTTCACTCATCGTCTCAGTTTCAGTGTGACTGTGTATTCCAATACATCAGTTCGTCTGCTTTCCAGAACTTCTCGAGAGAAGAACCCAGCCCCATCCATGAAATTTTAATTCAAGTAAATTGCATTCCAGTATGTGTTTCTTCGGCTTGTCATTGTCAACTATTTCAAACAGGATAATGGGCATTGTTATTGTGGCAAATAATTTGTTGGTTTTGTGAAACCAAAGCAAACTTTTTAGACTATATTTTTCGCCATTTTCTATGATTTGTTCCAAACATTATCATCAAGCATTTGTCAATCTCTCGAGTCTGTTAAAAATATATTTTTGAACAATATGACCAAGGCAAGAACTCTTTAGTGCTTGCCAAGTCAAGCATGAAGCACAAAAGCTTCAACGATTGGATCATGGATAAGGGTTTTTGAAAACGTGATTCAAGGGCTGGAACTTCAGGTTTCAAACATCTTTTACAATATCGAGGAAAATGGAATTCTATAAAATAATTTCGTTGAAATATGAAGAGCTAAAAGATCAATTAGTTTAGTTGTAAACATCAACCATACTAATCTTCCACCCTCACAATTCAAAAGGTGATGGCTGATGGCCTTCTGGTTCAGTTCAAGAGTTGTTTCAAAAGGAGTTGGTTCTTTTGCATGCAATAAAGTATTCCACTATTCACTTTAATTTTCATTGGTTTAGCTCCTTTTTTGCCTTGAGACAAGCTTAGTTGTTAAGCCATCCAAATTGGGATTGATTTTTTTTTCCCTTCCAAGTTGGATATTTTCATCATTGATAATAGCGCCACGATTCAATTTTTAATACAATTATTATAAGCTAAAATAATTTCATTAGCTAAATTCGTTTGACACTCTCTCTCAACCGCATTCACACATTCGTGTTTTTTATTTTTTTTCTTAAGAACAATTTTCAAAACCCAATTTAAAGTTTTCCATTTGAAAAAGAGATTATTAGAATCCTATTAAAAAAATAAAAATTATGTATCAAATACTGAATCAAATGTTCAGGTGCAAAAACTAATTTAATAAAGCAAAAATTATGTATTAATTACTAAACAACATGCTCAATTGCATAAACTAATTTAAGTCATTTGCAATACAGTTGTAACGTTTTCATCTAAGTAGTGCAATTTAGTAATCAACATAATTGATTAACTATCCTTTAAAGTTGGATTATAAGTGCAAAAACCACTTCTGCCAATATTTCAAAGTCATATTCAAAGAAGAAGAAAGAAAAAAAAAAAAAAGACTTTTGTAGGTTGACAACAGATCATCATTTCATTATTTAGTTTGAAAAAAAAAGTTCGAAAAAAATAGTTGTTTGGGTGTCATTCTCTCAGTAGGTACCATGCTCTTCTGACCTTCACTAGAAAAGACCTAGAAATGCCTTCCGCATTGCTTCAAAACAATCTATACCTAAAGAAAATTATACTTGTAGCAGTACCAAATTTCCAATTTGTTAAGCAAATATGGCTGGCAAGTGGCAACCCAATTAATCTTTCCCTATAAATCATGTTCATAATAATAATAATATAGGTTTCAGATAGGAACAGTGTTTGTTTGTTTGTTTTTTCTTAAATATCTGGCCTTACCACAAAACTAGGCTGGATCTCATGACACAGTGATGCAGGCTGACAGAGATCTTGTGATCGTGCAATTTTGGAGCCCTTTGGACTGTTTCCCAATGGGGGGATTCCCTGTCAATCAATTACAATGTCAAATATATAATGTTCAATCTTTCTTCATTTCATACATTTCAATTTTCCATCCCAAATTCATCTCTAAATACGTAAAGATTAATGTTAAGAATGACAGTGAGTATAAGACATTTAAGCTCACATATGAAGTTTTTTATTGAACTAGCTGGAGTATAGTTTCAACAGGAAAATCTTTATTCTATGTACCCAAGAAGGAGAGGAAAATGTTGAATAATTTATGGTTTTGGATTAAATTTATCTTGCTGAGACAACTGAAGTGTCAACTACCAGCAAATAATAGGGAAAAAAAACTATAATTATTAGAAAAGAGACACATATATATAAGACTCTTAGGCAGTGACAGCATCCATGCAAATAATTAATGTATTTTCCTATATCTACCGTTCTCAATCTCTACCATTTTTGGTGTTGCTTCATTAAATGAAGCTCATATAGTCTTATTATACCCAAAAAGAGATAAAATGACCAAATTTACCAAAACACACATGCTAACTTCTGTCATTGTATCTACAAAATATTGAAAACAAGAATGATATTACACACATGCTAACTTATGTCATTTGGTAATATTACATTCATAAAGAAAAAGTTGATATATAATTAAAGTACTCGAAATCGGTTTCATTTTATGGTATGTTTTTTTTGTCATTCAAGGGGGGGGGGGGCAGAGCCCCACATTAAAGGGGAGGGAGAAAGGTTGGGGTCCGAATCCCAGCCTTGATGTGTTCTTTAAGGTTGTTTTGACCACTAGATCAAGCAGCTGAAAATCATTTTACGGTATGTTAGTCTTTAAAACAAGGGTTTGGTGGCATTAATATGGTTCATTTACTTTTAATTAGACTCCTTAATAGCACTACTAATGAAAAAAATCAAAGCAATTAAGGTTACTCCAAAATACAGTAAAATGGCTTTTACTATCATACTATTTTAATTTGTCATATGTATCCTAATTAAATTGGAGATGAGCAATAGTCAGACTAATCTCCGGTTTTGAATCCAGAATTCTACCAACCAAAAGGTCTTCAGGTTTAGTTTTCAAATGATGATTGATCTAACCAACTTCCAAACAAACATTATTTGAATTTTTATTGTTATCACAATGATCACATATGCATAGAGTTGATGACCTTTTCCAATTCTTTAAAATAGGTATACAAAAATGTAATTAAAGAGGAGTGTGTTAGAAAAACTGGGTTTATGTTTAACTGTGAGTCATTGTTAAAGCTTTTCCTCTCCATAAAATTCCCAAATCTCCACCATCATCCTTTTGTTTTAAAATACATTGGTAAACAAGTTTCCACGTTTAAATCTGACTTAGTTCATTAAAATAAGATTCTGGACCTAAATATTTTTGACAAACAGTCCAAGCATAGAACCTAAAAAGACCTTACCGCCCTTCAGTGGAGGGATAACAAATATTTTTTAGGGCTATAATTGCCTTTTCAAGTTGTATCGGTAGCCCATTAATCACTGGCCAATGTATTGATAATTCAGTGGGAAATTAATTAAAAAGAGGAAGTATAGAACAGTGCATGCTTGGCTTCCCTTGACAATAGGGATTCTTTGTTCCTGATTGATGATTACTTGTCTAGTTTTCATAAAACATTGATTTCTGATTGGGGGTTGCAGTGAGCGAGGGTCCGTACAACAACAAATTATCATCAGTTAACCTTTCCAAAAAGAAAATTGCACAAAATAAAAAGCTTTACCATGTACTGTCAAAAGAAGAAAATGTTTCATTTCATCAGAGCACAAAACCCCAGAAACTGAAAGTCTTTAGTCTGAATCTCTACTCCATCAATCCATCCATCCAAAATCCTTCCCCCACCCCCTCACCTTTGCCCCTTACCTCTTGTCTCTTGTCTCTTACCCCTTAACCCTTTCCCCATCAAATCTTTCTGATTTTACACTTGCGGTCAGTCCAGTCAGTAGTAGTAGTAGTGCATGACTTTCTCTTGTGTCTTCTTTTCATCAATGAAGTTGTCACAACAATTATTACTGCTAGAGCTGATCAGTCGCTTAACATCTTCAAGATCATAGTCTAATGGGCATTCTCCATAGTACCCACTTTGTTTCTCAGTCCATTGGTTAACATTTTCACCTCCATTGTTGGTGCCATAACTTAACATGAACTTCTGATTATCTTCATAGCCATTAGAGACACCAAAACTCTGAAAATTACTCATGTCTTCTTGCTTGATCTCTCTGCTATGACTAATGCTACCATCAGATGAACTGCAGCTTGGTTCACTCCCAAACATGAGAAAATTTTCCTTAACTGGATGGTACTGCACGTGACTCAGCAAACTCTCTGGGGTATGAATAAGAGACGAATTGGTAGCCAAAGTAGCGTTTTCATTGTTGAAAAGGTCAGATTGAACTGATTTCATGGGTTCAAAGGCTGCGAAACATCTGGTTGGAGTGTAATAAGAAGTGGAGTCTTTGAACAGTGACGATACAGATTGAAATGAAACATGTGGAGTACTGTGATGAGAAGATGGGAATGGTGGTGGTTTTCTCTGGGATTGAGAATTCATAGCCATGAGCTTCTTCTTAAGCTTGGTGTTCCAGTAGTTCTTGATATCATTGTCAGTCCTGCCTGGTAACTGAGCAGCTATTATTGCCCATCTGCAAAATTGCATGATAGAAAAGAAAACGTTCCATAAAAAGTAAAATTCGTGCTCTTTCTTAACAGTTGTAAGTAGGTGATGATGTTGAATCTAAAGTTTGGCATGGATGCAGTAGAATTATCCGAAAAAGCAGATTCTTGAGGTAAACAAGTTCATGAAATTTAAGGTTTTCTTTTTTTTTTTTTAAATGAAAAACTATTTATATCTTTTCTCTGTTACCCTTTTAGGTAGATTTCATTAATATTCCGTCATAAAGGCAGATGATAATTTTGGTAAGAAGGAAATGAACGATACCCATATAAATTTGGAAAATTTTTTTCCTTTTTAATTTTGCCTTGAAATCATGAGCCAATAGGGAAGGGAGAAGAAGCTTTTACAAAAAATATTGAAAAATTTAGGAGTACCTACCTGCTTCCAATGCTAGCAAACAGGCTACAGATTATCCTATCTTCTTCATCAGTGAATTCACCATGTTTAATGTTGGGCCTGAGATAGTTTAGCCATCTCAATCTGCAGCTCTTCCCACATCTATTCAGACCTAATATTCAAAGACAACCAACAAAAAAAAAAAATTAGCTACGAAACTACTAGACAGAGAAGGAGAGATAAGAGGCATCTTTGTTTTTGATTATATCTTTACCAGCTTTCTGTGGGAGAGCAATCCAATTCCCACCAGTACCATATTTCTCCATGTACTCCTTCAGCTTTGAGTCTTCTTCAGGAGACCATGGCCCTTTCTTCACATTTGCCTTGTCACAACAAGGAGCCCTCCCCATCTCTCTCTCTTTCAGTCTTTCTTCCTAATTATCTCTCAACAGAAGTCTTGTGATCCTTTGGATATCTGCTGACCTCTTTAAGAAGCCAAAGGTCTCCCTTCCTTCCTTTTAAAACTTTGGTAGGGGATGTGGATCGGTGTGCCTGCTGCCTTTTAATAACGAAGACTTGGCTGTGGAAAAAACAAACTTAGTAATTAAATTTTAATTTATTCAAAGGTACATCAAAGTCAAAATGATAGGAACCTTGTATCAGTTTCCAACTTCAATTTATATGCTTAATCAACTAAGCTAATAAAGCTTTCCATCTCAAAATTTTTGGTTCCCAACAAGTAAATCTTTTTCCATAGGTATCCAAAGTCCATGGTGGAAAAATAAAAAGGCAATCCCATGAAATGATAACTACAGAACTCTAGAATTGAGACATTTTCCAAACCGCAGACTATTCTCCAAGTAGGTAAATATTTATTACTACTGCTATAACTTTCTGGCCTCAACTTAGTTTAATAGTAAACGTTTGGTTACCCAAAAATAAACAATGAAGACATTTTCATTATTGAATTATGCAATCTTCCATTAACAATATTAATGATTAGCAGTAGACTATAGCAGTAAACTTTGACTACATATGCTCAATTTCATAAATCATGAGTATTCCTTCAAATCAGGCCAGATAAAGAACAGAACTGTGGGGTTATTGTCATTTACAAAATCCAATTACCCCCTGGTTCAGTTCATGAACAATTTACATATTGTTGCAAATCTAGTTTATGCACCCATGAAAGGACAAAGTGGAACCTGTTTGTTGGAGATTCAGATGAATCAGATACCATTACTTGACGAGATGAGGTTCATATATGTTTGTACACAAATCACATATAGTAAATGTGATGATAATGGCCCCCATGTATCAGATACTTTGTCCTCAATTTCATCTGATCCGGTGCTTCCGACTGACTCATCAGTGCTACCTTTTGAAACTGTTGACGCATCATAGGCTATTGCCACAGTATAGAAAGTAAATAAAAGTAGGCAAACAACACTTACAGATTGTTTCTGCTACATTTTTACATTTCCTAAATAGAAATCTTGCTAAGTGACACAAGGGAATGAGTATCCATCCTACTACGTACTGGATATTCTAGGTCATAATAAAATTCAACCATTTTTTCTCCTTGGTCGTCTTGTAATATTAGACTTACCGAGGGTATTCCAAAAGGAGAAATGTTTACTCGTTTATGGTGAACATTTTCTACAAGTACCTTACCATTTATACAGGCATACGTGTAACAGATAGAACCACATGCTTCAAGGATTATTCCACTCGCGTATTTGGTTACTGCTCAATACCACGTGAAGACGAATAGTAAAAATTAATTATGAGTCCTAAAAGGGTCTGATTGCACAAAATCAGAAATAATTTAAGTGTAAAGATATATATATATTTATATATTTATATCTATTGAAAAGAAGGGTAAAGATATTTAAAGACTTTGATCACGAGTCTATAAAATGGAAATATTAGCCGCATTAGCTAGAGAAATTGATATTTACATTATTAATTTTTTTCATTTAGTGAGAATAATACCTATTACATGAAAAAAATAATATTTTAATTATATTATAAACTATATCAATTAATAAATTAATAATTAATTACTTCAAAGTTTTGAACAAACAATTAAATTTTCTTATATAGAGTAATTTATTGCATCATTAATATATACATATACTAGGATTTTTTTAATAATTAATTATTATTTCATAATCAAATTATAATTACTGAATAATTAACTAATAAATTATAATATAATTAGATAATTACTGAATAATCAATTATTAGATAATAATTAAGTTACAATCACTTAATAATCAATTAATAAATTAAAACATTATTAAACAACCAAACCTACATATTGTGATACTTAAAGCTAGGATCTTAAAGTTCTAAGATTTCCTTCTTACCAGTAAATCGAATGCTCATTGGCCATATACTAAGATTTCTTAATAAGCTTGATTGTGTCACTGAGAACGTATGTTTTAATGCAATTTTCTATGGATAACACTCCAGCGACATATAAATTAATTAATTATAGGATTAATAACTTTCATTTGGATGAAGAGATTAGCCTTATGAATGAAAGAAGAATAAAAGGGATATAAAGATCGATCTTGGAAATTAATATGGATGCATTGAAATATATATATATATATATGTCATGTACATGACAATCACGTCTAATTTCTTTTCAACTAAATTTGCAAAAAAGAAAAAAAAAATGAAAGATATCGAAGCTAAGATATGTTGGCTAATTGGTTCCAATTCTTATTCTCTGTCTGTTACCAACAATACATGCGATATTCTTATTACTTGAATTTCTACCTCAATTTCAACGTGAAATCGAAATGGTTGTGTAATATTCTTGTAGCTCTAGCTAACTCAGAAAGGTAATTAACTTTCTTTTAATGAAAAGTTCCCATAAGTAGTTAGTAACTTTCTTTTTAAAAAATTATTAAATATCCATTCTCAATATGTTTCCCAAATAATATTATTTTAATACCATGATTTAGAGAATTATCTAGGATATATATATATATATATATATACACATGTAGATTAATAAATAATGATTGAATCACTGCTCTCGAATATATGCCTTAACATAATTATCTCGTTTTATAATGTTTGCTTTGTACCTTAATCTTTTTCAATATACGTACCTTACTTAGTGCCTTCACCCACAACCTAGTTTTATGTTTGATTGTTTGTATAAGTACATATACCATGCATGCAGATAAAGCATATGATTGCAAACAAAAATAAATTAAACCCCCAAATCTTTCTTGTAAAAGGGTATTACTTATAATTAATAAACACATTAAACTTTAATTAATTGAGATTTTCTAGAAAATGAATCTTTTTAGCTTTGTCCCTTCTTCCCATTGGAATCTTTCAAATTTTTTGAAAAACTAAGGGTTTTTGTTATTAATTAATATTTCACTATCAAGGTAACAAACAGATGGTTACTTAATCAAATTAATGTATGATTGGACCAGATAAAATAAGAATTAAAAAAAAAAAAAAAGACAAGTGTTGTCATCAGCATTGACTCTTGGACAGGAAAGAGGGATCACTTGTGTTTTTCTTTACCTTCCTCAACGGTTGGCAAACTAAGCTAGAAAATTTTCCATGCTGTAGCCGCCTCATTATTATTGAAAATTATATGATAATCTTATTATGAACTGCCTTTGTTTATACTTTCTGGTTTTGCACATTGGCCCCTTTGCTGCAGCCTCATTTCTTAATTGCTTCTCAAAGCTTGACATTTGGGACGTTATGGTACAAAGAGAAAGTCTTGAATATATACATATCGGCTGTAAATTGGAGTTTTATTAGATATTTAAGTGTTCCATAATTATAAAAATGTTTTTTACGAAACAAAAATTGAAATTTAATGAATTAAAACAAATAATATATACTTGTAAAATAATGTGGATCGTGATTATGTGATATTTGATATTAAAATTGGCTTTAAATGTATTAGCTATGATCAATGTGTCACTATAAACAATGAAAATGAGCCTTTGTTTGAATGGAGGAGATTTTACAGTAAAAAAGCCTTGAATCTCACATTAATTATAAATTAAAAAAATTTAATTGAGTATTTAAGTGTTTACAACAACTTTAATCTATGTGATTTTTTTATAATATAAAATTGTGAGATTCAATAATATCTAATAAGTAATTGATAATATTTTATAAATTAATGTGGATCATAACATTATATACAATTCTCACATGGAACTCAAAGTTATTGACATTTTAGAAGACATCTCCAAGAATTGAAATCCTTAATATTAAGATCAATAGTCCAAATAAGAAACATTTAGAAGAATTGGGGAGCACAGCGGAAATTGTGATAAAAAGAGGGTCTTCCTTTTGAAAAACAAAAGGAAAAGGAAAGGAAACTTGAGAACAACCAAGAAACAAAAGTCAAACAAAAGTCCTCTCAAGGCTTCAAATGTAAAACTCTCCTCGAACTGGGATTCTGTGGACAACAGACAAAACACTCTTCTCGCTAGCTGTCTGCAATGACGTAACATGTTGCGTACGCCGTGTTACAAAGGCTAAAAACAAATAGTAATATCAATTTTATTTTATTTTACTTACTAAAAATCATAAATTTTATTTTAAAAATAAATTATTTTCAAGATTCGTGTTTTTTATTACTCAAAACGTGTCCGTTTCAACCTCGACCTTCGTGTCCGCTTTGTTGGCTGAGAACTGTGATTGAATGACGTGGCGAGTTTTGATGGCTCAGAGGGTGATTCAGATCAGACAGTAGCAAATCAATCAATCAATATTGCACGCTTTTATTAAATCATCCCTCTTTCTTTTATAACCTTTACTGAGAAGAAAAAAAAGTTGTTTCATTTTATTTTTTATTTTCTGGACATGGGACTTTGACGCATGTCATTTCTTTCATCCTTGCAAGATCTATTCATTTGATTTGGTTGGCAGGAAAATTCGTCTAAAAAATGGCTTCGATTTCTTACAAAATAGAGGTTAAGTCCTAGGAGTACGGGTGATTTCATCTGGCAGAAAATTTGTTTTTGGCATGCATATTCTGAAGCTCCGAAGTCGGCATTGAAGCTTCTTGACATAAACTAAAATCAGTTGGTGGAAATTGTCTTTTGCTGCTAAATGTGGCCCCAGCAATACATGAGGAGGCAATGGTAATTCTCGGCTCAGCCCTTATATATAATGTCCTTGAAGAAGGTATTTGCACATACTGGGCTGCTGAAAAGGATCAATCTGATTTTGGTTCTTATATTTAGACCTTCAAGGATCAGTATTGTGTAGCGTTTTGCAAGTTCAAGAGCCAATTCGACTGGGAGTCTGGGACAGCGTATCATCGAGTTCCATCTTGAGATCCTGAATGAAGGTGGATGGCACAATATTCGTTATGAGAGGTTGCTGCAATTTCCAACAGTTCAATCACAGCACTTTGAAGTTTGTTATCGACAAGTCTCGAGCTGATCTGAGCCATGCATCTAATTCAAGCTCACAAACATATGTCAATGGTAGTCGAGTTATAACCGAATTTGGACATGTGGGCTCTGGTTTGAAGAGTCCACTAAGCTTGGACAGAAGTAAAGCCCAATTTATAGCCCAAAGCTTCTGGCAGATCCCCTGCATGTGAGATTACGAGTATTGTGGGCTTTTTCCGCCCAAAACTGTGTTGCAACCCAGCTACAGCGGCATCCGAGGTTTAGTAAATTACAATTAGGAAAGAACCTTTCTTTGATTTTTTTTTTTTTTGATCCGAACCTTTCTTTTAAGTTACTCATACATGACATGACATGAAAAATCCTTTGCCAACTGGCAAAGCATATTTCGGTTTGTTGATCAGCTCGAATTGCCCTGTTATTTTGCAGTACAACTGCTTTACAGTGCAAGGTAAAAACTGCTTGAAGGGGACAGTATAAAACGCTTTCGACACCAACCCTTTTTTCTCCATGGCCATGAGCCAAGTAGGAAATGCGATGTTTAAGCTCAAGCCATATAGCCTTAGCTTAAAAGTCTAATATCTAAGAAATAAACTCAAACCAGGCCAGGCTTGTCCCGACACGTGGCCCAATGCAATTTTCAGCAACAACCACGAGCGACGATTTGCTTCCATATTACTTCATTAGTCAAAACTCAAAAGTCAAAAGACTTAAGCAAATCTTGAACTAGGATGAAACCCCAAAGTTGAATCCTCTGATCTGAAGAGAATCAGAACAAGAATCAATGCAGACAGCAAATTGTCCTTCTCCCAGATTTAAAACTGTTTAGTTCTAACACTAAAGCCCCCACTTTCCGACTTCCTCCCTTCCCTTTCCTGTCCTTAACCATGAACAAAGACACCAGCAGCAGCAGCAGCAGCAGCAGCAGCATCAACGACATCTCATACCTCAAAATGCAAACTCCAACCTTAAATTCTGTAAAAACCATTTCGGTACACACTTTAACAATTCTAATCATCTTGTTTTTCACCGTCACTCCCCATTCTGCCCTCAAAATACCACCCCCTTTACCCATTTTACCCCTTCCTTCCTCTCCTCAGCTCCAATGGCAACTCTCTTCCATGGCTTTCTTTCTCCACTTTGGACCCAACACCTTCACTGATTCAGAGTGGGGCACAGGCCAAGCCAACCCGTCTATATTCAACCCGACTCGACTAAACGCTTCCCAGTGGGTCCATGTAGCCAAGGAATCTGGGTTTTCGAGGGTGATCCTTACAGCAAAGCACCATGATGGCTTCTGCTTGTGGCCAAGCGAATACACGGATTATTCTGTGAAGGCGAGTCCTTGGAGAAATGGGAAGGGCGATGTTGTTGCTGAGTTGGCTATGGCAGCTAAGGAGTCTGGGGTTGCTCTGGGTCTTTATTTGTCTCCATGGGATAGGCATGAAAAATGTTATGGGAAGACTGTAGAGTACAATGAATTCTATATGGGACAGATGGTTGAATTGCTGACTAGGTGAATGATTATTTTGTTTTGTCTTTTAAGTTTTCTCTTGTTTGCTTATCTTGATTTTGTTTCTTACGTTTGACATGCTTTTGTTCATTTTTTAATTCAGACTCAGTTAATCTTTATGGGCTTTTTCTCTCTTTGCGTTCTCTCTTTTTTGTTTAGTCCTACCTGTTTGAAGGAAATTGTGCTCTGATTTTGTTTATAAGAACTACTGTTTGCATATGTTGGTTTTGTAACTAATGCATTATGCATTCTCTTCGAGCTTCTTTGCCTTGAACTTAACTCTACTTCACAAAATATATGCTACATTAGCTGATTGCGTAGATTAAAATTTCACTTGAATCGGAGATTGGTGTTCCTTTCAAATTGCAAGGTTTCTTTCTGATTAAAATCTGCCACTAAATTAATTATGCTATTGAGTGACTCCTGTGTTCATAGTTATGTTCCATTTTAGGCTTTCTGAGTTGAGAACTGAGGAGTGTTAAATTTCCCCTTTCAAATTTAAGCAGGTATGGAGATATCAAGGAAGTATGGTTAGATGGTGCAAAAGGGGAGGGAGAAAAGGATATAGAGTATTACTTTGATGTTTGGTTTAGTCTCATTCATCAGCTTCAACCAGGAGCTGTCATCTTCTCTGATGCTGGTCCTGACACCAGGTGGGTTGGTGATGAGGCTGGCGTCGCTGGTTCTACTTGTTGGTCTCTTTTCAATCGAAGCAATGCAGCAATTGGTGGAACTGATCCTCAGTAAGCATATATTCCGCCTTGCCTTTTTGAAGTTGATAATTTAGGTTTACATGGCCATTTCAAGAAAATTAGTTAGCTCAAAACTGTATTCACATTCGCTTTCTGGTGGTTAAGCCATTGCTAACAACAAATTCTCCCTGAATGCTTTGAATTAATGGTCCTGTTTGCTTGGAAACGTTGACTGGCTGTATTTTTTTTTCTTTATATTCTTTTCGAAGCCATACTAGAACCTAAGATCTTATTTGGTACATAAGATTATGATAGGATAGGATAAGATGATATTATGAATAGGATTAGAGTAAATAATGTCATCCTATCTTATGTTTGATGTGAGCAAGGATTAGGATAGGATAATTTATTTATTAATCAAAATTATCCTTAAACTTTATACAATTTAAATTATTGATGTAATTTTTAAAGGTATAATAGGATATGTCAGTTTAATTCTATGGATTAAAAATAATCCTTTTCACTTTTGAGAGGATTGAATAATTCTATACCAAGAGGATAATAATTTTTCTTGTAATCTTATCCCTTTTTTTAGATTCAAATCGAACATAATATAGGATGATTATCACCTTATCCTATATATCATCCTATGCACCAAACATGACCTAAGTGTCTTTAAATTATGTTTGATTATCTAACAGATACTCCCAAGGAGGAGACCCTCATGGTATTGACTGGTTACCTGCTGAGTGTGATGTCTCAATTAGGCCTGGTTGGTTTTGGCATGCATCAGAAGTTCCAAAGTCGGCATTGAAGCTTCTTGATATATACTACCGATCAGCTGGTCGAAATTGTCTTTTGTTGCTAAATGTGCCCCCAAATTCTTCGGGTCTTATTTCAGATGAAGATATACAAGTACTCCAAGAATTCAAGGAGCTTCGGAGGTCCATATTCTCAAATAATTTGGCGAAGAATGCTCTCCTAAATGCCAGCAGTACACGAGGAGGCAATGTTAACTCTCAATTCAGCCCCTATAATGTACTTGAAGAAGGTATTTACACCTATTGGGCTCCTGAAGAGGATCAATCTGATTGGGTCTTATATTTAGACCTTCAAGAATCAGTATCTTTTAATGTTTTGCAAGTTCAAGAGCCAATTCACTTGGGACAACGTATCATTGAGTTCCATCTTGAGATCCTGAATGGAGGTGGGTGGAAGGTAGTGATTAATGGCACAACTGTGGGATATAAAAGGTTGCTGCAATTTCCAACAGTTCAATCTCAGTACTTGAAGTTTGTTATCGACAAGTCTCGAGCAGATCCTCTTATTTCTTTTCTGGGGATCCATATGGATCAATTTTCCATTATGAGCCATGCATCTGATACAACCTCACAAACATTTGTCAATGGTAGTCAAGTCATTCGGCAAGTTCCATACAATCACTCCCAAACTTCCACAATACAGTATATGTAATTTCAAGCTGCAATTGTTGTACAGACAATTGTTCAAAACTATTACTGAAATGTATTGTTACATAATTTGGGGCATCCTCAAATGCTGAAGGTATGATAGTATAGGTATAGGTATAGCATGTATGATTTCTTTTTTTTTTTTTTTGCGCATCTGAAAAAAAGGCATTTGCTGATACTCAACACAGCCTCGAGTCTTGACCTTTATGCTGTGCTAAATCACGTGAAGAATGACGAGGTCAGTCTTATAGTTCTAGCTAAAAGGGTGCGTTCCTATGTTTCACAATTTTTATGACTGTTTTTGTTATTGCCTTTCTTTTTTTTTTTTCATTCAATTTGTCCCATTTAGAAGTCATACATGCCTTCTTTTATGTAGAGTTTTGAAGTGGTGATAAAATAAATCTTGTGTCAATTCAACAAGCAGGAACAGTAACAAATGCAAGGTCACTTGCCGTTTGCAACAGTAATAAATGCTACGTAACTTAAAACCAATCACGTAACCCCTTTCCCGATTTGGCAGGATCGACCAGAAGACTTATTAGCTTTGATTCTGATATTAGTAGTAAGAGGTTTTTTTTGGCAATTTCGATGTTCATCAAATCACACTTTTGGAACATTTAACGTCAGTCTACCTCTTAAATGGCCAAATGCTCAAAAATTAAAAGGAACAATTTTATTTTGTTATGTTGAAAAGATTTTTCATTGCAAAATGACTAAAAGAGCGTGGGTTGTTTTTCGATAATGACGTGGCATAAATTTGTCCTTAAATCTATTTATTAATGACGTGTCTCTTAGTTCGTGAAGCAGCTATCTCCATTTTATTATAGTACAAATAAATATTGACTCTTGAGGGGGAGTTTCTGAAAGACTCGGGTGAGAAGCAGTAGAAAAAAAACCCTGAAACGAAAAGAGAGAGAAAAGGGATGGACATTTATAATCCAACAACAGTGATTTGCGTTATTCTAGCAATGGATCAATCTTGTTTTTCTTACAAAGCCTGCTCTAACTGTGAAACAGCTATCCCTGAAATCCCTTCTTCTGATTTTGTCTGCAAAAGTAACAGATGCAACGGTCGCAGCTACCCCTACAAACGGTTATTCCGCCTTCTTGTATGTCAATATCTTCCCCCTAAGCCTCCCCTTTTCTTTATCTTGGCTTTTCATAAACTGGGTCATCTCAAATTTCAGGCCTGCCCTCTTTAAAAGCTTCTATTTTTGTCTGTTGCTACTAAGTGTTTGTTTTGTTGGGGTTTGGGCAGTTCTCAATAGCAGCAGAGTCAAAGGTTTTTAACGTGGTATGCTTCGATAAGGCTGCCCAGGTCATCTTCGGATGTTCTGCTCTACAATTCTTTGACTTTTCATTTCAACACCCTTTTGCTGGTATCTTTCTTGCTTTTAACTATGTTGATGTGAATTTGCAATTTAGAGCTGCTTGAGATTGAGAATAAGGATGTCTTGTACGCCATAATTGCTTACCAACTCTTAATTTTGAAATTTTATGGTTTCCATTCATTTTCCGATAGTTTCTTGGCAATCAATTTCTTGTGCAAAAAACCCACTAGATATATATATATATATATATATATATTTGCTTGTAAGTGATCACCAAGCGTAAACCTTTAAGACTTCCTAATTTATGGGTAATTTTGTTCTGGCTCTTGAAGAACCAAACATAGGGTAAAGGAGTAAGTTCAGAATTGTTCTTCTTCTCGTACGACTCTGTTTTCTGTTACTTGCAAAGCTCATTTTCATGTTGGTATTGATAATTAGTTATTGTTTGGAATTTTGAAGCCTTGGTTTCTAATTCTTATCATCCTGGGAACTCGTATTGTTTCTTTTGTTGCCAATTTCTATTCTAATTTTTGGCTTGTGTGATGTTTATACAGCTGAAAATGCTAGTAATGCTTTGGTGGGAGAAATGTTCAGAATCACTTTGGTGAAACCAAAAAGGGTTAAAGCAGACCACCTTCGTATGACGAAAGTTGTTCCTTTGAGATCTGGTTTTCAGCCAGTTATTAAGACCTTGGAAGAACTGTATAAAGTAATATATGGAGATAAAGCTGCTTAGTATTCTTGGTTCTGCACAAAGCTTCAGTGATTTTCTAGACTAAGTTGAGCCCCATTTTGTAAGGTTTTTTGTACATTTTGTGGGTTAAATCTAATGGGATCATCTGGTGCTTGCATCTTTTTGTTTCCATTTTAGATAGGATTGTAAAAGTTTGGGGGTAGCCGCTGCCTGCTGGCTATGGTTATTCTATCAGATTCTGAGAAACAACGTACTAATCATCCATATAACAAATCTGTTTGTGGTAGCTGCTGGCTATGTTTTGGATTGAACTACTTCTTGCTTTTTCCATGTTGCATCTTGCCTTTTAAAGTAGATGTTTGTCAGTAATAGCCAGCACAATGGTGTGAAAGGTTGAAATAAAGGGAAATGAGAAGAATTGGATCCATTTGATTAGTCACTGTAATCTCATATTCTTGATTTTGGTATAAGCCACGAAGGGGTGGACTGTTCAGAACAATGAAGCGCTTAGAAAATAAGAATTAATGTTTAAAATGCATTGGTGCCTAAATTCACATTGATGAACTAACTGTGTGATTAAAAGTAGATCACTATTTGGGAGCGACATTCTCAGCTTTGTCAGACGTGGCTAGCTTCCCCTGCATCCAGTTCTGCAGCATCTGTAATGAAGCTTTTGGTTGATCCATTGGAACCATGTGACCAGCATCATGGACCTGCATTTTTTTTTTTTTTGGTTTTTCAGGTGGCAAACAGTAAAGATCATCATCATTAGAAAACTAAATTACAAGAGGACAATTAAGAAACATTAAAACAACACATGGAGCAAGAGGCATGCAGGCGCAGACGAGAGAGAGAGAGAGAGAGAGAGAGAGAGAGAGAGAGGTGTTTCGGACCTTGAGGAAAGTGAGAGGACCATGGCTTTTCAGTTTTCCCGCTTCTACACCATCAACTACAAATGGAATGGTGGGAGCTGCACCAAACTCTTTCTGTCCGGACCATGTCATAGCGTGAACCCAGTTTGAATTTCCTACCCCAAGGGAAAAAAATATAGTTTAGAAAAGTAAACAATCTATTATTTTCTTCAAAATTTCCTTATGTTAACAAGTAAAAAAAGGGGATGTTGGATGAAGGAAATAGTCTCACCAAGCCAGTTGCATATAAGATCGTACTCTCCAGCATATATAAGCACCTTGATGCCATCCTCAAGAAGAGCAGGAATTCCTACTTCAAAATTCCTCATCCAGTCCACGATCATAGCTTCATATACTATGGTGCTGCATGACACAAAGTCGATGTCTCCAACCCCTAGTGCATCCCTAACTGATTTCAGATTCAGGAATGTCTCCACGTCTGAGAAATCGTAGCACAAACTTCCTTCGCATTGCTTTCTAATGTCATAGTACTGTATATCAAAGATATGAGAATTGTAATTTCTTCTAAGCTGTTCCTTCACAATTGAAATCACTTTTGCAATTATATAACATGGATAAAATGTTGTGCTATCTTACATTTACATTGCCAGCGATGCTCATGATCTGATTGAATACATTATTGCATATCTCATAAGAATCCACGCAAGCATCCCCGTCATCAGAACCTGACATAGTAGTTCAACGTGAATGCCAAATCGCAAAAGAAAGATAGTGATTTTAATCTTTAGAGGTAAGAGAAGTACCGCAGCTTTTGATTGCCTTCACACATGATGGAACCATCTTCTTGATACTGACATAATCGGATTGTGTAATTAAACTTGTGTTCAGAGCGTAATCTGGATATGCTGGATACTGGATTTCAGGATCTGTTAGCCCATTACCAATGGCAAAACCCTGTTCAACCATTCAAAATCAATCTAAATCTACAACATCAAAGTGAAAGGTCCATATTCAAATGGTGCGGATGAAGTTCAAGGGATAAGTACCTTCAGGTTTACATGAATTCCCTCTTTTGCTTTGTTTCCCTGGTGAACTCGAACGGCAAAAGCAGGAATATAATGCCCAGCATACGATTCTCCGGTTATGTAAAAGTCATTATTAACATACTGAGGATGCTGCTTGAAAAATGCCTAGAAGTATAGAGACAGTTCATTGAATTATGAGCTCAAATGTTTATTATGATTAATCCTGAACTGCTTCTGTTATGGAAGGAAACATAAGTTAGAAACATACATACCTGCAAGAAGTCATACAAATCGTTGCTGACACCATTTTCATCATGACGAATGTCGTTGTCATCTGAAGTATAACTGAAACCAGTTCCAGTCGGCTGATCAACAAACAGAATGTTTGATGCCTGCCAAGGGACAATAAAAAATGGATTAAGAAGAAAGGGTAAGAGTATCATAGAAATGTATCAGAGAAATTTTGGAGATCTATCAGAAACCTTGTCCCAGCCATAGTCATTCCATAAAAGTGACAAGTTTTTAGCAAGATGGAAAGGACCATTTTCATAAAACAATGCCAATTCACTGCTGCATCCTGGACCTCCAGTCAACCAAATCACTACTGGGTCATTTTGGCTGTTACGTGATTCGAAGAAAAAGTAAAACATCCTGCGACATTAGAATCGAGATAAAGAATCGATAATCAGTTTACGAAAGAAGAAATGGAATAAAGTTGATATCTATACTCTAGATTAAGAAGCAATCCAGGAACATGTAATGCTTACCATACCAGAAACACAGTTTTCTATTCCAGGGTTTCTTTGTTCCACAATTTAACAGAAAAACTAAAACTTACATGAATATGATTCAAGAACAGAGTATTGTATATATGAATTAGAACTCAATGATTACCTAGCAGCATTAGCATGTGGAAGTTTATAGTACCCAGCATGGTGACCAAACTCCTGAACAGAAGGCCCAGGAGCACCAAGCACAGGGAAACTGAATTGCTTTTCCACAATCTTTGAACTCCCAACTGCTAGGACATCGATACCAGTATTAGCAACATCTTTTGGGAACAAGTTTAGTCCTCTTATGAGCTTTTCTGCCTGTAGCTTTGCCAGGCTAGAAGTGGGAGACAAGTGAATTTGGTTCTTCTTTAGGGATACTGCTTTAGTCGAGACTGCTGAAAAGAGCAGAAAAAGCAAAAGGAGTTTTTGAGAGGCCATTTTTGTGGTGTTATCTTTGGGAGATAGATTCAGCTCTTGTTTGTTTTATATAGAGTTTGAGCAAACCCCACTTGGAAACAAAAGTCCGAATACAAAAAAAAATGATAATAAACGGTCACCAGCTTTTTCATTCCTCGCCTGCTGTGTGAACCTACCGATAACATTGACCCTATACTTTTTCATTGATTTTCTTTTCTTTTCTTTTCCTCTCTTTCCTTTTCCCACTTCATTATTTTGCATGCTTAAATCTTAATTAATCTCAATGGTGATTTACACAGCAGGATAGTTTTTAACTTTTAGCATTAGTTTTTTAATGTTGTCAAGAAAATAAAGCAGGAACAAATCTTTAGAAATGTTTTAGTGATACAAAATATTTTTGTCCAATAATTTTGCAATATTAATTTAAGGTTATGGTTATGAATAAACAAAGATTGATTCAATCACCCAATCATTTACGTTAATGATTTACATAAATAGTAATTTAATAATTTTTTTTGAATTGTAAAAGATTATGACGTATTAAGTAATAAATTATATTTTAACGAATTCATAAAAATTATATTTTCAATCTTTTTAACGAATTTGAACTCAATCTTTTAACGAATTCGAACTCAAAATAAAATAAAAATCCACTTTTTACTACTTGTGCCAACGTCTTATAATATTTTCAAGTGTTACCATATATGTAACTCAATAATTTCCTATAACCTCTATACACCCCCACCAACCCAAATATTTGTCCACTTTTCCATTTTAGTATTTAACGTATTAATTAATATATATATCCAGATTAAAGGAAAGATATAATGGCTCAAAAAATAAAACTCAAAATTTTCTACTTTCATCCTGACCATGGTAATTTTTTTTTAATAGCAAATAAACTACATTCATGAACTAAGAAATTTTCTTAATTTGTCTAATATTACGTTTAGCTTCATGAACTTCAAAAGGGTGGTTTTAATTTAAGATTTGAAATCATTCAAAAGTTTTAATTCAACTCTTAAAATGTAAATAGATTTTTACAAGAATCTATATAGATTTACTTAACCATTCCCTAACTATAAATTGATAATTACATTTAACGATTGATTTATTATCTTCATTGAATTTAATCAACAAATCAAATTCAAGTTCAACACTTCCTCAAATTTTATTGTTCAAACAAATCATCAATAATTCAATCTTTTACCTCTTTTAAATAGAGAAAAAATTTTTTTTTATTATATCAAGAGGACAAAACCTTAGTACAAGTAAGAGAAAAATGAAAGTTTAATTCGAAACCAGATCTTTAACGTTCTCTCAAGCATCTTTAATCACTAAGCTAAAGGCTTTGGGACAAAAAAAAAGATTAATGTTCTATTTGGCTTTTGATACTAAAATTAATGTTCCAAATCAAAATGCTTGTCTCGATCATCAAGATATTAAAATTTTAGCTAAAAAATGCCTTTTAAAACAATTACTCATCAGGTTTCATCAGGCAAAAGTTTTTAGAAATTTTATCATTTAGTTTAAATGATTTTTCTTGTCTTACAAGGTTCGCCACTTCTGCTTTTCATTCAGGTAATGTATCTTTCACCATGACAATTTCTGGGTTATCTTCTCTTTTATAAAAAGACTGAAAATTAAAATACCCAAAATCTTCTAGGCATATCTTTTTTATTTGGAAAATGAAACAGATGGTTCAAATTTTTTTTGATATGAATAATGGAGTATGTGTGCAAGATACATGGTTTCTTCTTCGTCCAAAATTCTTGTTTCATAAACCTAGCATACCAGGCTTTCCTTTTTCATGATTTTTTATTCCCATACAAGAACAGGAAATTGGGCTTTTAAGACAAGGTTAGAACAACTATGTTGCGTACAAGACATCAAAAACCTAACTAAAAAGGACCCCTCAAAAATGATGTACTTCACTCAATGTTTGAATTGAAGAATGAAATGAAAGGAACGTAGGATCTTCCTTAAGACAGTTACTGGGACCCATCTTATGTGTGTCCTAACTCCTAAAAAGAATATGATTGATTGATCATTGATGGCTGCAAAGTGAAATGCCATTTGCTTTATATGTCACAGTATATGCAACCTTTGACAAGAATTCTTACTCGCAGGACAGGAGTTTGAGTTTATATATATGACGTATTTGGTAGTCGCAAGATATTGAAACCGTCGTTGAAATCTACAACTTTTGGCTTTCGGTGATCTGTAAATTTGGAAGAAAAGAATGTGAACGAAACGGCTAAGAAACTAAGAAATTAATAAGGCCATGAGACGTATATACTTGACTGATAATAAATGTTGCGTTTGTAAAACGTGTAGTGTCATGTCGGGGTTTGGGATTTGTTTTGAACAGATGCTTTCGTTTCTGTTAACTTTTAATTGCAATACCATCTCACATTGTTGTTGGAAGATAAATACATGGTTCACACGAAAAACATGAAGGAAGCTGATATTTCTGCAGAGAAATAATTCTTTTCATTTTCTTTCAATCCTTGATTAATTCTTTGGCAGGGAATTGACAATGTGGTTAAAACCTTTGTTACTTGGACTGATGAGTGTCAGATATGAATATATGATTAGCATGAATAGAATGATTTTCTTTTAAAGTTTTTTTTATTGGAAAATAATTTATTTCATATCCATATCTATTCATATACACAGGAAATGATATCCAATCAGATATATATGGGACATTATTGATTAAAACCATCGGTAATAAGATTTAGAGCCATAAGCTATTGGCCATGCATGCCATCTCGTGAAACGTACAAGTCATAGCTTTTTGGCCAAGAGAATAAACTGTCTTTCAATTTGACAAATTTCCTCAATTGATGATTGTGTATTTTGAATATCAGTCTGTTTAACAGATTTCGTAAAAAATGATGCTGACCCTGTTTTTCAACAAGAAACAAGTACGCATCAATGACATATTCCGTATAAGCTACTTCACTCAGCTCTTTCACCTGACCTTTTCAAGCCATAATTGAATGACTTGAATCATGGATAGATGTCTTGCATCTCCGCACTCCCAATCCTGCATGCATCATTTAAGGTAGATCACAGCCTCCTTTAACACTAATAGTTTTCTTCTTCAGGAAGTGCAAAATGTCATTGCCGGCTCTTTCTTTCTCACCCTATTGCTCACACTAATACATGATGGAATGGAAATAATTCTCCACAAGTTACTTGATTCGCGCAAAACCAGCATTTCATATTTGCAATGAAAGAATTCTGCCCCTTTTTGACATGTACGTTACACATATCTCGACGACTAGTACCTTATATCTATGATGAACAGGTACATTAGAAACGAAGAGTACAAAGAGCACAACCATGAACATTGTCCAAATATAAGAATTTAATCTGCTTTTAGTGTCGCTCTAACTGCAATTCTAACAAAAAATTGCTTCACAGATAAATACAACAAACTTTAAAAGGTTTCGGAAAAATGGTTTATTATTGCTCAATATGTAGAGAATATAAAAAGAGTTTCAGCACATCAATTCTCCTAGTATAATATAGATCTTGCACATAGGAATAACTAACAACAACTGTAGGTGTTGATGATAGCTACAATGTGATGATTTCCGGATTTCCTGTTTGTAATACATTATAAAGAGGGTTGCTTTCTCTAAGTGTTAAATTAGGGTTCTGCTAACAGCAATTGAAATCGAACCCAGAGGCAGTGCACTAGTCAGCGTGATCACCATTTCTTTATTAAACAAGGAGAATGGGCAAAGGCTAAAAGCTTGATTTATGACCTAACTTTTGCAAGTCGAGCCCTTATTTCTTCTAGCTCTTCCTCATCGTCAACTCCTTCAGCTATACCTTCTTCCTGTAAAGCATAAAAAAAAGGAGGAAAAAAAGAAATTGAACTCTTCAGGTTCAAACAAGAAAAGATTTATGAAGCATTTGTGCCAAACTTACCGCCTGGGGTGCTGTCTGCAATGGCTGCTTCACCTTCTCCTTCCTGACTGCTTCTGGAAGTTGTGCAGCAGTCTCACCAGCAATTGCTGTCAAGACCTTGTCAACTTCGTCTTCTATCTCCTCTTCTATATCTTCAGAATCCAATGCATTGTCAAGAGCATCATCAACAAACTCCTCGATAACCCCTGCCTACAAATTAATGCAGAGAATAACTATCTGATGAGTACATTACATCTCTTCCCAGATATCAGGCATAATTCATCATCGTGTTATAGAGATAGTTGGCTGATCACTAGTCCCGTAAGTTTAAGCTGTTAGAAAATCCCGAACTTTTATATTTAAGTTAGCAATGGGAACCGCATGTAACCAACAAGGCTAGAGTGGAGAATAATAGCTCTGGCTTACGCAACTTACAGTTAAGGTCAACAAGATAGAAGCTCAGATATCATTCTTAATGAAAAAATATACAGCCAAAAGAAGTTGTTCTGCTCAAATGAAAGGTCATCATTTATCATTTATTTATATTTTCCTTGGTACTCATGATCAAAACTAAGTAGTAAAGAAACCTTAGTCATCTCTTTGCTGAACTCTTGCATTGTGACAGCCACTTCTGGAGCCTTCATGAGGTTATTGACAAGCTTCATAACCTCAGCACTCTTGGACAACTGTCCAACTGTACGAGCAATTGCTGCAACGTTTTCAGAAATTCAAACAAATTAATGGGAATCAGTCTGACAAAACAAGTAGTTGATCCAAAAATTAGAACACAGTGAGCAAATTAAGCAGTTACCATGACAAAGTACATATAGGCAGAACAGAAATGTAAACTTAGATATGTAAAAAACATCATACCAACACTCTCCCCAAGGTGCATTGATATCGAATTCATTTGTGCCTTATTTTCATACAGGCGATTGACAGTTCTTCTTGATCTCACAATTTCTTTGGCAAGTGCCTTTAATAGACAAAAGAAATGAAAATGAAAGGCAAAAATGATTATTTCAACTTTTCAATCAACAATAAGCACTAAAACCAAGAGCCTAATACTCCACAAATACGTTTGATTTTATTCATTACGGTATTCGACAACAATTCATGGATGTAAAGAATTATAGTTTTTTGTATGAAAAATACTTCATAAATTTATGCAGTAATTTCTTGACTTGACAAGTATGACATACACGTACATATATATAGCAAATTTGACATCTATAAGTATTTCTTCCCGAGTACTAGCAAGCAAATTAACTTGAAAGTTTATAATTATAAAAAAAAAAATAAAAAATGAAAAAAAATTACTGTATCAACAGAAATTTAAACAGATTAAATTAAAAGAAAAAAGAAATGAAGTACCTTAGCTGAAACCATGTCATTTCTCTTGGCAGCATCTCTAATAGCTTTTTGTACATTTTCTCTTCTCTCTGAATATCTGAACTAAGAATTCAAATACCCAATTAAAAAATTACCAAAATTACTACCCATCAATCCAAATTCACCATCCATAATTCCAACAGAAAAGAAATTAAAAAAAGGAAAAAACTTGCCTCTGATTTGGCGCTCGATGTTGCGGCATTCCTGGCGCAGCCTACGCTGCCAATCTCTTAATTGCTCTTGTGGATTTGGTTTTGGCTTTATCATATTCATCATCTTCTCCATCTTTTTTTTCCTTTCGATCAGATCGTTTGAAATCAAATTTGTTTTTTTGAAAAAAAGTCTTTAAATTTGGGATTTTTTTTAAAAAAAAAAAACAAATTAGTGTTTCTTCTTCGTTCTTTTAAGATTGGATTGGTCTATATTTCACGACCTGGAAAGACCGTTACCCGGTCAATTATATTCTTTTATTCTTCTTCAAAGATGTGGGAATTTAAAATATCATAAGAAAATGAAAAAAAAAAAAATTAAGACGGAGATATAGCTTAAAATTTTAATAAAAAATATATAAATTAATAAAATAAAAATATTATATTTTATAATTTTTATGTTAATATAAGTTATGAGTGTTAACATGGGTGAGAAAAAAATTAAAAATTAAAAAATTATTTGAAATATTAATATTCAAATCGATTTAGATTATTTTTTTTTATTTGGTTTGAATTAAATTTAAATATTCAATTTGTATATTATATTTGAATTGAATTTCGAATTAAAAGATAAAAAATTAAATTAAATAAAATAGAATAGAATAGAATTATATTTATTTTAATTTTTATATATATTTAAAATTTTTATAAAATAAAAATAATAATTTTATATCAAAATCAATTTAAATATATTAAAATTTATACTAAAATAGTATATAAAAAATAAAAATTAATAAATTAAATCTAAATAATAAAGTTTAATTCGATTAGATTTAAATTGTACGAAAATTTGATTTAAATTTAAATAAAATTTTAAAAATTTATAATATTATATAATATCTTAAAAATTAAACTAAATTTGATCTGACTGTTATCATCTTTAAATGTAAAATCATAGTATGAATACGTAAATAATAAATATGAATAAATATTTTACATATGAAAAATATTTTCTTTTTGAGTTATTCTTGGAGAATGGTTACCCAGGCCCAATTGCCTCATGGACAAAGTTGTAGGACCACTGATATACTTAGGCCCAACCTACCCAATGTTTTGGGGCCGTTTTAAACGACCAACCCATATTATACGATATCCCAGGCCTAAATAAGCTATTAGTCGTGCAGTATTTTTATTATTGTATTATACACCAACTATAAAATTTTTAAGTTTATAAAGAGGGTTCAGAAAAATTTTCAGTATGAATTTAACAATTAAATAATTAATTATATTTTTAAAATATATCTTAAATGGATAGTGTTAATTTCTTAAACTCACTTGTGAAGTTTTGTGATTTTCCTAAACCCAAACAAGAAAAAATAATATTTTTTGGCATAAAAATTTTTCTTTTCTACATATCAGATTATTTCCCAATGAATTGAAAGATTTCCAAATTAAGTTGCATATATTTTTCTCCAAAAGAGTAAGCAAACCATTAATACTCATCCATGCCGAAGCTTCAAGCATTGTTTAATAGGAAACCAAACCTTGATGACTTACTTGATGATGATCATGTTGTCGTCTGGATATGATTTTGAAAATAAAGAATCCATAAGAAAAAAACAACCAACTCATATATATATATATATATATATATATATATATCCAAAATTGTGTATATCATCTACCTAAACCTTCTTATCTTGTTTTTAAGCTTGTTTCATTTTGGTAATATTATAAATTCATTCCTTTAAAGGGCATCCATTGCATAAACTATACGTATCTCAAATATGAATATAAGTGGGAATGGGATTTTCAGCCTTGAAAACATAATTTCCATCAAAGGGTACTATCCACAAGTCGGCAGCCATGATCCCTTCATTTTTTTGACTTAATACACAAGCTTATCACTATCAGATTGCCTGTTACACAATTATTTATAAAA
This sequence comes from Durio zibethinus, assembly GCF_002303985.1. The sequence continues at coordinate 3,462,391 of NW_019168159.1, forward strand.
AATAATAAGCTTTTTCTCACACCATTTTGAAGATTTTTCTTTGATAATTTCTTTGTAATACATATGGTTGGACATTGCACATGCTTGCCTGCCTTTCCAATTTTGAAATTTATTTTCTCTTTCAATTCTAAGGATAATGCATGCCTTTCCCGTAGAAAATGTTTGAATAAAGCAAAATAAATGGCACAACTTATTGAAACATTTTATGGTTAATTATATACAATTTGTAAACAATTTTATTAAGTTTTAGAAGAAAATTTTCTTTTTACTTTTTGCATCAAATTTGAGTTCTGACTCCTAAAATCGATCAATTCGTAGAAAAATATGGGCTTAAATTTAATAATCAGTCAATTAATTAAGTTTGGATATATAAATATATATATATTAATTGTGAAATTGGCATAGGTTAAAGGATGATGTGTTCATCCAATTGTTTACGCAGCTAGCTTGTAGGGTTCAAGACATTGTCTTCATTTGATTCGAATACTATCATATCAGTTAATGCTTGTGAAATCATGAAAATCTTGATAAAAGATAGCATGAAAGCAATGTTTTTGGTGGCCAAAATGCAAAAACCAAGCACAAATTCGACCTAATCCCCACTTTAAAACTAACGTCAATAAGAACATATATTGCATATACGTATAGTAAAGTATGTATGGGTCCTTAAGAGTCTTACTAATGACTAATTTGCACGATATTACCTTTGAAAAAAATTATTAAGATAGAAATTATAGACGATGATGGCCGGATTCGGCACGAATATCATTTTTTTTTTTCAAATTAACCCCAAACTTTAACTAAAAGTTCTTTATGGATTTAGCTAACATGTACTATACGTCAAACATTCAATAAAGTAAATATTAGAGTCATTTAGTGGTCAAAAGTGTTTTTTGGTCTTTTTCTTCCTTAGGAGCCCTTGGTAGATAGTCAGGGGTATTTCAGACATTTATGTTGACATGATATGTCAAGTCAACATGACATGCTCAGTACTAGGAATATAATCGATTGAGTTCAAGCTGATATAGTATTAAGTTCGAGCTCGAGCTTAATTCGAAAATTCGAAGTTCAAAACTCAGCTCGAACTCGATCGAATTTTTTTTTTTTAGCTTGAGCTCCATTTAAGATAGAAATTGAGCTACTCGAGCTTGCTCGATTAGGCTCAATTAATATATAAAAATAAGTTCAATTTTTATATTCGACAAAAACTCGATTATTTGTACTCGAGCTCAAATTTGAGATATTTTATTAGTTAAAATAATAAAAATATATTTAAATATAAAAGCTCAATTAAGCTTGCGAGTTACTTAAGTTGGATATAAAAAAATACTCGAACTCGACTAGATCGATGAGTCAAGCTACTCGAGCTTGAGCTCGAGCTCGACTCGATAATAATCGAGCTGAATTTAAGTTTTATTCGAGTCGAACTTGAATAACTTGCGAGTACTAATGTATCATTTATACCCTTACTCAGTACCACATCAGTTCGACCACATCATTATTATCCTCCATTAGTCCCCTGCCTTTTACCTATAAATATAGACATCCAGGCATTATTATGGCAAGTTCCCTCTTAGTTGAATACTCTATTCTTCTCTTGTTCCAACCTCTTCTCTTACATATATGTCAGAGTACAAATAGAGAGAATACTCACTACCTTTGCCTTTAACCATATTCTCCTTTTGTCCTTTCAAGAACACCCCAATGTTAGAGCTCGACATCAACATTTGAGGCGTCAGGTAGGGGGCTTTTCCATTCATTAGCCAAGCACGAAACAATGTCACATAGGAAGAAAACTTTAGAAGAAGGAAATATGGTCACTTTGACTAGAACGAAAACACATAATAGCCAGTATTTGGACTGACCTATCCTACAATAGGTTGGTCCGACCATGAAGCATTTTCAGGTCTTGACCAAGCAAATACAAGCCTTTAAACAAATGTTGTAAACTATAAACCCATCACAAGCTTTAAAAATGCCCGATTTAGTTACTTTCGATCGATAAGCTATGAAAAAATGATCAAGTTACAAAGAGATGGAGGCTTCTTGGCCTTAAAAGAAAAAATGCATAACACCTTAGCTTGCCACCACCTTAGTCATAACATGACATGCGTCACGACCTAAAAATCCAAACAAACAAATCTTGAGCCCTAATTGAACAAAGACTTAGAAGCTCGAATGTAGGCTAGGGAGAAATAATTGAAGGCAAAGGCAATGGCCTTCGAAGATAAGCTTAAATTTTTTGAGACTTTAGCCTTTATCGAAGAAATTGATAGAGCTATGCCTTTCAAAAGGTTCAAAATACTGACCTTAAAAACTTACAATGGTATTTTTGACCCATTTGATCATCTAAAATTTTATAAAACTAACATGATGATGTAAGGCACGGATGAAGCTTTGATGTGTAAAGGCCTCGCTACCACCATTAGGGCACAGCTCGATCTTCGTGTAGTAGTCTGGAATCGAGGTCAATCACAATGTTTAAAGAACTCAATCATTCTTTCCTATCTTAATTTGTAAGTAGCCAAAGAACGAAGAAGACAACCTTAAGCTTAAAGTCAATCCATCAAGGTCGCAATAAATCCTTGAAAAGCTATGTCATTTGTTTTAAAGCGAAAGCTATCCAAGTGAAAGAAATGAAACAAATGGTCACTATAGTTGCCTTGACAAATGTACTCAATGACAGAGTGTACCACATAAAGTTGACCTTGTCATTAGAGCCATCTAAGACTTTGGTTGACGTCTTACTTTTAGCCAAAAAGTATATAAATGCTGAAGCTACAATAAGAAACAACCGACGTGGGAGAAGCTTATCTCCCTTATCAATCATAAAAAAGGTAAAGATTTCTATGATTCTTTCGTAAAAGAGAGATGACATAAGGATATAAATCTTAGTGGAAAAAATTATACAGCATTGAATACCTTTCGAAAAAGGATTCTAATGCAAACTAAAAATAATCCAAAATTTAGATAGTTGAAGCCACTGAAACAGAGCACGATGAAGGATCTGACTAAAAGATGTGCATTTTATAGGGATACAGGCCACAATACTAAAGACTATGTCGACCTGAAAAATGAAATTGGAATTCTAATTAGGAAAAGTCAGCTGAAGAGGTTTGTAGATTAGCAAAGATAAGGGCGAGCTAGATCAGACTATAAATAGGATAGAAAAGAACCTACCAGGGATAAAAAAAAGTAAACTATAAGAAAACAGAAAGAAAAAGTCCAAAAAGATGAGCCAAGATGGGAAAAAGATTGAATTGATAATAACATGCCAATCATTAGAGTGATTAATATGATTATTGAAGGGAGCTTAACTTCAGCTAAAAGAAAATTCAACCCAAGAATGATAATGGCCATAGGTTCTTTGGCAAAGAAAGAAAAAGATTAAAAGACAAATTGATTTTGTTTAACTCGAAAGATTTAGAATGAATCCAATACCCATATGATGATACTATAGTAATTTCAGCTGTAGTATATAATTATGTAGTTAAGAGAATCTTGTTTGATAACGATAGCTCGATCGACATCATGTATTACAACACCATGAAGAATATGAGAATTAGTGAAGATCAGTTGCAATTGATCACTACAACTTTAGTGGGATTTGGGAATGACCAGGTGTAGACACTTATTTGTGTTCGGGCCCAATTATGCCCATTTGTGTCTGGGCCTAATTGGACCCATTTGCATTTGGGCCCAATTAGGCCAATTGATATCCGGGCCTGATTAGATAGTTTTTTATTTTTATTTTTTTATTATTTACTATTATTATTATTATAATTATTATAATTTTTATTATTTTTTTTTCTTTTCTCTTCCTTTTGTCTGAATCTGCCAAGGGATAAAAAAATTTGAATCTGACTAGAATCAAGGATTTTTAATGCAAAGTCAACCGGTGAAGTTAATTAGATCGAATCAGAAACCTAAAATCATGCTTGGACAGAATCAATCCTAAGATTCAGGCCTGGATTGATTCTGCCTATTTCTTAAAAATCTTTTTAAGACTACCTATAAATTGGACCAATTCTAATAGATGGACACATAAAAAATTTAGGGAGAGAAAATTATTAGAGAAAAAAAAGGTTTGAAGAATTTTGGTAGAAAGGGTTCTGAGAAGTTCAATTCTGGAATTTTAGGTTCAATCTGAAATTGAAGGCTTGATTTTAGGTTTCTGGGTTAGAATTGGGATTCTGTGAGGTTTTGGGAGTGATCTGGATGAAATTTGGAGAAATCTAGGAAATCTGGGTTTTTTTGGTTTTTCTGGGTTTGAAAGAATTTTTCGATAAAAGTATGAATTTTTCGATGGTTTTTTCGGTAGGGTTATGAAGTTTTCGGTGAGATTTTGGTGAGATTTCTAGAATCCAATAGGTTTTTCAGAAACCGGTGAGTTTTCAATTTTTGATTGAATTTTTCGATGACATCCCTAGAAATTAGTGAGATTCCTAATTTTTGATTAAATTTGTCGGTGGATTTTTTAGAAAAAAGTTAGAGGAAATTGGATTTAGAAAGAGAGAGGCTCGGATGATTTTGAGAAAAAACGCTGAGAGATGCCATATATACTAGCCCAACACGATGTTGTTTTGAACCAACCAAGACCCACTCACAGATTTGACGATCCGCATGTTGACCCGCACTCTGACCTGACTCGATCGTAGGTTTTTTTTTCTATTTTATTTTTATTTTTTGATTTTATTTGATTTTACTTTTTTAACCCATTTTTTATTATTTTTTGATTTTATTTATTTTTAAAGATAAAAATAAAAAAAAATATTTATGCCATTAGTATTTCTGAAAAAAGAAAAAAATAATTCAAAAAAAGAGAAAAATTTTTAAAAAAATTCTTCGTAAATAATGTTATCAAAATAATAAAAAATAAAAAATTGAGAGGTTTATTGTCTTCTTTATGGAATAAATTAATAAATCTGATGACAAAGACTCTTTAAAGTGGGACATTAGTCTCCATGAATACTCTTGTAATGAAAAAATTATCCTAAATTGCTACCAAACAATTGGGACAATTTTAGGGTTAATTTTCAATATTAAGTTATTTGGTAAATCATAAAAATGATCAAAGCTTGGATAATTTACAATCAAAATTGGTACCATCCTTGGATGGGCATTGTGGAGGTGTTATAACTTTTTCTATGCTTAACTAACTCTCGAACCTAATATCTATTTTACAGATCAAATTCAATCAAGTGATCAATCATACATAAACAAAAAAGATTGGTAACGATTCCCTTTCATTCATGTCTAGCAGTAGGTCCACAAATTTATACATTATAACAGTTTGGTAACTCTACTAACGGTATTAAGAGTCAAGCCAGTAAATAATTTTTTATTACCCAAGCCTTGCTTAATAAGTTTTAAATTATTTTATTCACTTTTATTGTTTATATTCGCTTTATTATTTATTTTCATTTTCATTATGTATACCTGCTTACTTTTCATTGCTTCTGTTTGCCTAATTATTTATTTATTGTATATATCTGTCATTCATTTGTATGTGCATAACATAAGCCCTCTACCCGGGTCTACTTTTAGGAGGAAGTGAAGTACATGTGCCCTCATGATATCTCATGTCTCCGCATGGGCCTGCGAAACACTCACACTCAGATTGTACCTTTTTTGCTTAAAGCTTATAATGGGTGAGGATTACGGTGCCTTACTAGTCTGTAATAGACTATGATGTAGGAAATAATTTGGGAACCTTTGAGAGTTAACCCAAATCGTATATAGTCAACCTTAAGGCCCCAACTGTAGATAGAGCCTTATCTTCCCACTCTTTATAGTTAACCCAAATCTAAGGTCAACTTATTTGCTATATGATGTTTTATTGACTAACTAATTTTTTTCTCTTCTTTTTTTTTTCTTTTTATGCACATTCATGAACATGTTTGCAGATTGCATAGTATTTTTACCCAAAAGCAATTTCAACAAAAACCCTCTTGGATTTCATAGAACGTTAGGTTTTTGCCTTATCTTTGCTATTCAAATGTGACTCTCCCACAAAAGTGAAGATAGAATCAGAAAAGAAGCAGCAAAAAGAAAAAGATTGCTTACCACAGGGTTATGTCTCTACACTATCAAGAGAAGTCTGCCTACTCTTTAAACATAATGATTTGAAAAGCCTATCAGACACGTGAAAGGGTATAACCCCTTCAAGGCAAAAGGCTTTTTGTGAAAAGTTTGGGTATATTGAATATCTCTTGTCAGTAGAGGTGGATCACTCACTTATCAAGGTGATGGTACAATTTTGGGATCTTTTCTATTGATGTTTCATAATGAATAAAGTTGATATAGTATCAATAATAGAGGAGTACTCAACTCTAGTAGGTATGCACCTACTGTATCCAAATAGAGTATACGTGAAGAAATATAAATTAGGAAGTTACAAAAAGCTGGGTCAGATCCTAGGAATGGGAAAGGAGGTCATAGATTCATACATCAAAGAGAAAGAAGATCACAAAGGTATTCCATGAGAGGTGCTTTAAGATTTTATTGTCAAGCATCCAAATGATAATCAAGGAATGAATGCATTTGCCTTTGCCATATATGGGTTGGTCATTTTCCCTAAGGTTTTAAGTTATATTGAGATAAAAATGGTTGATTTATTTGAGCATATTGAAAGGGGGTGTAATCTTATATTAGCTATCTTGACAGAAATCATCAGATCACTGACTTTTTGTGGGCAGAATGATAGAGCATGCTTTATGGGTTGCATACCTTTATTATATATATGGATGAAAAGTCATTTTGAATGCAAAAAGAGTGCCTTCTCCAAGCTTTTATTTTTATACTTAAAATTTGATTAGAGAGTTCTATCAGAGCATTTGGCCAAAAGTAAAGACTCAGAAAGAGTGGAAGTGTCTACTGCAAGGGCTCATAATGGGTCAGGTAAAATGGTTAGCTCTGTGGATGGATAGGGAACTTATGTTGTATCAATGTGGAAATGAGATAGGGGTTCTACTTTTAGGTTTATGAAGGTCAACGAGTTATGCACCATTGATGGTAAGGAGATAGTATGGAGTCGAACAGTTCACTCTTATAACCTTCAAGCTCAATCAATTTTACTATTCATATGAGGAGCCCAAAATTTTTTAGAAGATTGATAACATGATTCAGGTCTAAAAGAAGCTCAAGAAAGTACGCTTAAGGCCATTAACTGATAGAGTTATTCAGGAGTATCTAATTTGAAAAAATACAATGGGTTAAGAGATTACATTCATGCTTTAAGATCATTATCTACCAGTGGGCCAATAGTCAGACAATAAGCTTTTTGAGTTAGAGCATAAAATGGAAAAAGAGAAATTGAAGTAAGAAATTTTGAAGCTGCAGGAAAAAGAAGACCAATGGTAAAATAAAGCAAAAAAATTAGAAATCCAAGTCCATAAGATCTCCAAGGAATACAGTAAGGCTTAAAAAGTTGTTAAAAAATAAGATGAGGCCCTTAAAGAGTTGAACGAGCTACGACAAGAACATAAGATGTTACATATACAGGTGTAGGCCAAAAAAATAAACAACACCGATCTAGTTCGTGAAAATGAAGAGTTGAAAGAAGAGCATGCCCAAATAGAATATGCTTTTATAGAAGTTGAGTAGGAGAATCAATGGCTCTTAGACTAGATTTTGACTCTGACATCAAAGTTAAATGAACAAAAAAATCATGTCAGAATCCTCATGAAAAGGCACAGAAAGTTATCCTATTAGGTGTGGGATGGTAAAAAAGAAGGGTTGGAAAGATAAAGATACATAGAGCACCTCACAACTCAGGTAGGCAAAGCTATAATCAAAGTAGGTGAGATGGTGAAGAGGTTGAGGCACTGAAAGCTTCGGTTACACCGACATAAGAACATGGACAGAAACTGTTAAACTTTATTAAAGAGGCCAAAGACTAGTATGAGCAAGTTAGGTGTTTTATAGAGGAACAATATTAAATTTAATGTAAAACAGACTCCTATGGAATAAATGAAAGTTTTCTTTTGTTAAATATCTTTTAAAGGGCAAATATTTTCTTTTCTTTTCTATTATTTTCTTTTCATTTCCATGCATTTGTATCACCCTCATTCATTCATTCATTCATTCATTACATTATCATTGAATTTTTAATTGTGGTACTAAGGTGCAAGAATAGCTACACATCCATACAATACTCAGGCTAAAACCAAGATGATGGAACAGGACAATACAAGTTAACTTAAAAGGATAGAAAAGTTCAAGAGGCACTGAAAAAAATTTTGAGCAAGATTCTAGAAGCCCTAAAAAAGGCAAACAAAAAAAAAAGGGATGCCTAATTGGAAGGTACTGAATCAACATATCCTCCAGGTTTTAGTCCACAACAAACTCAAACTGCCCCAATATTTCAACCTTAATAGGTAGCTCTTCCAAAATACAATTATCCGGGAATGACTTATGCTCCTAGTCATGAAAATATCCAGAGTTATGGTAATCTTATTTATACTAAACCCATTTAACTCCCTACTGTAGATGAAGCAAAGAAGAAAGAGAAGCTAAAGATAGCTATGCCCTTAGAGAGTTCTAAAATTGATTAGGCAATGAACAGGCTCAAAGAAAGATTACGGGTTGTGAAAGGAATATACTTTTACGGATCCATGAATGCAGTGAAACTTTGCCTAGTACCAGATGTGATGATGCCACCCAAGTTTAAAGTATCGAAGTTTGAGAAATACGATAGTACTAAGTGTTTTATAACACATATCATCATGTGCTATCATAAAATGGTGGCACATGCTAGTAATGAGAAGCTACTTATGTATGTGTTTCAAGACAGCTTAATTAGATCTGTAGCAAGGTGGTATGTTCAGTTAGATGAGACCCACATAAAGACATAAAAAGATTTAACCAAGTTTTTCATTAATCAATATTGTCATATCATTGGCATGGCTCCCGATCGTCTTTTCCTACAAGCAATGGAAAAGAAAGTATTTGAATCCTTTAAGCAATACACTAAAAAATGGTGAAATATGGCAACTCAGGTATAACCTCCTTTAATAGAAAAAAAAACTACTGTGCTATTTGTGAGCACTTTAAAGTTACCTATTATGAGAAAATGATAAAAATATGACTAAAAACTTTATTGATATGGTGATTTCTGGAGAGATTATTGAGAACGTCATAAAAAATGGTAAGCTTGAAAGAAGTAAGTTTTTCAAAAGAGCACCTAAAAAGAAAAAAAGTGAAACTCAAGGCTTATTCTTACATACCACCACATGGTATGCCTTTACATCTCCTTACCAAGCAATCACCCGACCATCTTATCCATCTTCACCAAGATCTTCTGCTTATTTAATCAGCACTATAAATAATATTAGAGAATCACGAACTAGAAAAAAGACCTACATTCGACCCTATCCACATAAGCTATAAGAAATTATATCAAAAACTCTACAAAAATCATCTAATTGCTCATGTCTTTACCAAACAGCTTGAACCCCCTTATCCTAAATGGTATGATTTTAATACCTATAGCAACTATCATTTTGGGAGTAACAAGACATTCTACTTAAAATTGTTGTTACTTTCAAGTATAGCCTGATAAGAAATGATTAATTTGATAAGTTTTGATACTAGTAAAAATTCAACACTCAATGTTAGTGGAAACCCCTACCCAGTCATATGATCAATGCTTTGGATATGGGTGGAAAACATATGAAAAAAAGAGTAGAGGAACTTAAAATGTCGTTTAGCCAGTTGTATGATGCCCTATATGAAGCTGGATTGATACAACTGGTAGCACCATGTACTTATGTAGGCAGATGTATCTTAAACCAAAAATATAAGTATCATGGTAAGACACCAGGACATTCGATTAATGTCTACAAGCAATTTTATTGTAAAGTTTTGAAGTTAATAGACTTTTACTAAATAGAGTTATATGAAAATTCAATAGCTTTAGAAGACATTAGGGTGGCTATGATAAATAGGTAGGTGCCAAAACCTATCACTATACATTGTAGGGATAAGCCACAATCAGTTAAGAATAAGTTTGTTCTTAAGTCAGTAGCTCTTAAAGTTTTATACCCATTTTCTTATAAAGATAACAAAATAGTGCTCTAGAGATATGAGTATGAGGTGATGACTCAGGGGCAACATATGCCAAAATCTAAAATCATCAATATAACAGAGGTAGAGGGCATAACTAGAAGTGAAAGATGTTACACTCTAATAGTTTTTAAAAAAAAAAACAGATCAAACTAGAGACTCTAAAAAAAGATGCCCTGAAGTCTGTGCCTGAAAAAGAGGCCTGTGAGTTTTTGAAGCTAGTCAAGCACAGCAAATACTCTATGGTGAAACAATTGAATAAGATGCCAGTCAGAATTTCTTTACTATCACTTCTTCTAAACTCTAAACCATATCTCAATGCCTTACTAAAAGTATTGAATCAGGTTTATGTGGCACATAATGTGTCTATAAAGTATGTGAATCACTTGGTAGAAAATTTAGTAGTTGCCACATCACATCTTTTTTTAGCGATGATGAGATTCTACCTTAGGTAGAAGAAGCACCAAGGTATTACACATCACTGTTAAATGTTAAAAGCCATATAGTAACTAAGGTTCTTATTGATAATGGAATCAGTTATTAATGTTATGTCAGTATCTACCTTGGCCGACCTGTCCTTTGATATGTCCCATATCTAAAATGACTAGATAATGGTTCAAGCATTTGACAAGACTAGATGAGAGGTCTTGAAGGATACTGAGTTGCTTATTCAGATCAAGTTATGTGTATTCAACATAAAATTTTAGGTCATGGATATCTCTCCATCATACAGTTATTTTTTGGAATGACCATAGATTCACAAGGCAAGCACCATCCCTTTTTCATTGCATCAAAAAATCAAATTCAATGTAAAAAGAAAATTAGTGATTGTGGCTAGAGAAAAAGATTTGTTGGTGACCCAACCCATAAATGCCTTATATATGAAAGTGATAGAAGAATCATTGGAGTGCTCTTACCAATCTTTTGAACTAGTTAATGTAGTGGGTAAAAAACTTAAGTTCAGTTAGATTGTAATCAATCAGATGGTTAACAAAGGTTGGAGTACCTAGTTTGACTTGCGTAAAAGCCTTCAAGGGATAAAAGAGATTCTTAAGATTGAGGATTACAACTACAGATCTGGATTAGGTTATGAGATTAAGAAATGGCAGAACAATAGCAGAAAGGCAAAGAAAAAATCAATGATCTTTTTTTATTTGAATGAAACTTTCATTCTTAGAGGATACATGCACCAAGAAGCTGAAGATGACACAAAAGAAAAACCAAAATGGGAGGAAGTTTTTACCAAGTTGTCCATTAACATGGTGGGTGATGAAAGTCAAGATGAGAAAACTTTGGTTTACTCCTGCTCGCTGGGATATGAATTACAAAATTGAAGGGTCATCTGAATACTTATTTTTTTCAATTTTTCTTCAATGTAATCATATCTCCTAATTGTTTATACCCAAAAGTATTGGGATGAACTCTTATGTTTGAGCTTTTCATTTTTCATTATTTCAATAAAAGTAAGAACATGCATTTTGTTCATTCTTCCATTCATTCCACCATTAAAGTTTCTTGTCAATATTTCCTATTCTATCAACTTTCAGGTTCCCAAAGAAATGCAAAAGTAACCATGAAAATGATCCAGGGATTAACTTTGAAAATTCAATTAATACTGATGAACTTGATACTAAATAAGATTTTGAGGAATACACTTTGTCTCTGAATTTAATGAGGCTAATTGAATAGGAAGATAAATCCAGTGAGCCTCATCAAAAAGTGGTTGAATTGATCAATTTTGGTGATGCTGAAAACAAGAAAGAAGTCAAGATTGGCACTTCACTCCCAGTTATTTATCGACAAGGAATGAATGTTCTCAAACCATTCCCCCTACCCATAGGTAAAAAAAAATTTATCTTAGTAGTGGTAGACTACTTCACGAAATGGCTAGAAGCTGAGGCCTTGGCCATAACAATAAAGGCCTAAGTCAAGAAATTCATGTGAAAGAACATATTCTGTAGATTCAGCCTACCTCAATCCATAATAATGAATAATGATAAATAATTCAAAATTTGAGGTTCAAAAAATAATATTCAAACCTTCACATTGACCTGAGATTCACGTTGGTTGTCTACTTTCAGTCTAATGGACAAGCCGAGGCCCCAAACAAGATAATATTAAAAGCCCTAAAAAAGAGATTAGATAAAGCGAAAAAAAAGTGGGTCGATGAATTTTTTGAGGTACTATGGGCTCTAACAAAGACCATAAAGGTACCAATAAAAGAAATTTCGTTCCACCTAGCATTTGGAATGAATGCCATAGTGCCTATCGAAATCAATCTTTTGAGCTTAAAGTTTAATTAGGGTCAGAAAAAAAAATGAAGAGGCCTTAAAGACCAACCTAAACTTCATTAAAGAATAGAGAAATGTGGTTCTAACACGGATATCAGCTTACTAACAAATGCTATCTAGCTATTATAATAAAAAAGTCTGACGTAAGAATATTAGAAAAGATGACCCGGTACTTAGGAAGGTTAAAGCATTAGGAGTTGACAACCAAGATGGCAAGTTAGCTCTGACTTGGAAAAAATCATATGTAGTGAAAGAGGTCATCTATGACATGACTTACAATCTACAGGACATGAACGACAATATTATTCCAAGGACGTGGAATGTGAATAACTTAAAGGTGTATTATTAATAGCTTAACAACATTAAGCTTATACTTGTAAGCCAAAAATCAATGAAGTCATGATGATTATGTTCACTTCAAAGCGATCATGTTCACTCCTTACTCTAACCAACTTAATAAAACCTAGCCTAACACTTAAATGGATTTTCAATTTAATCTGAGGTATTCCTAGATAGTTGGATGAATCTTCCGTTCACTTAAATTGACCTGAAACTTAAACCAAATATTGGCTAAGTAACCAAGCTTAAATAAGTAAAGAAAAATAAAATTAGACTGAAACTTAAACAAAATATATCCAATTTATCATTAAATGATCAAGTTAGTACAAAATATTATCATTGAATAAATCATGTTAGAGGTCACAACAAAAACCAACCTTATACATCAGAAGTTTTGAAAAAAATTTATAAATATCAATAAAAAATATAAAAAAAAGCTATGCATCAACAACATCAATACAACAATAATGAGACTTGTATAATCAATAGCAGCAACATCCTTTTAGACCTCTCCAGCTTCAGCCCCTAAAGTAGCTTTAAACTTAACATCCAGTACTCCATTTTCATCCTCTCTCTTTTTTTCCTCATTTTTGAATTGATTTGGAAGAGGCCTCGATCTGATATTATTGATATCAATATCAGAGAAATCAAGGTTGAGGTCGATAAATTTGAACTACATTTCATCCTTAGCCAGCTCGAAGGCACCGAGCACATTATCTTTGGAGAACTTCACTTAAAACTTAAAGAATTCATTGAAGGCTTTGAAGTCTTCAACAGCTTTTTTTTTTAGTTTTTTTTTTTTTTGCTTTTCCTCAGCCTTCAACTTATACCTCAGCTTCACTATCTTGGCTTGAGCATCACCAAGTTTTAACTCAGCCTGCCCCCTCATGAAATCTGTTGAAACCTTCTCAATATGGATGGCCTCCAACTTGGCTATTAGCTCATCAATTCTCTTTCTCTACTTAACTTATTTTTTATGAAAGGCACTTAGACTGGACCTCATGCTGCCCAAGGTGTCTGAGCTTTTTTAATGTTATTCGTTCAAGATGGTCATATCTTTCTCTACTTTGAATAGGTGGGCTGTAGTTAGATATGCATGATGGATAACCTGGGTAGTGTTGTCCATGGGTATAAAAGGAGTTTCTAGAAGATTACACAAGACGAACTCAAACTTAGCCAAGCAAAATAAAAAATAAATAATGATTGACTAAGCTAAAGTTGAGTAACACTTACTGCTATGAGGAATTACGACTTTGCAAAACCTCCTGGTCGTCCTGGAATTCTCAAAAAGGTTATCAATCAAGGTATACTTCAGCCTTATGCAAACCATTTCTGAACTGGGCCTTAATACCTTGGATTTTGGATTCTTTAAGGTAAAAGAAAAGGCCTCAATCTTCAACTTCTTAGCTAGTGAAAGAATGGCAAAAAAAAGGTCCTAATTAGTCATGCTCTTTTGTTTTCTAATGGATAAAGAGTGCTAAGCTAAGGAGCTTAGTAGCTTACACACTGTGGAATTGATCACTTTATTCCCCTCATGAAAATAGGCCTCGAGCTAGATCTTTTTGCTTTGGACCTTCTTAAGTCTAGGCTTATGTTAAAAAAGTGAGAAGTTGAAATCTTTATTGAAAGACATCTTTATAAAATTGAGCTAAGAGTAAGATAAAAACTAGGTTAAAACAAAATCTTATGAGGTTACTTTACATCTACCCTAGTATTATGACTAGTTTATTATTTCATGGAAAGTCAACTCGTAAGCATCTATGATGAGCTTTCTCCTACAATTATACTCCATTATTTTGTCCCGATCTTATAAGTCCATGACAAACAGAGTAACTAGCAGCAAAATAGTTGGGCTCATTTATTATCTCTCAAAGCTCAACATCGACCTCGATCTCATTATCTTTATTTGGTTTTTATTTTTGAAGGTAAAAGAAGAGTAACTTTCAATTTTTTATAGAGCTCAAGCAATCAATAAATAGCTTCTTATTGGGTTGAGTTATCCATAGTACCAACTCCTAGCATTGGAATGCCTTTTAATGAAAAAAATTCCTTAAATAAAGGGAGATCGAAAAGAATATATAAGTATTGATAAAGAATAATAAAATATACTATGTACTTTATAGAGTTATGAATGAGCTGAATGACTGTTAAATTATAAGAATTAAAAAGTAAAACAAATAGAGGGTGAAGTAAAAACCTTAGACCGACCATAAATGAATTTTAGTGCACTCAGAGTCGATGTGACTCTAGTTTATCTATGACCTAATCTGAAGAGTTCATCACTAGAGCACGAATGTGATAAGCTAAACACATATTAGGAAAGTCTTCAAGATTAGCCCTACCCTTTAGTTTTCTCATCACATCTTTGGGGATCATACTGAAATCATAAGAAGTATATATAGGAAACTCGACCAACTCATCCTATTTTAAAAAATTCACTTTCTCATCATCACTTTCGTCAATCGGGGTATCATCTTTCTTCTGTTCCTTTTTAGAACCTTTCTCATCGTCAGAATTTTCATCTCGAGAAGACTTTGACTCCTTAGCAAGAATAAAATTTTGAGATGGAATAATGGCTGAAAGCAACATGACCTCAGAGGAAGAAGAGCGAGGTGGAAACCTTTTAAGAGAAGAGGTGATTTCAATGAGAGTTGATCGAAAAAGAATGAAAGTGATAATTGAAGCATTTATGGTAAAAAAATTGATGAGACTGCACCCCAAAAAAGGGAACAATTGAATACGTAAAGACAAACAGAGAAAATAGATTGATTTAAGAAACAGAACAAAGAGGTGAAGATGGATTCTCTAAATCAAAATCTATGTGAGCATATACTCTTCTATGCTCAAGATTCATTATCTTTTTGTCGAAGCATTCTCATCATTTTGTTGTTACACTTCTTTGGACATGAGGTTAAGTCGGTAAGCTATCTTTTGATAGTCCTGACCTCTGATGATCAATGCAACTAGGTCATCATCGCCCTTTTTGAGTTGACTTCTCTTAAGTTCTACCTTAAAACTTTAGGCTTCCTTAGAACTAAAACTAGAAAACATAATAAAAAATATGTATCAAAGAAAACATATGAAAAGAAAAAGAACTATATGGTCAAAGAACTTTTGAGATTAAAAAATTTAGATCAAATTAAGAGCAATGAAAGCAGAAAGATGAAAAATAAAGGCCCTAGTAACCTTTTATATAGCTTTTCCTTAGATAAGATGAATAGCCTAGATTACACCATGTGTCAAAACGTAAATTGGAAGACATCTTTTTGTCTTCCCCATTTTATATTTTATTGTTCTAGCTACCTCTCTCTTCATTTAATGCCATTAGACCAGTCAAATTGGACAGCCCCTTAAGTCAGATCGATTAGACCATATGGCCCCTTAGGTCAAGCTTTTCAAATCTTTCAGCCTGAACCAACCTGATGAACCAGTGTCTGGTTCATCACTAGAATTCAAAACAAGGATTTGTTACCAAACTTCCAAAAAAACACCTAAGTCTCATGTTTATCAGATGAACTCCCATCCTAATCCTAGATCATTCGAACAAAGGGCACTTTTGGTACTTTCAAGCTAGTTATGCACTCAACCCAAAATATGTGTGCAAGATCAAACCCACACCAGGCTGAACCATAGTTCATTGTCAATTACTCTAAACGTCAACCTCTACATTGACGTTGACTACGAGAGGTCAAACCTCACGTTATCTCCCTTCACTTGGTCGTCTATACAAAATAGATAAAAAAAAAAAAAACATATACCTAATAGTTTGATATTCAAACTATTTGGCGGAGGAACAAAATGTTAGGGGCATTTATTGATTAAAAGGGTATTTTGATCTTTTCCCTTATTAAGAGCTCTTAACAGCTAACCAATGGTGTTTCGAACATGTGTGCAGACCTGACCTGACACATTTAGTGCTATATCAACTTGACCACATCATTATTGTCCCCCGCTGGTCCCCTGCCTTTTATTTAAACATACAAACATCAAGATATTATTATGGCAAGTTTTCTCTTACCTAAATATTTTATCTTTTTCTCTTTCTGATCTCTTCTCCAACTTGCACATTAGAATGCAAACACAGGAAACACTCCATGCTTTTACCTTTAACCACATTCTCATTTTATCCTTCTAAGGATACCCCCACGTCAAAGCTTGGCATCAACAGTAGTGAACTATTAATTCAATGATATTGGAGATAGTTTTAAGATTGAAGATTTTAACTTCAAATTTAACTATAGTCTAAAAGATAAAAAAAATACAATAAAAAATTAGGGATTAAAACAGCAATATCGGGGATTACCTTTTTTATAGAAAATGTTGGGGATTATTAAATCCTGGTTAACCTATAGTTTGTCTTTATATATATATATAATTGCAAATAAACTATATGATGAGAAGATCGATTAAAACAAAGAATCTGATCAGGGTGACAAATCAAATAATCAATAGCTACAATTTAATATATATATATATATATAAACACCATATATACAAATATATTAATTCCAAGCCATGTATGAAATCTGACGAAAGATGAGTAGATCGAGTTAACACAATCCAATTTATATGCGTATTTATTGGTTCAATTTTTACATTGCGAAAGAAACTATTATTCTATTATGATGAGGAAGAAAGCTAGTTATAGTAAATTAAGTTGTAAAAGTGAACAAAAGACATTGCAACTGGGGATAGTGAAGCAATATTGGTGGTCTTGTAAGAACATGTCAAAAATCATAAGACCCGTAATCAAAATTTACATTGCTGGGATTTCCATGTTTTAATCTTTCGATAAGTTTCGGTAGATAACATGGGATGATGTTCTTTGTCCATGGTTATGCTTAAAGTCAACCATATATCTCATTCAAGTATTTGATAGACGTACAGCTAAAACCATTTTAAGGCAGTTTTTAAAGCTTCCTTTTAAGTAATTGAGGCACCTTTTCTATACATCAATTTTTCATGTTCAAAGACTCAAATGGTTTGACATACCAGACATTACATTGAATATTGTCACCCAAATTTTGAGACTAGGAAAGTGTTGGGCTAAAAGCCTCTAATCCAATCACACCAGCGGAAGCAAAATCAAACAATAAATTAAACACATAAGAGATAATAATTTAACGTGGTTCGATCCAATCAACCAACATCTACGGATGAGAAACAAGATCCACTAGTTGTAGAGAATTACAAACATACATCAAATCATCAACCTCACTCAACGTCAATACTCATAAGACACTCTCAATCTCCTCTAGTCTTATGAACTATTCTCAGCCCAAACAAACACAAACCCAAACCCTTGTGCATCTTTTCAACATAACCAAACATATACCCATATGCTCTCATACATCATACCTATGTGGACCCTCTCAGTCTCCTCTAATCCACTCACAAACAAACATACACACCCATAAGACGTAGAGCCCTAATACTCCTACGAGGTATTTATTCCACAAAACCCTACAGCTCTCTTACATCTTTTTCTCATACTTAACCCTGTAGAGACTTCACCTATTTATAACCATACAAACTTGCCCATTAAGAATCTATTTCCTCTTAAAATTTTTCTCCTGTAAGTCAAACTTACTTATTAAGAATCCCTTTCCTTTTAGAATTTTTCTCTTGCAAGTCAAACTTACCTATTAAGAATCATCTTTCTCTTAGAATTCTTCTTTTACAAGTCTTTTTGTCCACAAGCAATATCTGATAAATCCCAAACAAATCTCTTATGAGATTTGAGTCAATATTCCTAACAATCTCCACATTGACTCAAATTCCATCAATCATCTACCTTCATGCTAGACATGCTTGGATCCACCTATAATAAAAGTCTCACTATCATCTTCTCTTGTGTGTCTTCACGTTTCATACAAACTGATCTTCAATCCTCAAAACTTGAACTTGAACTCTTCTCTTGAATCGAGCTCCTCTAAGCTTACTTCTTCCCATATCTCAAACTAAGCTCTTCCCATATCTCGAACTGTCAACTCTTCCTAAGTCTTGAACCTTCGACTCTTCCCACATCTCGAACCTTCAGCTTTTCCCTCATCTTGAACCTTTGACCCTTCTCATGTTTTGAATCTTCAACTCTAATACCATTTGTTGGAAAACACCACAGCTCTGATATCACTTGTTGAAAAAATCAACAACCACAAGCAACACCCACACATAAAATAGCAAGTTCAAATCAAGAATAAGAACAAACAAATATATTTGGTTCGGCCCAACTCAAAGTGGCCTACTCCAAACACAATCCACTAACAAATAAATCTTTACAAAAGTCTCTTAAAACTCCTTACTCAAAACTTAACTCAAAACCCAATTATACCCTTTAATAACATACTCACTTAGCTATTCTCTTGGTGTCTAACTCTTTAGGATTACCAAACTAAAAACAAAATACCTTATTTATAAATGTGAAACCCCTTATACTTTTCCTAAACTTTCGATGTGGGATATTAGACAAATTCAAAACTCACTAATTTTCGATGTGAGATTATGAGATTTAAGGCAAATCCCAACAGAAAGCAATTACTAAGTTTCTATTTTTGGTATTAATGATACTAAATGTTGCGTTTGTAATATTTTTAATTAATGTCTCTCAACATTTGAATAGATAGTGTCTATGCGGCTAAGGGTTTAAATATCAATGAACGAGTTTCGGGGAAAATCAATTTGGTATTAGAATTCTGTCATAATTTTATAATTCATTTGAATAGCTTATTGGGGGAGAAAATGTCATTACGTCATTTTATGCTAAATTTTAAGTTTTTTTTATGATCATTCTAATGAACATTATAGTTTATTGTACGAATTAAAATCATTTAACTTCTAGAATGTATGGCTATTACTTATTATTATGATCCACATTTCTTTATCTCTTTTAAGCAATACCCTGTTGAAATTGAAAGTTTGGAACGTGAGTTTGCCTTTTAATGCTAAACCCGTAGATTTGTTCAACATACATAAATTTCAATGGTTTAAGGTTTGGACTTTGATAAAAGCTTCCGGATTTGTCGGTGAACAAAGAGGTCCCATGCATTCAATCACGTAGGACACAACCGGCCAAGCACTCGAACAGGACAGTTTTGTCAACTTCTTCATGGTATTATACTCTAAGAAAGAGGCACTGTCATGCAATGATATACGAGTTGGACAATTATGTCTTTGGATTTGAATTGATATCTATCAATTAAAACAATAGTAAAGTTTTCAACGGCTGCTAGTACAATATGTCAGCTTATTTCGAAATTTGCTGAGTGCAAATAACTTTCATTTTGATTTTGAATGATGTTATAGAGACCCTGGGAAATTATTGAATCTTGGAAAATTACTTATATATGATCAGACTCTGTCATTTAACGACCTTTTCTTCTTTACCCTTTTCCCTTTTCATCACAACGTGTTAATGGTAAGACCTTAAATACCATGAAATGGAGTATTTTGATGAGGTTAATATTTGTAATTTCAGTGATCAAAATTTAATTTTTTATAATTTTCAATGTAAAAATATGTATCTAACGAGAAAAACAAAAAATTGAAGCTTATCCTTACGTATCGTAATAGTATATATAGCGAAGGCAGAATTTCATGGCATATGATCTGATTGGATACATGGAACAACTTCAACCACCAGCTTTTTTTTTTTTTTGGAACTGAAATCAAACAATAGACCCGGATGCTGTTACTTTTTCTCCTTAGCCAGGAGACAGTTTTTAATTAGGTCGCTTAACGATGTTTCTTAATTAATGTTTAACTGATCAACTATTGAGAGCTAATGTCCCCAGATTATATATATTTTGTTCATGCTTCCATGCAACCATCGTTTTTTTTTTCTTTCCCGTCCAAGCGCCAATCAATCCATCTTTTCGGGTTACATCCCCTGATATAATATTTTCCATTCATTCGCTTTGATTATGTACTTGGGATCTTTTTTCCTGTTGAAAAAGTTAATTAATTAGCATCACTGTTCTATTTTCTTGTTATTAATCACTTTTGTCAAACTTAAAACTACTGTTTTTTACTTATTCAAGTATTGGAGAGAGAAGAATTAAAATAAGATTCTTTGTTGGCTGTAGCCTCCAAAAGAACAGGTAGCCCGGAAAAGATACCACCTACTGATCAGAGCAAGTATGAAAATTTAAACCAGGAATAGTACATCCAATCAAGAGTACTGCCTGTTCACTCACGAGTAGTTCAACAAGTTTGAATTTTCACAACTTATATCCAAATACTGACAGTTACTTTGCCCCCATATGTCCCCCTGAAAATCCACTTTCACTTGTATGAGAAAGTCCCCGGTTATTCAGTTATCCCAAACTGATCATCAAGCACTCAATTAGGGAATTTGAAGTTTCATAATCAAACAAGTAATTGTCTAAGAAACATGTATATACATATATATATATATATATTCACGAGGCTTTTCAAGAAGGAAATAAATCGTTTTCCTGACTATAGCCAGTCTGTCGGTATGGGTAGCTAATACAAAGACTTTTTGATCAACCGATGTGTGATAGAAAAGGTCCCAAGTCAATCGTCTTGCCAATGAAAACGTTGAAGCGAATATTAAAGCCTACAAATTAGACCAGGGTGGAAATAAGAAAGGCTTTAGCAGCAGATTGGAGTAGGATGGACATCCAACCCTTTGCACTAAAATATTGACTCTTTTTCAATCTACAAAGCAAAGATTTAATATTCCCATGTGTATGGTCACAAATCGTCCTAATTTGATCTTTTCGTATAAGATCTAACAAATCAGTTGCTCGATTTTTATAAATCAAATTTTACTGTCTGTGGATGAAAAGTTTTCCATTGCTTAGGAGAACATCACTTTTATTTTTAGTTCTTTTAATCTGAGATCAAATTTTCATTATAGCTTCATCCTGAACCAAAATATAAAGCATGCTTTTAATTATTTTTCCAAGGCCCCATTAGGCATACAAGAGATTGGCTCTTTCTTCTGGACCATAAAATTTCTTCAGGTCAACTTCATACCAACATGAATGTATAATAAGTACTACTAGTATTTTTAATATATTATCACTTGTTTATATTTTTAATTAAAATTTTTGGCTTTATCTGATCCTACCTTACTGACTCCTGAATTAGTCGACTGGTCTTCCATTAAAAACTGCAATTTGCATAGACACAAATATTTAACCAAACTGATTACAAAATATAACCAGATTTACTTTAGTAGAAGCAAATTTATAGTCTTATACATCTGTTAATATAATCCTCCGAATAATCTATACATACAACAGATTCACAATAATTTAGGAGAGAATCAACCAATTATATCTTAAAATTATGGTAATTGCATTAATAACATCATTTAAAACTTGAGATTTTGAGATAAAATGGTAAAATAAATGAGACAATAGAAAGTTCTTTTCATAAAAGAGATCAAAATTTAAAAGAAATAAAAAAATTGCAAAATGAACGAATAAATTGTGTTAAACCCTAAGAATGAGATTGAAGACGAATGTTTACTATTAAATTGTCCAGAACTCGGTAAATCTTGATCATTTGAGAGGTAAGGTTACTATAGGACAATTTAGGCAATCATCAATCATCACAAATCACAATGCAGCAGAGTACAATCTTCCCACGTTATCACAGTACAATCTTCCAACGTTATCATTTTCTAAAGAATGTCAAAAAGCATTTTACTTTTATAATATGTACAAGAATTCATTCATCAACCTCATCATTTTTTGAGGTTTACTAAACTGTATGAAATCAAAACCGTTGTGGCCCATGAAACTTTCCGTTAATTCCTCTCCCTTACATTTCTTACCTTTACTTCTCAAAGTGAGCAAACAGAAGTAGCAAATTTTCTCAGAAAAGCAATGAAATGCGGGAAAAAAAAAGTGTAAATCACAAGATCAACAATCTTTCCTCATATTTATCAGCAGTTTTTCCATGTTTTTGTCAACAATAAAACTCCACCATCAACCAACTTATAACCTTAGCTTTATGGTGGGTCCATCAATCACCTTATTTATACCAAATGTATTGCCACACTCTTCCATACACAAACCTAATTTCAGAACCTTCAATTTTTGGTCCCAAGGTCTCAATCTGCATTTAGGCAGACAGTCCTTTTTGTTTCACCACTGGTATAGTTCGGTACTCAATGCCTTCTCCTTTCTGCCTCCCCTATATGGCTCCAATTTCCTCTTTGTTTCTAGCATTTCTCATGATTTCCTCAAGCAATGCTCAGGGTCCACCTTCCCCTGGATACTCCCCCAGCTCCATGGTTAGTTCTGTGACCTTTGATCAAGGGTTTAGAAATCTATGGGGTCCTCAGCATCAGAGAGTAGACCAGGGTTCATTAACAATCTGGCTTGATAAAAGCTCAGGTTTTTGCACTTGCATATCCATTGTTTTTCTTTTTCTGTTTCCATGATTTTCTTCTCCTGGTCCTGGAGATAATCAGTCACTAACATTATGTGCTGATTCTTTGCATTCATGGTGAAAACAGGAAGTGGATTCAAGTCACTTCAGCCGTATCAATCTGGTTACTTTGGTGCTGCCATGAAGCTCCAAGCTGGTTATACAGCAGGAGTCATTACATCTTTCTATGTAAGATTAATACATAACATACACAAAATTATTGCGCTAAAAATTGCTTATGGTCTATCTAATTAAAAATTTGATGTTCTGCAATTTGACAAATTGGCAGCTTTCAAACAATGAAGATTTCCCTGGAAACCATGATGAAATTGATATTGAGTTCCTTGGAACAACACCAGATAAACCCTATACTCTACAGACTAATGTGTATATTAGAGGAAGTGGGGATGGAAATATAATTGGAAGGGAAATGCAATTTCATCTTTGGTTTGATCCCACACAAGACTACCATAACTATGCTATACTTTGGACCCCCAGTGAGATTATGTAAGTATCACCTTTTTTCAATTTTCAAATGATCAAATTTAACTTTTCTTTGCTTTAATTATGTATTCACCGCATGCATGCATGCTTTTCCCTTTTTTTCTTCTGGTTTTTTAT
The DNA here is from genome assembly GCF_002303985.1 of Durio zibethinus. The sequence continues at coordinate 3,486,111 of NW_019168159.1, forward strand.
TAGCTTCTTCTCTTTTGATTGTTTAATGCAAAAAAAAAAACACTAAAAATACAGAAAAAAACAAAAAAAAAAGAACAGAGAGAAGCTTTACATAAAAGTGTTCAAATTTTATTGATAGTACTGATTATAAAAGTGTTCAAATTTTAATGTCCACTCATATCCTGTAATAATCTAGCTTGGTTTGCTTGTAATTTTAGAAGTAAAATTGATATTTTTAGAGTATGTGCTTGACATGGATTGCTAATTTGCTCACAACTTTTTATGTTGATGGGTTATTATTTGTGTTACTTTTGCTAATGCAATTGTACTATTATGGAAAGCGACGTGCACGTTTTGTCATTTTCCCTAAAGAAAAATCTACCCTAATAAAGTAACCCACTGTCCGTAAAAAAATTGAAACTGAATTCTAAGCTTGTAAGTTTAGTGAATCTCTGCAATTCTTCCCTAAATTATAAATGTTTTATGATTCGATCAACAGATTTTTCGTAGATGATGTTCCTATTAGGAGGTACCAAAGGAAAAGTGGCGCCACATTCCCCATAAGACCGATGTGGGTTTACGGATCAATTTGGGATGCATCGTCTTGGGCCACTGAGAATGGAAAATACAAGGCTGATTATAACTACCAACCCTTCATTGGTAGGTATACAAACTTCAAAGTAAGTGGTTGCACCGCCAATGGGCCTGCCTCATGCAGCCCGCCCTCCGTCTCTCCATCCGGCTCCGGCGGCCTTAGCCAACAACAAGTCTCGACCATGACTTGGGTCCAAAGGAACTATTTGGTGTATGACTATTGCCAAGACCCTAAGAGGGATCACACTCAGACGCCTGAGTGCGAATGAAGATTCGGTTATTAAAATTTTACAAGATGCAATATTGTGATAATTGTTAGTTTGGGGGGTTTCTTGAGACGGGTCCTGCTTGCCAAGAACAGGTGAAAGAGTGGTTGAGCGTCCAAAGCCCTCTAAGATTTGCATATCTTGTTGTTTTGTTAATTTGTATTGTTCGGTTGTAGGTGTTTGCATTGTTGTTGGAATAAAATTGATCATAAACGTGCTTTTTATAAAGAAAGAAAAAGTACTTAGGGGAATTTTCAAGACATCAAAAGAAAGTGAAATGGCCAAAAGAGGCCTTGAAGGTTTGTATTCAGTTTGTTATTATTAATGGAAAGGGACGGTTTTCTCTTTTGATTCTGTAATAATGGATTTGCTCCCTTCACCAAATCTGAAACAGTGGAAAATAGTTTGGGTTTTAATTTGTGAACCCCAATTGACTCTTGGTCTTGCCTCTGCTTTCAAACAAGTGATGTTTGGATTGAATTTTTTACCGCAAACCTAATGTGTCGATGCTTAAGGAAGATAATGATTTGAATTGAATTGGATTTTGTTCATCTTTTTAAATATTATATAGTATTATAAATTTTTAAAATTTGATCTGAATGCGAATTAAATTTACATATAATTTGAATTGAATTTTATTAATTTGATTTAATTTGTAGATTTTTAAATTAATTTTTTATTTTTATATATTATTTTATATAAAATTTTAATATATTGAAGTAAATTTTGATTTAAAATTATTATTTTTATTTTATAAAAATTTAAAATACATATAAATTAAGAAAAATATATAATTTAATTTGATTCAATTTTTTTATTTTTATATTTTGATCTAAAATTTGATCTGAATCTAATATATAAATTTAATATATAAACTTGATTCAAACCAAATAAAAAAAATTGATTCGATCTAAATTGGACATTATAATTTTGAATCAATTTTGATTTTAAATCTTAAAAATAATTTCGAAATCAATCCGATCTTAATTTTTATTTTTAATGCTCTATCAAACCAATTGAATTAAATTTTTTTTTTTTAAATTTCATGTTATTTGTTCAAAAATATATGATGTGATTAAGATAATTTTGAAGCAATAATGCAACGAATGATTAGCCATTAAAATGCCAAAATAATTAAAGAGACATCTTACCTATATAAATAGTATGTAAGTATGGTCTTTTTTTATATGATTACTAGTCTGATTTGATAATTAAGAAGGCATCTATCTGCATGCATGGCAAATAATTTTAAAAAAAATTATTATATTCCTTTGAAGAAAAGAAAGAACTTTTTGAAATTATGATGTCAAATAAATTCAAAAATGCCTTTTTAAGAGCCAATCAAATTATAACACGTGGTTACCAAAATATAAATAAATTTATGTCAGATTCATTAAACAAAAAAAAAAAAAAAACAGTGGCAAAGGTGTATGGACTATTGTCTAATAGACCGCTAACGTCGAAGACTCGGAGGCCATTCTTTCGATTTTGTTAGTCTGGACTTTAAAGGCCCAAAAAATTACTACTAGTATTCAAGCTCTTCTGGGCCTATAAGAAGCCCATTATGAATAAATGACGTAATAAATTAAGACTCCATTTTGTTGGTATTTTATTTTTTATCGTTTATCATTTTCTATTTATGTTTTGACAAATAATAGCAAAGGTACTTTTTGTTATTTTTAAGAGTGCATATCAACTATAAATCCATATTTTTTTCTTACAACGCATAATTATTCAATCCTAATAAAAATTATATAAAAATTTATCATTTATAAATATAAATTAATAAATTTTATATAATTTTAAATTATAATCGATTAATTTTACTGTAATTTTAGGTGAAATGCTACGAATTTTTAATGCCCTGTCTCGTGAGCACTGTGTGCATCCAAAGCCCCCTTGCACCCTACCTTACTCATTCCCCCACTATCCCTTCTTTAAGACTCTGACATTTTTAGCTGTTCACTGCAGCCTAGTCTTAATATCTAACTCTCTTTCCTCTGACAAATTCTGCTATCTACTAACCTCTTTTCAAGCCATTTGCATGACAATCCCCTTTTCCCCAGACCAAAAGCTAAATTTTCAATCCATTATTCTATTCAGGCCATATACTTTTTAAAACTTTACATGATTTGTGCATCTCAAAGATGCCCATAAAAAAAAAAAAAAAAAAAAAAACCGGAAACCAGTTGCAACAAGTTCCAAAACACAGCTCAAAACTTGAACGTGGATCCAAATCTAAATCACTTTAAAAAACATATACTTATGTACAAAGCCAGATACGTTGTCTTGTCATGTCCCTACAACTATTTCATGGGTATTATTTACCAAAAAACCTATTTCCCTCTCTTTTTCATATTATACAAAGGCCATTTTATATATAATTATTATGGTATTTCCCGCAAAAATCCCGAAAAAAAAATTCTTATGCTTTATGTGGGCCCAGCGACCGTATAAAATAATAAAATTCCATCCCTTCCGACACCGGCGATCCAAGCGACCAGCCCAGCTGTCCTCCATTAAAAAACCCATTCACCTGCACCGCGTTGGAAGAGCACCTCCTTAGCTGGCAACTCAATCGCCCAAAATATTAACTTATCCGACGTGTTCTCTTCCTATTGGCTTGAAACCCTTGACCTGCTGTACGATCGGTCTAGTTTATGGTAGAGCGAGTCGAGAACCTGCCATGTGGCATCCCCTTTTTGCATATGATCATTGAACAGTAGGGCCCGCGTGACTGCCGGGTCCCATAAGTTCCTCTGAATGGTAGACAAATTGGTCGCCGCCACGTGTTCCAAGATCATACCCAACTTTCCCACGTCCCTTTCCGCCACCGTGAGGGAAATCTCGGACCACTTCACAGCGGAGGGAAATGGCAACCGAATTCCGTCCGCTATAATCACCGGAACGCAGCCCAAAGCCACGGACTCAACAAGCCTTGGACTCCAAGGGGGCCCACCCAAGTGGACACAAACAAAAAACCGACCGTACAATCTCTGACTGGAAACCGGCGAATCTATGCCTCTGCAAGTAAAAACCTCCGGTCTCCGTTATACCTCCGCCAAATTTCTGTCCTCACCCTCCTGAAATAGATGACAAAATTACATTAAACATGGATAAACACGTAATTTTCAACACAGTGATTAAGGCCAAGATTGAACATTTTTGAGACTTTTATTTTGGAACTTACTTGCTATAAAATTTTCCACTAATGTTTTTGGGGTGGACCTCCATTTTTCCCCTGGAAAAAGACCATGATGTCTCGGTTCCCGGTCAACGGAGCTTTCTCGAGGGTCTTCCTTACACTTTCCGGTGGGATATAAGGCGGTATAAGAACATTTTCAACGTCTTGACAAGGTGCTTGTAATTAACCCCAAAAGTTTGTAATATTATTGAGTTTTTCAAAAACTCTGGAATCCCATCATCAATTGCTCTATCCTCCTTCAAAATCAAAAACAAGAGTTAAAAACCAAATTAAGGGATCCTAAAAAGATTAACCCTTTTTTTTTTTGTTTTGAGAAATTATTTTTGCATTACCATGGCGTGGAAGCAGGCTCCATAATCATGGGAGGCAACAAAGATGTGGTCCGAACCTTGGGAAGCGGTTCCAGAAAGGGTAGTTTGTGGAGATAAGTTTGTATAGCGGAGGATAAAAGAGAGCGAAGCTGGCCAATGGCAGGGAAACCATTGACCGTGCTAAAGTTACAGGAGACATAAACAGGGACGAAAAAGAAATCAGCTTCGTAAGGATCAAATGTTCTCAAGTTGTACGTGTTCATCAAAGCTCTATGAATGGCCACCTCCGAGGCAAACAAGTGGTTGCTGCATCGCTTGTTGGAAAGCCAGTCTTCATTGTATTCTGACGGCAACTCGTAGATGAATATCTTCAAGTCTTTGAAGGAAGCTGTCAAAGAAACAAAAGAACATTAAAAACATTGCTTTTGCAAAGAAATTTGGAAAAGCTTGGTGAAAGCAGAAGAAAAAAAACCTGGGTTTTTGGGTTTGGATTTATGACTAGTTTTGTTAACAGATTCAAACAGTAAACGAGAAGCTAGGGAGGATTTGGAACCAGAAACACGGGATTTTGACAAAGAGATTGATTTGTTACCAATGAAGAAAGAGGTCAGAAAATAGAGGGTAAAAGAAAACCAAAGAACCCATTTGTAGTATTTGAAAAAGAGGCTTTTTTCAGGTTGCCTGCCTTTGTGTAATATCCTCATCTTAACATAGAACCCTCTGTTTTCTTGGTGGGTTTTTGCAGTTCTGAAGCCATCATCTAATTTAAAATAAAAACACCAGGAAACACAGAAAAGACAAAAAGCTGCAACAGAAGATTGTTTCCCAGAGGAAGATCAAACGGCTTATCTTTGGCTAAAGCTAAAGCAGTTGAGATGGGGTTTTCGGTTTCTGGTTTTGATGATGAAGTGGAAATCAAGATACAGTGATTAAAAGATGGATAGATACAGGTTGGTTGGCACTTCGTTTTTGCACCAAAAATTTGAACAAATGTTGTTTATCTTATTTCATGACAGGTCTGGTTGGGTTCAGCTTTCATCAATGAAAAATTTATAAAAAAAAAAAAAGAGAGAGAGAGAGAGAGAGAGAGAAGAGAGGTTCAGACAGACAGGTCACATGGCGACGGAGGAGAATGGAATCCGGCGTAGGCCTCGGTTCTTCTTTCGATGTTCTGATTTTGGCCCAGTGAGGATTTTGATGCGTTTAATGACATGAATGCCCTTAGTGAACTAGCATTAAGGTGGAATGTTGAGAGTACTTATTAGTAAAAATGAATTGATAATCTCGTGTTAACCGATAAGCTTGTGCGTAAAGCATTGGGCTAATGAAGGTGACAACAGAATTAAACCTCTGGTACTTGGTAATTAAGGTATGGTGGGCCCTTGGGATGTTTGATTGGTTTTTGATCAACGGTTGAGATCTTTTAATGTTATTGACTGGGTTGTACTTTTTTCTGGATCAAAAAATCAATATAGGGGAAAATTTTGTACGAAAAAAAAAAAAAAAAAAGGCTTGAGCAAGCGCATATTCCGATGGCTTTGTTAGAAAAAAAAAATGGAGGGGCAAAGGATGAATTAAAAAGTTGCCAAATGAAAAGGGCCAAAAAGGACATGGACAAACATCACAAGATCTGTCTGGATTTCAAGGTTTGCTTTTGTTGAACTTGAATAATCGGATCAAATCAAAGATTAAAACTTGGCAAAAGTTAAGAATAATATATATGTTGGTGGTATTGTATTAGAGGCTTTTTCTAAATTGAGAATAGTATGTAAGTTGTCTATGTTTTTTAAACACATCATATATAGACTATTTCCATGTAAAACACAAATTTGTTATTTTTAAAATTCGAACATGAGATTCTGAATTACAAAATTAAGTTTTTAATCCTTTGAATGTTTACTTAAAAGTTTGTGGATATTTTTAGATGTACAAAAGAATTTTTTAACTAATGTATTTCACGTACCTTTTTAAATTTAGTTAAATTATTATTTATAAAAATAATTTTTATTTTTAAATTTTAATTTAATTTAAATTGATTTATATAATTAATTAAAAATAGATTTAATAATTTTTAATTAATTTTAGCACTTTCAATTTTTTTATTCCCAATATGTGACATTTTTTTGTAAAAAAAATCCTATATTAATTATAGTCATTAGTAATTAATTTGATAAATTTTAATATATTAAAAAAATCTAATATAATAATTTTAAAGAATGATTTTAAGACAACCGGTAGTAAAATCCTAAGTAAAAATATAAATGACAATTATTTATATTCGACGCTTAAAAATCAAGTGATTGGAAACTTGCGTAAGCTTATATATGAAGATAAACAGACCATCATGATGTTTGGTTTCATTCCAATAGATTAGAGGTAGAAGGGCACCATCAACTCGTCATTTATGGTGAACTTTACGCAACAAGCAGGTAAAACAATGATTCAAACAAGTTTTGCAGATGCAAGGGAGCCTAAAGCACTTTCTGAATTGAGCTTTGAATTACATTAAACCTTAAAACCCAAGCTTTCAAAATTCTCGATCTTGAGCTTCTCCCGTCACAAAAAACGACTTAGAATTTGTGACATCTTACCTACTATATCAGATCATAAGTAACATTACCATCAAGTATTTTTAGACTTTTTCGTTACCAAAAAAAACAAAAGATTGAGTTAGGGTACACGTGTGAGTGCAGTGAATAGAAAGTTGTGGTTGAATTTTGGTGCAGAATAACTTGAACTTGTGTACAAAGTCTGACCTGGAGGTCCCCAAAAACGTTTTCAGACTGGCTTTTCTTAAAAAAACATTTGTTATCTCTGTACTCAAGTGAGGAAGATGTTGTCTCTTTTTGTATTGGTGGCAAAGTAATGACCAATGACCAAACTCCAACCTGATAGCCGCCTTTCTTACTTTCTATCTTCTTTTTTTTTAATGAAAGAACCGAGAAAGTTTCTTATCTGAATTTAGTTTTTTTTTTTTTTTCTAATCACATTATGCTTATAAATAACAACGAGTTGAATCGAGGTAAATTTTTATTTATTTAAATTTGATTTAATTTTATATATATAAATTTTGAAATTAATTTAATCTCATAAATTTTTTTTTATATTCGAACCTAATTAATTTAAAATTAATAAAATATTATTTTAATATAAATAAAAATTACATAAATATAAAAGTAAATAATTAATTAAAAATATTTTATATATATTAGGTTTGATCATATTTGCTTAAAATTTGATCTTAATTTTTTTTACTATTGTTAGATCCGATCTGATATTCAATTTTTTAAAAAAATTGACTCTAAAAAATCGGATTGAATCAAAACTCGTCGAGTATAGGTTAGACTGCATCTCTAATTGTGCAAGGTGTGAACATTTTTAAAATTAATTGCATTAGATACTTTGATCTCATCTCAATCTTAATTTTATATAAAACTGTAAACGAATTGAATATAAATGAATTGTATAATTATATTTTATTATTTACTTTTAGAAATATTTAAATTTGATTTATATTTGGTAAGAAAATTACTCTAATTTCATTCAACTTTGATTAATTTAATAATATGATATTTACATTTAGTTCATGTTCGATTCGATTAAGTTAAATAAATTCGTTCATAAATATTAAATAAAACATATTTCTCATAAACAATATCTTCCTCACTTGAGTACAGAGATAAACAAATGTTTTGTTAAGAAAAGCCAGTCTGAAAACGTTTGGGGACCTCCAGGTCAGACGTTGTACACAAGTTCAAGTTATTCTGCAACCAAAATTCAACCACAACTTTCTATTCAATGCACTCACACGTGTACGACTAACTCAATCTTTGTTTTTTGGTAACGAAAAAGTCTAAAAATACTTGATGTAAGGTTACTTCATGATCTGATATAGTAGTAAGATGTCACAAAATTCTAGTCTTATTTGTGACGGGAAAGCTCAAGGTCGAGAATTTTGAAGCTGGGTTTAAGGTTTATGTAATTCAAGCTCAATTCAGAAAGTGCTATAGGCGCATAATTTTAGACATGACACAATATACGACATAAAAACGATATGAAAAAAGTAATATATGTGTTTTAAAAAACATGTTTCGTAGTTTATTCTATCGACCGAATTTCAACATAACATAATTCGTGTCTTATATGTTGTTACTTGTCTAAACAAAATATGATACGAATAACATATTTTAATTTAATATTGTCATACGAATATACGTTAAATATGTTTAACACGTTTAATAAAATTTATATTTATTTGAATTTAATATAAACATATAAAGATTATTTTAATTTTAATCTTTTAATTATGATACTTAATTAGTTATTTAATATCATATAAAAATTATTTTAAATATTTAGTTATGATACTCATTTAATAATTATTATATAATTATTTTTTATATTGATAAAATAAATACAATATTAATATTAATATTACTCCTATACATCATTATTTATTTTTTAATATTTAATATTTATCATTTTGAATTTAATATTAAAAATTAATATAATTATGTAATATAAATTAAATACATATTAAATGAGTATTAAATTTTTATTTTTTTAATATATATGTATTTTTATATTATTAATATATCAAATTTATTACGATATAAATGATAGATAATTTATAGTTATTTATTATTTTAATAATATTTTTATATATATTGCATTAGTTGTATTATTCATATATATGTATTTATTTATGTTTATTTGTATTTGTTTAAATAAGTTAATTGCACATATATTAATACGTTTATTTATCACATGTAACGTATATTAACGTATCATATTCGTATTTAAGATTTAAATATTTTATAATTCGTATTGTATTATATTTTAATAATTTATGTTATTATATATACAAATATGATACAAAAATATAAATTATCATCTCTAATAATAGCTGAAAATTTATGAATACTTGTTTTATTTATTTATTTTGCATTTTATTGTTTAAGACAGTGTGTAATAGCAAAGACAATTGAAATGATTTTAATTGAAGGAAATGTAAACAGTTCCTCTATCTCCAGCGGCAACATTAGCAAACACCCCCCCAAAGTAGAAAGCAATCACGTCAAATTGAAACAGAGATTTCCAAATGCAAATGAAGGACGTACTTTGGGGTCCCACAAAATAATTCATTCTTGATGAAGTTA